>JAFBJW010000075.1:3154973-3623633 GCA_016785235.1 Pseudorhombus dupliciocellatus
GAACCCCCCCCCCCATACACACACACACACACACACACACACACACACAATTAATTAATTAATTAATTCAATTCATTTGAACTTTTTACTGAATTCCACTGTCCTGCTTGACAGGCACATGTTAAAGTCAGGGCATGTTATTCTGCTTCTCTGAGAGCAGCCGATGCAATTGAGTTAGTTAGTTTTCCAGCATAAACCTCCCAACATGTGTTGTGTTAAAACATGCTGCACTGAGCTGTGCTGCAGGAGGTGTTGCCCCACAGACACACCACTGATAAAGAAGGACAGATCCTCTGGTGTTTGTGATGTAAATCAGTGTAATCTACACGTTTAGATAACAGTCTGTTAGATAGATGTCACCCAGGCTGCAGATTTATGGTTCAATGCAAGCACCCAGCTGAAGGCTCCTCAGGTGAGGTCACTCGCCACCTCCCGTCATACGCTGCTGTGTGACTTGTAAACCCGAGGGTCTCCCCACAAAGACATGGAAAAAAGAAACTGGATCCCTGTGAACACGAATTCGTCAGATGGCTGCACACTTAAAATGTTAATCCTTTTTCATTCAACCTGTTAACAAAGTGAAAACAAGCCGTTTCCAGCCCATTGACACCGCTGCACGGCCGTGTTAACCGGGCTCGGTGTAGGAGGGGGTCGGCCGCTCTGATCACTGCTGCAGGGAACCAGCACCCTGCGGAGTTGAAAGACCCCTGCGGCCGCGGCCGTGCCTGCTGCGTGGGGCCCGGCCGCTCGGTCCCATCTCAACGCCGCCCACGGAGCCGCCTGCCCCGGCCGCAGCTGATTGAAGTGCAGCCGCCTGTTGGCCCCTCGCAGCGGGGCCGCGGGAAGAGGAGCGTCCCGAATAATGATTATGTTACTCAGGTGACATTTACAACACAACGCGGCCAGTTTAGATATTCCACCGACATGTGAAACGCTTGTTTTCGCTCTCTCGGTCCAAATACGAAAAAACTTTCTCACGATGACGGTTTTGTTTTCTCACTCCTGCCAATCAACAAACAGCCAGGGGGCCACGAGGGGCCTTCAGGGGCCTTCAGGGGCCATTTGGGCTGCAGAGTCAAAAGCCTGAGCCACAAAACATGTCCCCACAAAGACGATAAAACACTTTGAGAGCGATTATCAGCCAGTAAATTTCATGTCATCCAGCACACTTCAAACTTATTTATGGTCAGCAAGAGGAGAACACTGCATCCATTTAGGTTTCTACTCAAATTCAAAACAACTTTATGTGTTAATGTGAGGGCAAAACACATTTTGATTTATATTATTGTCCTTTGTCTGTCAGCCTCAGTGGCAGATGGAGGATTTTGCAATCACTTCCTACCTGTGATATTTATTTACCATCTCAAGAAAGTTGCTAATAAAATGATGTCTCCAATCGATGAATGTATTCACAACTGTAAATAAAATCATTGTGTTGTTATCAAATATTAACTTTAGCAGTAGAACTGTGGAGGTAGGGCTGTAGTTGACTTTATGAGAGATAATCATAATAACTAATATAGTAATGCAAACTTGTTTTCTGTTTTGGGCTTGTAGGTGATATTTTCTAATCTCTGTTGTTTTGTATTTTATGCACCCCCAGGCTAAATAATAAAATCATTATGTACACTATTTTTTTATTGCACTCTTGTTTTACACCTATTTTAGTACTATATTTTGTGTTATTGTGGAGCAGGCTGGCACAACAATACCATTTGGAATTTATGAAGTCTGGGTTATCTTGAAATGGTTTCTTGTTCTCGAATATTACTTCTAAAAATAAAAGAAAATAAACATGATGGTCATATTTGTCAGTGTCAGCTGTCTCTTACAGTCATCGTGTTATTATATTTTTTAGAGCTAACTAGGGTGAACAATGGGGAGTTTTGTCTTTCACAACACGCTGTGATGACTTTATCTCGGCTCCTTGTTGTTCATGCTCCCTCCCATAGACAGACACAGTCATCACGGTTCTTCTCTGCGGTTATCCAGGGGTGATAATAGCGCAGCTGCAGCGAGGATGGGGAGATAAAGAGGGGAAGGATGAGAGGAGTGGTATCAGCGACCGAGGGGGTCTCCTTTTTCTTCTTCTACTACTTCTCCTTCTTCTTCGCCGTTTGTTTGTGATGTGGTGGAGGAGGAGCACTAAAGGAGGAGGAGGAGGAGGAGATGAGAGGGAGGGGAGCCAAGAGACCCCCGTCGCGTTTTGACCCTCGGAAACCTACACACCACCACCACAACCACCATCACCACCACCATCATCACCACCACCACCACCATCACTCCTCCTCCTCCTCCACCTCCTCTCCGTCCTCTGACTCCAGAAAACACCGCCGCTCATTCGCAGTCATCTCAGCCGACCGTCGCCGTGCGGACAGCGAGCACAAGGGGCCAAAAAGGACAAGAGCGGACGCCTCCTCCTCCTCCGCCTGAACCTCCACACGCACACCGAGCATCCCGAGGCTCTGCGAGCCCGAGCGAGGGGCGCACCAGTCGGAGGCGAGGCGCTGCAGGGACCGCCGGCTGCCCGCTCCAGAGGAGGCTTCTTTTCCTGGACTATACCCCCGGAGCAGCACCCGGACTGGACGAATATTTACGTCTCGGTGGGGACATTTTTTTTGGACACCATTTACTGGAGCGCGTTTGCAATAGCATCAAACGGGCTGCGAGCTTTATTAGGAGCGTTTATTGGCTCTTAGCGTGTTGTAATAACAGCGTCAGGCTGACTGTGGGTAGGGGGGCATCAGAGTGTCCATAAAATCTGCAGTCCCATCATTATGTTGTAATATAAAACGCGATGGGCTGCGTGTAAACACGGGGAACAGGTCCGGAGTGTTTCCCGTGGTCCATTATTAAACCTCGCAGATCGCCTGTGCTGCCTGTTAATCGTGTCCACAACTTCGTAATTGCTCATGCACATAATAAAAACACTTTTCCCCCCCTCCTCCTTCCCCTCTCCGCAGGACTCCGGGGACACGAGGAGGAAGCAGCAGAGCTCACTGGACTAGCCCAGCAGCGCATCATCCTCTCCGGGTGGAGGGCTGGCTGTCGAGTCGCATGGAGAAGCGGGTACGTCCGCTGTGTGCTTTTATTTTTGAAAATCGTATTTCTGCAGTTGTCTGTTGGCGCTGTGGAGCTGACGTTGTTTTCTGTGTTACCAATGAGAGGAAGCAATTAGGAAATCCATCATAATGGAAGCATATGGCTGGGAATCCTCTTTGCACTGCACAGTCAGTCCCTGGTTTAGCAGACGCGCGCGCACGCACGCACACACACACACACACATGCACGCATGCACAAAAACAGAAGGCCCGGAAACAGACTGGTGGACTGTGCTGGCATGGGCTGCATGTTTTTGAAGGAAAAACAACAGAAAAGCATGCCAGCAGAAAGCCTCAAGGCCACAGACAACCCCCCATTTAAACCAGCATAAAAGCTATTCACAAATGCTCTTCATACACCAGCAAGTGCACGTTTCAAATCGCATTCATGATGCTGCGAAAGGACCACTTGCAGTGCTTGGGCCTAATTGCAGTTCAGTGGAGGTTATGCACAACTCGCAAACTCGATGTCAGCAGTCTGTCCAAACACGCCACGGGGAGCTGTTGATTTGGATCTAATATTTCTCCCTCTCCTCGGAATAATGCGGACTTATTGTTGTGTAGTGTCAGTGAGGCGTTATAATGGCACATAAGGGTTAGGGAGCAGTCATTAAGAGGCAGAGGAGAGGAGATGCAGCTCTTCAATTCGGTAAGTAGGTCAGTTTTTTTGCTACAGTGATTCAGAGGCACGGTGGTGGTGGTGGAGGTGGAGAGGCAGGGCAGAGGCTGGCGGGCTGCAGGCGGACTGAGACCTGAGTGCAACACAGAGCAATTAGAGAAATGCCCGACGTGTGGACAAAAAAAAAAATCACTGCTTTATGAAAACAGACATGGACAGTTCACCCAAACCAAAGGGCTGTGCTGCATCAGTGCATGCATCCAAATATAGACCAATACACGTTATCTCTGCATGATTCCATTCAGCGCACAGTGAAACACTCCTCTTCTTTTCTATCAAGAGGTCGTTGCAGACATCCCCTCTTGCAAAATGAGTTGAAGTCCAGCGAAGTGTATTTTCACCAGTATTTTATAAAAGAAAAGAAAAGTTGCCATGTGTCCCACAGGTCCAGCAGAAATCTGCAACAGCTTTTTAAAAATTTGTTTTTAGTGTAGTTATGTTCTTTTTAAAAACATTTTTTAAAATTAATTTTCAAACATCACCTGTGTACAGTGGAGAATTCCTGTTCTCTCTTCGCGTGAAGTGCGTGATGCAAATAATCCTCAAACAAATCCTCCTTGTCACTAAATTGGGAGTCAGAAACTAATTTAATACTTTCTGTTTGTTTTCTGCAAGACTATCTTTTTTAAATCTGTGGCGATCTATCTAAAGAGATAGAGACTTTTTAAACTTTCCGTATAATTCACGTCGCCCCCACTCCGTCCTCCTGATTTATTTCTTATCCGACGTTTTATTCCTCGTCTAATCAAATATAAAGCGTTATAACTGAAGCTCGTGACCCTGCGAGGAGAAGTAAAGCAAACACGCCTGCTGAAATAAAACAATTTAAACCCGCATGCGAAGATGTTGTGCCGCCATCTGAAGCCCGTTGACCTCCTCCGTGACTTTTTTGGGGTGAAAAAATTAAGTGAAAATTGTCGGAATTTGTCATCTCGACTTGTGCGCTTTGATGTGCCTGACGCACAGAAACACGATAGGGGGCCGTGCGTAAAGGGAGACGCGCAATCCGATAGCGGTGATTGTGTTAATAGCCCAGCCTCCATAAAAACTGGAAGGTGTCCCGGGCCAGGGCCTCAGAGCAGGTGCTTTCTGTGATCCCGGTGGCCGCATGGGACTGTGGCATGTTCAATAATTTGATAAGCCATTTAGGACAGTGGTTCCCAAAGTGGGCTCCATGAGACCTCCAGGGCTCCTGCAGAGGGGTCTCCAGGAGGGCACCGTGGAGGAGCACGAGGAGGACTAGTTTAATGTCATGTAGAGGTCAAAATATATTTAAAAAAAAAATGTAGGAAGAATAACTTTTATTACGGTCTCGTGATAATTCAGGTTTGCCCTGCAGAAATAATCACAAACATAATTTTAAACTGAGCAATTCTTATGATTAAAAGTAAAAACAGTATCTGCAGTCCCGGTGAGGAAACAAGTGGAACTAATAAACAGGATTGTTTTGGTGTAAATCTGAAAGAGCAAATGGAATTGAATCGCTCTCACATGCACTTGTGGAGTAAATCACAACCTGGGAGATGGGGGGGGGGCAGTGTCCACAGAAATATCCAGGCTGTAAGCAGATCATAACTTTTACGGCACGGTTAAAATAACACAGGAGTGAAAGGTGTCTGTGGCTGGGGCCACCTGGCAGGTGCTGTCTGTGATCCTCGTGGCCCAGCTGAGGGGCCGAGACGCCGGGAGCCTCCTTTTAATCCGGCAGAAAGAGGAACAGAGGCGAGATCTGCTGACCTGAGCAATGTCGCCTCAGAGACAGAAGCCGCAGTGAGGCACAAATTAGCTCCATAACACAGAGAGAGGGGAGTGCGAGTGTGATACATGTATATTAATGATGCTGTGTGTACGTGTGTGAGTGTGCCATATGTGTGTCTGATCCACCCTGTGTGTGTGTGTGTGTGAGCAGGGCCCACTGAGGCTCTCACAGCAGGTTGCAGGGGACGTCTCAGCACGGTTCCTGTCTCGTCTGAGTTTAGGATGGGAGGAGACGATATTAGCAGCTACAGACTCTACAGACTGTCTTTCTCTCAGGAGCTCTCTCTCTCTCTCTCATCTCTTCTCCTTTAAAGGAGCAGACACAAAAGCAGACAAGGGGCCGACACAGGCGGCTTTTCTTTTTTCTTCCTCGCTGCTTTATGCATTCTTGAGGTTATCCGTGCGCTTTAGGAGTTTCATCAGGGTTTCGTTATCCTGACAGTGATAGAATGTTCAGCAGATTCTTCAGCGGTGGTGAAACTCATGTGGACACTGAGACACGGCACCAGATGAGTGTACTGTACACACACGTGCAGTATTTGTCCATGCACACACATACACACACACAAACACGCTGTGATCGGAATACTGTAACCACAGTGTACTACTGGAAATCTATCAGACTGAATGTGTTCAGTAAAAATTTGCTGCCGCCTCTCTGACTCTTTCGTTTGTTTGTTGTATGTTGGTGTTTATTTAGCGTCCACTGAATAATTATGTAGAATGAATCATTACGGGAAAGTTTATGTGATAAATTACAGTTTTTTCCGCTGCATCACAAACACTTAGACACACACACACACTTAAAAGCTGACATAATTAGTCCATTAATCTGCACTGGATCAACACAAAACTCATTTATTTCCTGTTTGTAAAATAAAAAAAGAACCTAGCTTTTCTTGTCTCCGTCTCTCATGCTGGTGAAATGAGCAACCCCCCCCCCACCGCTCAGTAATAAAATCACTACAGTTTGATGTCAGACAGGCGCAGATGTTGAACGTGTCTCATGTTTTCTGTCCCTCTATCTAATTGTGTTTCAGTATGAAGAGCTGGTGCACTACTCGGGGTCGGAGGCCATGTCAGTGGGGGGGTACGGCGACGACGTCAGGCCGCTTCCTCCCCCACATTACGGAGCCACCGTCCCTGACTCACTGAAACACCACAAAGACCTGATCTATGGGTGAGTGTGTGTGTGTGTGTGTGTGTGTGTGTGTGTGAGAGAGAATCTCTAGATGTTTGATTCAAAAACCCACTTTAAACTACACATGAACTTTCAGCGGATTTACATCGAGTATATATTTTGTGCACGGTATAAGAAAATACATGTGAAGTATTTACAGCTGTCTGATTTTTAAAAGCATTGAGTTTCACCGTGTGTAAATATATCACGTGTTCACTGGGTCAACTGCTACCGTGTTTATGTACAGTATTGAATGTTAACCGTTTACGTGTGTGTGTGTGTGTGCAGACACCCACTGTTTCCACTGCTGGCCTTAGTGTTTGAGAAGTGCGAGCTGGCCACCTGCTCCCCTCGGGACTCTGCCTCCTTCTCCGCCACCTCCCACCTCCCGGGCATGACCAACCACAGCGACGTCTGCTCCTCGGAATCCTTCAACGACGACATCGCTGCCTTCGCTAAGCAGGCGGGTGACAGCTTCAGAAGCAGAACCCAAACAGAAACCTGGGAGCACATTTGTAACGACTGGTTTGGATTTTGTGTTGCAGATTCGCTCAGAGAAACCCATATTCTCCTCCAATCCTGAGCTGGACAACTTGGTAAGTAAAGTAAACGTCACGCCACAGTAGCGCATGTTCACACAGGCTGTGGGGTTCATGTATTCATCATCTTTATTTCCCACACAGATGATCCAGGCCATACAAGTTCTTCGCTTTCATCTCCTGGAGTTGGAGAAGGTTGGTGGGAGAGCAGCATGACTTTACCTTTTTGCGGTCATTCATAGAATTTTGCTGCATGCTATCACTCACTCATATGCTTGTCAGAAAGAGGTGTGAACAGTTTGCATACCTCTCTTCCAAGGTGCACGACCTGTGTGACAACTTCTGCCATCGCTACATCACCTGTCTGAAGGGCAAGATGCCCACGGACCTGGTGCTGGATGACCGGGAGGGCGGCTCCAAGTCTGACATGGAGGACTTCACTGGATCCTGCACCAGCCTGTCGGAGCAGGTGAGACGCTGCACGTCAATCCGCAGCTCCACCACTCACCTGTGCGGCTGCATCCACTGGATGACTGAATAATGACTCTGTGTTTCCTGTATTGTTGTTTTTCCCTCCTCTCCGCCTGCTGGGAATTCTCCATTCTCCACCCCCCCCCATTACTTCACTTTCAACCTCCCCCTGTCCCCCCCCCCCCCCCCCTGCAGAATGCATCATGGCTGCGGGAGCCAGATGAATGTGCCTCCACTCCTCTGGGAACCCCGGGCACCTGTGGCCTGCCCTCACACAGCACAGCGGACAACTGTAGCGACACAGGTACACACACACACACACACAAACTGGAAATGACGTGTATGTGAGAGATAACATCTGCAGTGACAGTCACACACACACAGGCCGTTATGCAACAAGCCAGACTTGAACTTTACACTTGGTTTGATTTCACCTGCGTCACCGTTGTCGTTTTTTATGAATGTGAAAACGAGTCAAAACGTAGGAACACTGATAACAAATAACAGAAAACATTATTATTCTACATTGTTTTTATCGTCTTGACACACACACACACTCAGTTACTGACCCTCGGCGTTCACCCGGTGTCCCTGCAGGCGATGGTCTGGACGGAGGACTGGGCTCCCCCAGCACGGGAGAGGAGGACGAGTCCGACAGAGACCGGAGGAACAACAAGAAGAGAGGGATCTTCCCCAAAGTGGCCACAAACATCATGAGGGCGTGGCTCTTCCAGCACCTGTCGGTGAGCCGAGCGCCGTGGACGAGGGAGTGGCTCTAGAGAGGGTTCAGAGTGAGAGCCAGCGTCAGTGACAGGGAATAGACAGAGAGGTGGAGCGCGCGTTTTAATGGAGGTCAATTAAATTAAATGAAAAATCGGGGGATTAGGTGATTATGTGAATATGCACGAGCAATTGAATCATGGTGGAAGTGATAGAAATGGAGAGAGTAATTGTTGATGAGGTAGTTAGATTGATAATTAGCTATTAAATGAGGCAGGTCAAATGTTGCTTTACACCATTTATTACTGCGCCCGTGTGTGTGTGTGTGTGTGTGATAGAAACACTGGAGCATGAGGAGTTGCTGAGCTTGATAAATGCAGTGTAGAGGGTTCAGGATTCAGAGGTCAATTAAATTAAATGAAAAATCGGGGGATTAGGTGATTATGTGAACATGCACGAGCAATTGAATCATGGTGGAAGTGATAGAAATGGAGAGAGTAATTGTTGATGAGGTAGTTAGATTGATAATTAGCTATTAAATGAGGCAGGTCAAATGTTGCTTTACACCATTTATTACTGCGCCCGTGTGTGTGTGTGTGTGTGATAGAAACACTGGAGCATGAGGAGTTGCTGAGCTTGATAAATGCAGTGTAGAGGGTTCAGGATTCATATCCATCATGCCTTTATTTTTTTAAGATTTCCGCCTCAACATGAATCTCCTGTTCATCCACGTTAATTTATTTACGTCTCTGCAAGACAGCGGCAAACAACGTTGCCCCAAAACCTGGTGTGTGTGTTTGATTTCCTTAACCCGCGGCTCTGTGTGTCCTCCCCCAGCACCCGTACCCGTCTGAGGAGCAGAAGAAGCAGCTGGCTCAGGACACGGGACTGACCATCTTACAGGTCAACAACTGGTCAGTGTGCACAAAATCAATACGCTAATCCTGACCTCACACCTTATCAATCAAGAGTTAAACTGGCCCGCTTAAATGGAAAGTGTCAAGTTTCAATTTGACAACATGGCCGTAAACAGGTCAATAGCATATTGGCATAATGTTTAAAAGAGCAGCCTCTACATTTTACATCTCACACATTAATCTTAGTAACTCTTGGAAATGAAAGGTGGCACTTTCAAGACTTTTACCAAGACTTGAATCGATTTGATTAGGGAAGAGGTTGTAACAGAGGAAGACATGTCCCTCTAAGCATTTTCTCCTGAAGCTCCAGAGCCGTAAAATCCACTTACTCAATGTTCATAAAAGAGAATAGCAAATCAATATCCAATAATCAGATGATTTACAGCTCCCAGAGTCCCCGTTCACTGCATTGAGTATTAACACAGACAGAGAGCATCTCCATGCTGCTGATCAGTCAGTTTCCATGATGCAAGTGACTTGACTTCAGTTTTGGATAGACACACATCTTCTTTAAAAATATAAATGTGTACTACATGCCAAAAAAATACATCTGTTTTGTAATCTGCTAACAAACTATTTGTTTGCACACACACAGTATACTCACCGTGATCCAATCAATGCAGATCAATCAATTATCACAGGGCCGATCAATACCTGCTCGGCCCTAACGTTGATTTACGCAGCCCCCTGAAAGGGTTAAGGGTTGTAAAATGGAAAAGGTTAATAGTCTCCCAGTCAGCCTCTTTCTCCATTAACGGGTGGCCCCTCTCTCTCTCTCTCTCTGTCTCTCTGAAACACTCTTTCTTTATGTCTCCCTCTACTGAAAAGGTTCATCAACGCCAGGAGGAGAATAGTTCAGCCGATGATTGACCAGACAAATCGCTCAGGTCAGTGTTGCCGTTATACACTTTGTTATATTCTGCGTGTGCGTATCTTTGAGCGTGCGTCTGGTGTGTATTTGTGTTTGATAGAGTTTGCGTGTCGTCTCACAGGTCAGGGGGGTCCCTACAGCCCAGAGGGGGCGGCCCTTGGGGGCTACGGGCTTGACGGACAGGCCCACCTTGGTCTTCGAACAGCAGGTACGTTAATACGTATTGAAACAACAACATACCTGTTTACGGAGAGGATAGACCCATTCATATTCTTCATTAACTTTTATTGTATACTGTATATTTATATGACCAAATTTATGACAGTTTCTATCCAAATTCTGCCGAAAACACACACGGCAACATGAGACTTCATTACCTCTGACACAATTACCGTAGTGTATGTTCAGTCCCACATGGATCGGCCTGCCGGCCGAAGTACTCACTAAAACTCCAAGTGTGCTGCTGGAAATAGTCCCAAACAAATACACTTCAGCCTCCTGGTTATAAATCACGGGCACAGCTGTTTCTGGAAATTCTTAAAAACCCTTCCCTTAAAAATTTAAGTGTTTCACCTCCTCAGCGGGAACAAGTAGTTTTGGGGCTGAGTGTGACAAAAAGGCAGGCACACGTTTTTCATTATCAGCAAAACAGTCGCTGCTGAGCATCGTGCAAAACTGCATATGGTGGATAGAGGTAAACTGAGGATTATTCAATAAAAAATACAATATAAATATTCCACCATTGCTGTACTTCTTCTTTAAATATTGTGAATATATATAAATATTTACAAGCCTAAGTGGAGAGTGACTCACCATTTATTTAGAATCACGTTAGACACTTGATGCTAACTTCACAATTATGGCAGCGATTCATTTATAACCCTGTCAACCGCCACGTGTAAACAATTCAAATTTAAACAGAATATATCGGCTACCGACTAAAATGACATCGTAAGGCTAGGTCCTCTCCTCTATGTTTTATTACCACAAGAAAACAATGTTTTACGATGCTGTTAAACCTCCTGGACCGGCTGCAGCCTGCGGACAGAGTTTAGTTAAAAACCGTCTAATAGAGTAATACATCCAAGAATAATACGATGAAGTACGTCAGGCTGGTGATGAGAAAAATGTGCAAAGAGTGATTCATATTTCAAATATGTCCATATGAGGTGGAAGTACCTGTATTCGATTTTAAATAAACTTATCGGCAAACATTTGATAAATGGTTTGAAGCATTTGCAGCACACTTGAAATTGTGCTTTATTTATTATTTATTTATCCTCATTCCCTATATGTACTTCCATGAATTACATTCATGTGTGTTATGAAGTTTGTAATAATTAACTACATAGCGCTCATGAATCTTAAATTGGGCAGAAATTGATAAAAGTCTTTTGTCAGGTTTGATTGATTGGTGGTGCTGCCGTAAAAAACATGTCTTCATAAATCTTATTTAAATAAATCTGAAAGATGTTTAGCAGAATAAGATGAAAACTAAAAACAAAACAAAATGTATGATCATACACCAATTTATATTTCTTTTTTGAAATTTTCTTAGAAATATTTAAATTATAAGGTATCTGATAAAAAAGAAAAGGTCACTGTCTGAATTAATACATTAAAAAAAGAATAAAATATTTTTGAAAAGGTTATTAATGAAGCGGTATCTTAAAAACTGAGTTCATGTTTTTCCCTGTTTCGGCCCACCAGGTCTCCAGGGGATGTCTTCTCTGCAGGGTGACTACTCCAGCGCTCTCCTGTCCCAGCCGGGCTACCCTCACCCCCACCCAGGATCTTCCCTCCACCCCTACCCGGGCCCTCACCCCCACCCCGCCATGCTGCTCCACCCACCGCCACACGCACACCCTGCAGAGTCACTGCTCGCGCAGGGCCTGGACATACACGCCCACTAGCTATAGGGGCGTGAAGAAAAACTACTTTATGAATGTGTGTGAGTGAGTCTGTTTGGGTAGATATGTAAGTGTGTGTGTGTGTGACTGAATGTGCAAAGACGCACACAGTTCACTATTTAAAGAAAAAAAAAAGACACGTTGCTCCGAAAGTTTACATTCCCCACTGAGAGACACTGACCTCAATGTAGCTGTTCCACTTGCTAACACACACACACACACACACACACACACACACAGTCTGGACCCACAGGTTTAAGCCATACCTCTTTCAGAGTAGAAGTGCTTCCTCCACTGTGTCCTGTGGGTGAGACACATGCTTTAAACTACACTTCCCATCCTCCCATCCCGCCTGCTGAAACAACGGGACGATTCTGGGCCGGATCAGACAGAGACACAGATGAATATTGGTCCTCAGACTTTTGTACAACAGCACATTGACGTTACTGGATGGGACTCGATCCTCGAACACGCCTTTTTCACGACCCCTTGTCTTCCTGTGCACGCTGACTGTCAAAGATACGCTCACCTCCACGCTCTTTATTTAAAGCTGATATGATTTGTTTTTTTCTTATTCTATTTTTCTATTTATGTGTGCCACTCCAGGCGGATGCAGCTTCACACGAGCTTGTTGAAATGTTAGTGCTCTTCCTCAGCATGAAGCTAAACACTATGAATGACTTCCAGTCTGCCTCGCTCTCGTACCACTGAGCTCCTTAAAATGCCGACAGGTGTCCGAAACCTTAGGATCTTTCCTACACATGCAAATACACAACATACACACGACCATACACAAGACACTGAAAGCCATTGCTACACACAGACAAACAAAAACACGGCAACTTCTGTAAGCATTTCTAGTACACGTTTGTCTGTCGCAGCCGGCGCTGTGTGAGGGGAGCTGCGGCCAAAGGACTCTTCAAACATTGAGCTCCCTCTCCGCTCCGCTCAGACTGCTGAAACGTTTCTGAATGATGATGGGAAAATATCGCTAAAGTATTAAAATGATTTTTTTTCTAAGACATGACGTGGCCTTCTGTTTGTGTGTGTGGGTTCTACTTTGGGTCAGTTAAAACGTCCACAAATATTAATTATGGTTGGTTGATGTAAAGAAAGGTCAAACTGCGTGTCGGTGTCAGTGCATTTCATTTCTTATACACCAAATTAAGACAGTCAGCTTTGTCAGCATCTTATTTATGTTTTTATTTTTACCAGACCAGAGTACTGCAGTGTTCAAATTTCTAAAATACATTTCACAAAGAATATATTTCCTTTTCATTTAAGCACCAAATGTAAAACTATAGGCAGATTATAATAAAAGTAAAAGTCAGTTCAGTGCTGGAATTAGGTAAAAATTCAGAAACACAGCAGCCTCACCATTATCTGCCCCATGATTCAGTTCATTCCAAAAACGCAAAGATGCAACTGATATCAAGACCCTCTCCTCTCACCACTTCCCAGAAATCAGGTGGTGCAAATGTTTTAAAGACAGAACAAATAAAATGCTGGCGTGTTCTTGATGTACGACGACTCAAACCACTCAGGAATATTTCTCCTCCTTCATGATTTGCTTTAATACTGAATAAAAATAACCCACCTTCACTGTCAAGGGATCTGTGCTTGAGAAATAGTCTAATCTCCCCCCTTTTCTCCAGTCATAAGTCACGTCACTCCGCTCCCTCCCCTGACTATCGGCTCAGCCCTGACAGAGGCCTCAGGCTGCAGCCGCAGTCATCTGTCACCCGGGCCAGAATATCACCGAGAGGGAGGAAGTCTGATGTTTCTTAATGTTTTATAGTTCAGACCACAGAACCTGGTGGCCTCAGATATTAACCCGACCTCTCATTCCTCTTTTCTTCGTTCTTATCGCCTAAATTAAGGATGACGCGTCAACAAGCACCCACACTTAAAACTTTATCGCCCTCCACATTAACTTTCCCCCTCCTGAGGAACCCATTTATAACATTCACCACTCTCCTCCTCTTTATCTCTTTATCCAACAAACCTCAGCACATCGTTTTGCCTTCCTGCACCCTGCACCCCAAACACACAACAAACACCACATACCCACACCCACCCTGCCCCCATTAAGCCTCAGGCGGGAGGGGTGGGTGGGTGGGTCAGGGGCCAGAGTTCCAACAGGGGTCAACAGGAAATGGCTGTTGTCCGCGGCACCAGGGCCCTGACCTCGGTACCCCTCTGCTTTTCATTTCTCTTTGTTCCCTCACACGCTGGCTCCTCAGCCATGTGGTTCAGGATGATCCCCGCATTTCTGCTCTTTCTCCTTCTCACAGGATGTTTGTCTGGAATATCTCTGTCATGTAAAGTAGTGCAGGGACTTTAGTTTGATACTAAACTGTTCTCAACATCAGGGCGACCTCCTGAAGTTTGTGAGTGTGACCTCTGCTTTACCAAGAAGCTCTTAGTGAGACTAAATGGGTACATTCTGCTTTCAGCTCTCCGACTCATACTTTAACTAAAGAATGACGGGTCTCCTCTTCCTCTTGTTGAACAAAAATAAAGCTCGAATATTTCAGATACAGGCTCAGAGCGGAATGTAAAAACTTAAACGTAAAAACTTACATATCAATGAACAAATAAGCGATATCTCACCTTCAAAGGTCCGATGTGAAGAATTTAGTGAAGTTTCATGTTGCAGCTAAAGGCTCCTCACCTCCTCTTCTGACATGAAGGAGAAGCTGTGACAGCTGCAGTATGATAACTCAAAAGTTTGTCCATTTCAGACTATTGTAAAAAAAAAAAAACATGGCGGCCTCCATATAGAGGAACCACTCCTGCTATAAATAAAAAGTATTTAAACATATTCTAGCCCATTCTAGAGTCAAGAAAACAATAATTTGTATAATTTGGATGCTCACACACTTATTTATCTCATTTCTAACATAGACCCCTTTCACCTAATCTTACACACTGAGCCTTTAAACCATCTGATATTGCTTGTTTGTATAAATTTTGCCTTTACTCCCTCTTGTGGAGGCAGGAGGTTATTGACTCCAGAAGCCTGCTGGAGCGGCTCCGTCTATTGTTTTGTCGTATTTATCATCATTTTCTTCAAATGTAGCATCTGGTTTGGTCCAGGCTAGTTGTTTCCCTCTGCTTCCAGTGTTTGTGCTAAGCTAACCAGCTGTCAGCTCAGTGGGTTCATATTAACAGGTCAGTGTGCAGGATTGAGCAGCATCATGTAATTATACAGCAATGAAAACAACAATAAGAATATTAAATTAGAGTGCTGGAGCTTTAAGATGTACACATCTGAGAGAGTGGTATCACCCTCCTCAGTAATGGCTCTCTCACTCTCTCTTCCTTCAGCTCCACAACGTGTTGACTGGACTCCATTTATAATGTATGACTATCACTTCCCTGCAGATTTCCCTTTCTCTCTCCAGCTGTTAGAAAGCACTGATCCCACAGCATCACGACCAGGCACATGCACATGCAGCACTTCACTCATACGTCAGTGTTGAAACCTCACACAACATAACTCATGGTCAGAGGCTGGGCCCGTGATTGGCTGGCCCGTCTCTCACCGACACGCACTCCATTAGACGCTGGGAATGACAAAGGCAGAGGAGAGGACTGTGCGTTTGTGTGCAGGAACCTAATTTGAAGCCCTTAGCTCACGGAGGAGTGTGTGGTAATTATTGAACCTCAGAGCTTCACAAATCACGGGGCTGAGTTTAATTCATGTTTTATATATGAGTCGGCTAAGTTTTCTTATTTCACGTGAGTTGCACTGCAGTGCTGTGAGGGCAGGATGTTTCATTTGTGTGTGTCGCTGCATTCCTTATAATGTTGCCATCATTTCCAGACTCCCACTGCTCTGAATTTCATCATTTGGCCTATTGAAGCAAAATGGAAGCACGTGTGTAACATGAACAGCTGTGTGTGTGTGTGTGTGTGTGTGTGTGTGTCAGCGCATGAATATGTGTGTGCATAAATATGTACAATTCAATTTTAACATAATGTGTGTGTGTGTGTGTGTGTGTGTCGAGTGGGGGGAGAGTGGGAGTTACTCTAGTGGTCATTAATCATTCAATTACACACCTGTCAGAGTTCAGACAAGTGGAGGGGGAGAGAGGGAGGGGAAGGGAGGGAGGGGGTAAAAGAGAGAGAGGGGGGGGTGGTGGTGATGGTGGTAATGGAGGAATGCAGCAGGGGAGGAAGAGGAAGAGCAGGGAGGAACTGGAAGACGAAGAGAGGGATTGAAAAAGCACCAGGATGCCTGTGAAGAGAAAGAGAGAAGGTTTTATTGTGGGCATGTGAACGAGCTGTGACAGAGGCAAGCTGCCGGACGGTGACAGCCGCTGAAAGGGCGCAGTAAAGACAACGACACGTACATGTATTCTAATGGACGAGAGACAGATGAGCAGAGGATGGGACAGTAAAGATGCAAAGATCCAAACAGAATCAAGGAGGAGGAGGAGGCAGAGCTGAAAATGAAAACCTCCGGGCTGTTTTCACTTCTGTCTGACTCTCAGAAGGCTTATGCAAAAACAACTGGAGCTCAAAAGAAAAGTGGTACAGCTCAAAGAATCAGTGACAATAAGGCAAACTCACATTCCTATAAATATCTGGCTATTTCTGAGCTAATTTCTGTTCCTGTTTGAATGATCTCACATGTCACATAAATAAAAGTAAAGTAAAAGTGGTGTTCAGGTCTGGAGCTCATGATCATTTTCATTATTGATTAACTTGATCACAAGTGGTAGCCGTAGATCTCAAAATCTAAATAGTGCCGGTGCTGTTTGTGCTGAATGTGTCACCTTCTTCTTATACAGTAAATGTTTAAGTGTTTTGCATAGCCCCCATCTGTGTGTGTGTGTGTGTGTGTGTGTGTGTGTGTTGAGTGGGGGGAGAGTGGGAGTTACTCTAGTGGTCATTAATCATTCAATTACACACCTGTCAGAGTTCAGACAAGTGGAGGGGGAGAGAGGGAGGGGAAGGGAGGGAGGGAGGGGGTAAAAGAGAGAGAGGGGGGGTGGTGGTGATGGTGGTAATGGAGGAATGCAGCAGGGGAGGAAGAGGAAGAGCAGGGAGGAACTGGAAGACGAAGAGAGGGATTGAAAAAGCACCAGGATGCCTGTGAAGAGAAAGAGAGAAGGTTTTATTGTGGGCATGTGAACGAGCTGTGACAGAGGCAAGCTGCCGGACGGTGACAGCCGCTGAAAGGGCGCAGTAAAGACAACGACACGTACATGTATTCTAATGGACGAGAGACAGATGAGCAGAGGATGGGACAGTAAAGATGCAAAGATCCAAACAGAATCAAGGAGGAGGAGGAGGCAGAGCTGAAAATGAAAACCTCCGGGCTGTTTTCACTTCTGTCTGACTCTCAGAAGGCTTATGCAAAAACAACTGGAGCTCAAAAGAAAAGTGGTACAGCTCAAAGAATCAGTGACAATAAGGCAAACTCACATTCCTATAAATATCTGGCTATTTCTGAGCTAATTTCTGTTCCTGTTTGAATGATCTCACATGTCACATAAATAAAAGTAAAGTAAAAGTGGTGTTCAGGTCTGGAGCTCATGATCATTTTCATTATTGATTAACTTGATCACAAGTGGTAGCCGTAGATCTCAAAATCTAAATAGTGCCGGTGCTGTTTGTGCTGAATGTGTCACCTTCTTCTTATACAGTAAATGTTTAAGTGTTTTGCATAGCCCCCATCTGTGTGTGTGTGTGTGTTGCAGTCTCCATGTTTAGCTGCAGTACGTGGAATGCCTCAGGCCACAACCATCTGTCCTCCCTCCCTGATTTTGCACACACACACACACACACACACACACACACACACACACGCACACACTCTTCTCCCCTCCTTCCCCCTCCCCGACTGCCTCCACCGCTGCCACATATCTAATTTATGGCTGTGGTGAGTGCGTTACACAGACTCATGTATGCATAATATATCACGTGTGTGTGTGAAAGAGCTGAGTGTGGGTCGGAGGGTGTGCGACACTCTCGGCTGACCAGCAACATCTTCACCGCAACTGCTTCACCAACACGTCCCAGTCGTGAGCTGGTGTCTGCCTGTGTGCCCAATGTGTGATCCAACATGTAGCACTGTCTCTCCTCCGAAGTCTCACACCAGATCTGACAGCACTGATAGAGTGTGAGAGGAGAAAGGGAGCGTCTGTGTGAGTGAAGGCCCAGCTGTTTCTGGGCTTGACATCCACATGCAGGCAGGATGCCAGATGTCTCATTAGGCAAATTTGATTGGCTCGGTCATTTAGAATGCAGCGATGAGACGCTTCCATATGTGTGTGTACATTTACATAAGAGGCCCCCTGTCTAACTATTGACATGTGCCCGTGTGTGCATCCATTAAAGACTTTTTTCCCCCTAACCTTTATATTTACATGCAGTTAATTATGGAATCATTAAAAAATGTGTCCAAATGAACCGAATGTAAATTAAATGTAATAGAATAATGAACTGTAAAAGGCAGTTTGATTACTAATAAGTAAAACAGAGGGGCATGAAATGTTGCCGCCTCCACCCTCTGCAGCTCTGTTTTTTAAACTGTGAAGAGTCAGTTGAATTCAGGGCAATCAAGTTCCTACTTTCACTGCGCTTGTTTGCACTTCAACCGCTGCTCAACAGCTTATTATTCAACTTTTAGGTTCCCATTCAGTTACTGGACTTTAAACTTTCAATCTGAACCTCCTGTTTATTGTGTCTCCTTGTAAACTTTTTTTTACACAAAACTTTTCACATATGCAATTTAGGCAATTCAGGGTGCACTCAGTAGAAGTACATTTATTCGTCTCAAGTATTAAAAAGGGGGAAGATGACAATAAACATGTCATTTAACTTTTTCAAAGTGTCACCACAGGCCTGTTTAAAGTGGTAATTCCACTGAGGTCACTTCCTTTAGTTTTTCAGTAAGCTTCAGTAAACAGCTATAAATATGATTGTGAGTCACTTTCAGCTCCATTTCACCTTCTTGCCTCACTCCCACATCAGAACTTAACTTTGTATATGCATGTGTGTTGGAAGACGTAGGCTGTTGCTGCGTTACTGACCGGTTTCTCAGCATGTTTAGAAAATACAGAAATAAACCCACATTTTATTATTTTTTTCTGTGTTATTTATTTCCTGACTACAGATCAAACCCGACTACGTCAAAAATAAATCGAACCTGTGTATTCTACTGTACATAGTTTGAAGCTGTAAAACCTTACAACAGGGTTAATGCTGCCCTCTAGTGGCGCAAAAGAAGAGCTACTCGTGTTTGGAGAAGTGCTTAAGCTGCTGATGCGATTATCATGTCCGTTAAATTTCAGCAGCAACTTTCTTACAAAACCAGATCGATTCATTTGAAACCAGCTGCTGAAGAAATAACAGATCACATAATGACACCTAGCTCTAGTTCATTTTGCCTGTTCTGGAATGTCAAAGAAATACAAAATGAATAAGACAATACGATTGAACATAATTGTGTTATGCAGAATATGAGCTGTAGTTTCTGAGGAAAATTTCTTTAAATCACCTGCAACATGAAGGCGTGTAAAACAGATTAAATAAATAATGACATTAGCACATTTAATTAAAAGGTTGTTGTTGGAATTGGGGTAAAATAGTTTCATTTCACTTGTATTAATTTTTGGGAATTTATAGAGAATTTAAGAGAAACTCAAAACTGTTAATAAGACTAAACTGGTAATAAAAATAAATAATGCTTTGAGTCCCTTGGTCAAACATCCTCATCATGATTAGACACCACTGTATCATGAATTAATTATTAATAATCCAAAATGTTTAATTTCCCTTATTCTACTTCCCTAGGTTTGGATTCTGCTTGTTCTTGTTCTTCTTATTCTTCTGCACATGGATTCTGTCTGTTTTCCTGTTTACTTCCTGTTTCATCTGGCCGGTGACCGTCTGTTCCTGGAGCCGTCTCTGATGTCTGTGATTGGTCCTCGTGTCCTTGCTCTCTCTCCGTCTCCTCGCTCAGCTGCTGCAGATCCCCTGCGCTGCTCTCTCTCTCTGGGAAACCATCCTTTTCTTCTCCAACAACCTCTGTGCTCACAGCGACAGAGCCCTGCAGCCCCTGGTCCAGACACGTCTGCCTGCGAATGGTCCGCCGGTGCTTGCTGCGGCGGGACTGGTTGCAGTGCAGGGTGCGCCTGCGATGCCACTGGTTGAGAGACTGCTGGGCCTCCACGCTGAGCTGACGGGCCGCCAGCCGTGGGCGGAAACTGCTGATGTAGTAGAGAGAGGCGTACAGGGTGGTGAGGTAGTAGCCACCTGTTGGTGCGGGCAGGGAAGAGAGGAGACAGTCGGTGACTTCAGTTTGTAATTTAGCAGCGCAGAAGTGGCTGAGTCAGTGAATTTAAAGTTCTCATAAATCATAAAGAAGGGGGCAGCATCCCTCAGAGGCTGAATGAGAAGACTGAATACATCACAGAGGCGTGACTAGGTGATCTCATTTCCAAAAACCTCGACCAGCGCATCAGAGAAGTGTCTTCTGTAATTCCAGAGGAACAAAGGTTGATTCCTTCCCCCTCCAAATCTATCCCAGCATGCATTGAGCCTCCTGAGTATCACGCTTCAACACACCCCTGTGCCCAAATAAAGCTCTGTTGCTAGGCAACATAAAAAGGGGTGCTACAAAGAGTCTAAAGACCAGGCCGTCTCATTTCCGTTCGGCCTGAACTGTGGTCTACGTGGTCGACAAAGGCCGCTTCCTTCTGGAGAGGTGTCTTGTTTTCTCTTTTCTCACATGGTTTGTAACGATTCATTTTATCTCACAGTTTGAGTGAAAATGAAACGAAAAGAAAACGCTGTACCGAGATTACAAACTCGCGAACTGATTCAGAGAGCGAACTATGTCTGAAAAAGGGAAAGTTTTACTCTATGGTATTAGTGGTGTTAGAGTGTGTGCAGCGTGAGAATGTGTATCTGTACCCTCTCCCTGTAGCTGAGTGGGGTCCAGCAGCTCCATCATGTAGTCGGTGTCCACCTGAATGGTGACCACGTCGCTGCGGAGCAGCACCCACGACAGGCAGGGCAGAAAATCATCTGCTCCAAATACCGTACCTGCAGGAGAGGAGAGGATGCGTGTAAAGGGACATTAAGAGACAAACAAGGGGCCAGTCCGCTCACCGGGACAAGACGGACAGAGCCAGAGATGTAGAAACCATTAAACGACCAGTTTACCTGGGCTGGAATTTGAATTCATGCTGTCGTAGATGCTCTTGCAGACTTTGAGTAGAATCTTGACCTTCTTGTTCGGGGAGTAAGCTTCATGCATCGCCGTCCACCTCTGCTGGATCCGCTCCAGGCTGTCGCTGTCAGGGACGCTAACTCCCGCCGACCCTCCCAGCTCCTCCACCTCATTCTTTTCCAGCACGTGCAGGTTGCTGAGCAGGCGCTTGAAGCTGCCGTCGTTGGTGCGGGAGGTGTGAATGCGGGAGTAGAGGTGGGCGGAGATGGGCTTCAGAGCCACTTTGTGGAGGGCGAGCTCCACCAGTGAGTCTGAGGAGAAGCAGCCAATCAATAGGACTTTAACAAGCTCATTGAATGAAACACAGATGAGATGTATCGTTAATCGCTCTCTCTCACCTATCTCTGCGTCACTGAGATCGGTAATGCTGTCCAACAACACCTGGATTTCTGGGTAGTCCAGCAGCGTGTCCCTCAGCGATGTAAGTAATGACCTGATTTTCTGCAAGTAGTCTGACCCCGTGACCTCATCGGGATCAGCCCCTCCCTTCTGCGTCTCCTCCACGAAATCTCTCACGGACTCCGCGAACGTGCTGCCTCTCCGCTCGCTCATCTCCTGCACGCGATTGCTCAGTCTTTTCTTCTGACAGACCAGCCCGCCGAGCACTTGGCCCACAGCAGAGAGCCGGTGAATGACCTTGTCGGCCAGGCGGTGCGCCGACGGGTGGTGGGGCGTAGGGCTCTGAGTTTGGGACTCCGGCTCCTCCTCAACGCTGCTGATCGACAGCGAGTCGAGCTCGTAGGACGGGGGGTGGAGCGAGGACGAGGGCCTGGGCGGGGGCAGCCAGACTCCGTCCTCGATCCAGGACACCCTGTGAGGGGACTGGGGGACGGGGCTGCCGTGGGGCTGCAGCTCGGACATTGATGTTTGCGGTGTGGAGGGAGGGGTTGAACAGGGGCTCCCCGTGCTGGCTCTGTGCAGGGGGCTGCAGGTGGAAGTGCAGCTCGGCCTCCTCAGGACCACCCCTGCTGTGTCAGGTGGGGTTGATGGGGCTGGTGAATCAGCTGATTTTGCTCTGGTCAGACCTGGAAAAGGAGAAAAGAGTACGAACACCATGGGACTTTGGTTTTGGAAGAGAGAATGAGAAAGAGCTTTCTGAAGTTTCCCCATGTTCCCCAGTTGGAGTACAGGGGTCATTTTGGGTCAACAGTCTCCTTGTGAAACCACATTTAAATTCACACATACAAATACACACATTAAAAACACACATTCTGTGTAAAAAACAAAACAAACAAATGTAAAAATTAAAAACAACCCCTTGAGCAGCGGTAATATATGTAAAACTGTAAAAGTAACTCATCCTCACCAGAGCTGTCCACGCTGTCAGGAGAGGGTCCCTGGTCCAATGAGATGGCCCGTTTGCTGTGCAACCCCGCCCCTGACCACGGCCGCGTGGTGCTGAGGCGCCGCTCTCGCCTGAAGGTGGACGGCTGCGCGGCGCGCTCCCTGTGCGTCAGCCAGTCGTCTCCGTGGTCGCGGATGTAGAGGGGATTGATGATGCACAGGGCCCCGTTGGTGGAGGTCAGCTAAGGAAACACACAAAGGCGCTGAGCACCAACAGTTGGCTGTACAGGACGCTCCGCTGAGCGGTTACACATCCAGCAGAGATGACTTGAACTCTCAGGGGTCATTTACCTGGATGGAGCACATGACGGTGCTCGGCTCCCTTTGGGCCATTTCCTCCATCTGTTGGTCAGGAGGCGAGCTGAGCCACATTTCTGCATTTGAAAGATTTAAAATGAAGTCAGTTCTCGAGTTTTAGTTACTAAGTCATTTAGTGACTTAAACAAAAACACTGATTCAAAACTTTGCTCTTCAAGGCAGATTCATTTATAAAGAACCTTTTATACCCACAGGCAGATTCAAGGAGCTGTACAAGGAAAACACAAAAAGATGGAACATTGTAAAAATAATAACAAAATACAATAATGGCATGATCTGTAAAATGGCACATTAATAAATAATCTAGCAGACCACTCCCCTGTGAGCTCAGGTTATGTTGGAATGAAATGTTTGATTTAAAAACCAGCATTAGAACTTTAAAACCAATCTTGTGTCTCGGTGGCAGGGTAAAGATTCACCATCAGGGCCGGTGTAGGCTGTATTTTTAGATTTGTTTAATACTCTCGCAGCTTCCGTTTGGTTGTACGTTCATAGGAGTCCATTGCAGAAGTCAACCGCACTGGCAATAAAATCATTTGTAGTTTTATAAAGTCAGGTAGCGTTCAAGAGGACTCACCGGGTTCAAGCCGAGAGAGGCGATCTCTGTTCCTGCCGGTGAGGCTGCAGATCCACTGAGGAATTGACAGACAAACAGCCAGCACATCCCTGACACACAGGGGGACGTTACAGAGACAAAACACAGTGAATTCAAAAGGATTTTAGAGGAAGATATTTCACTGAGACCTTGTGACGCAGTGAGTCTTTTTACAGCAGTAATAACATGTTGTGGAGGACGTTTAAACAGAAATGTGAGACACGGCAGGTCCTCACCTGGTCACTGAGTAGAAGAACACCAGCTGAGCCACGTCAGAGAAAGCAAGACGAGACTCAGACAGCTGGAACACTGAGAGAGAGAGAGAGAGAGAGAGAGAGAGAGAGAGAGAGAGAGAGAGAGAGAGAGAGAGAGAGAGAGAGAGAGAGAGAGAGAGAGAGAGCGGGGAATACCCTCGTGATGAAAACACATTCCTGGAAACATACAAAGCTCAAACCAGCATCACTAACAGGGGACTTCTCAAGGAAATAAAGCTGTGATCAGATCGATCCAAATAACTTCAGAGTTCCATTAATCAATCTATAATTATCTGGGTTCTAATACCACGAGCAGAGGTGTCACTTCAGTTTTCACACATGCCTCATGCCTGTGCAGTAATAACAGCACGGGCTGGTGCGAGTTGTATCAACCCTCACAGGGAGTTTCCGGTTTAAGGAACCAGTTTCCCAGAGGTGTGTGATGATCACCTGCTATTACCTGTTGTCACCTGTAATTTCCACACATTGAACAGCAGCAAGCACAAAGCACCTGAGGTGCGGCTTCAATAACTTACTGTAAGTGTTTATCAGTTGAGTCTGACACTTTTTGGTAGAAGTAATGACTCATGAAATAACGGCTGAAAGTGACTGAATAAGGAACTTAGACATGCACACACACAGGCACATGCACACGACGTCTCTCTATAGTTATAAGGACCCTCAGTGAAACAGAGAACTTAATGCAGTCCACTGAATCTGTCAAAATGTCCCCACCCTCCTCAACTTTAGGACATTTTCAAACCTATAAAAAGCGCGATTTATCTGATCGAGCTGGACAGGTCATCCCCATTAAGTGTAAACAGACAGAGGTCTCCATACTGTGGCTGATGCCTGGTCCACAGACACACACACATTAAAACAGAGTCAAACAGAAACAACCCCATGTTTGCACGAGACGGGTCGCTCCGTACCTTTGCCTGTGCTTTTGATAGAATAATCGAGGACGGTTTCATTGTCTCCTCCAGCAGACACGCACAGCAGGCAGGGCAGAGACGTCGCAAAGTCCTGCACGACGAGGAAACTCTGGAGGGAAACACACACACACACACACACACACAGTGACTCATATTAGTATGTCAAGTGTAACAGAAACAAGTCAAGTGAGGAGACGTGTTCTTGTAAATGATTAATGAAAGGAGACACATTGAAAAGAAAAGTGCTGACAATAGACAAAAGAGGGAGGAAAGAAGAAAAAATACCCTGTGCCGGTATATTTCTGTTCCATGGTAATATCGATCAGATAATGAATAATCATGATGTCATTTTCCACAGGCTCAGAGATGTGATCCTGATTGGTGACTACACGTGTCTCAGTCTCGTGCTATAGTTTATGTATTCTTTCTCTAAATAAATCAAAAATAAACTGAATAAACTATACAAGCAACTTTACAGTCAGGATTTTTGCCCAGTAATGGCAACTCGGACTCTCATGAGGTTTAACTGGAACACATTTACCTGGATATAACAATACACTGGCGACTAAAGGGACCACAAGTGAACTGAGCGGTGCTGCTGAACTCGAGCACACATTTAGACACACACAGAGGAAGTGGCTTTCGATGTCAGTGTGACCAGAAATAGAGTCGAGTTCACTGCAATCACCAAACTTCGAACACGCTGACGAGCACTTTGACAGAACAGTGCTAAGAAATATTTCTCTCTTGATGGGAAAACAGAAAAGGTTTAGTCAGACATGAATAGAAATTCAATTTGAGAGTTGGGATGCAAAACATTTCTGTGTCGAAACCAAAATTACTCATGCATCATAAAGTTTTGAATTTCTCTCAAATCCTCGTCCTGTTCAAAAAGAAAAACCTTTTCGCTCCACTCACGTTCTCTGTTTGTAGCAGACGACCGTTTCCCTGGCACATGCACGTTCTGTTACCCGCACTCCTTCTGCACTCAGACTGCTGCTCGTTACGTTGAAGTCAAATAAAAGAGGGAACTACTTTTGGTGCACTGTTTCCAGGTTAGCTAAGAACACTTCTGTTTTTAAACAAAATTACATCTTCGCTGGTTTGAGCCAACTGACCTGTTTTACATATATTACCTCTGCATGTTCATGAAGGAAACGATGAGAAGAAGGAAGAGTGAGGATGTTATTTTAGCTTCTCAAACTTGATAAAATGTGATTTTAAATGAGCAGAGTAATAAATCAAACTAAAGATAGTTCATCAAGTAAAAGGGAAATACTTGTTCTTCTATAATAACGGAGGTCAATGGTCAGATCTGACTGAATGGAAGCTGGCGGCCCAGAAGACAACGACTCAGTGTTT
The DNA here is from genome assembly GCA_016785235.1 of Pseudorhombus dupliciocellatus. NCBI lineage: Eukaryota > Metazoa > Chordata > Actinopteri > Pleuronectiformes > Paralichthyidae > Pseudorhombus > Pseudorhombus dupliciocellatus. The sequence continues at coordinate 3,181,178 of JAFBJW010000075.1, forward strand.
GCACGCTAGATCAAAATTTTTTATCGTGAAGATTCCATGAAATGACTTAACTTCATACGCGGACCGATTTGTAAACTTTCTCTGAATGAGCAAGGCAGAATCAGAGTGGTGATAGAATGGTAGATTTACTGATGTTTGTAAAGAAGAGGATAGAGTACGGCTCACCCCTGCAGGGGTCCCACAGATCGCAGCGTGGGCTGCCTCCCTATCCCATGGTGCTCTGGGGCACCAGGCCGCCTGGCAGCCTCTGAGCTGCTCCAGGAGCGACGGCCTCCTCTTGCTGCTGCACGGTATCGCCGTTGTACCATTAACTGGACTATGTACTGCCCTGGACACAAACACATAGACATGTTTAGGCACACTAACAACATAAAAGTTAATTTTCACAATGTCTGATGAGGGGATTCATATTCCGATATTTCCAGCAATCAGAAGCATGACTTCTTAGAGAGAGCACATTGATTTGTGGAAAGTACTTACATGTGTTGGGCTGGTTTGGTTGGTTCATGTGACCCTTCTCTTCTACACTATTGCCACACTCCTCCACATGTTGTAATGTTCGCTCTTGAGCTCTTCCTTGCCACACGGAGCAAAATGTTGCACAAGAAGGCAAAAAGAAAATAGGAAGCTCACATGCTCCTCAGACACACATCCTCCTGAGTTTTTCTAATTTCAGAATTCAGGCGACCTGTTGTGCTGCTGCTGCCGCGTTTGCGTTCATCTCCTGCATCCTGCTCACACTGACGCCTGATGCACTTTCTGTTTTCTTATGAGGCTGCTCCCCGGATTTCACACGGCTGCTGCCTCTTCATTGTCACTCTTCTCCTCCCCAGACTTCTTCATGTGGTTAACCTTGGTGTGTGCACGGCGTGAACACCGAGAAGACACGGTCTCCTCTCTGAACAGCTGCACCCATCTGTTGTCTCAGTGCAGGGTTCACAACTTTTCAAGATAAGAGCAGACTGGTTGTGTAAGTGTGTCACACAGGTCAAGACAGCCTGTGAATATGAAGAAAGAAAAAAGTCATGCATCAGACTCGACTTTGACTCGACTGGGGGGGGTTCAAGTCTGTTTTCATTGTCACACACCAACAGCATCAATAAACGACGTCCACTAAAGCACAAGTCGTACATGTTGGATCGGCTCAATCATTCTCAACACACTGAACGCTGTCAGGTCTACAATGGTCAGTTTATTGCAAGACTTTCATTTTGGTTTCCATTGTATTGTACAGACATGCCCACCCCTTTATTTCTATATGTCACAGTGGAACAACTCATTCTCTTCCAAATGCAGTGGAAACCAACGATAGAGACCAAAGAGCCACAACCATTCTCTACAGATGCTTAAATAATTCCCTCACAATTATCAAGCAACCTGCTCATTTAGTTTGTTGTTTTCATACATGACAAACGATTGTAGCCCACTACAGGAAGCTGTCGGGTTTCATGCACTCTTCTCATACATGAGGTTATGGCCTGCCTCTGTGAGGACGTCTGCTCTGCCTATATATGTGCACTCATGAAGCATGTCATATGTTCCTGAGCTCACACTCACATGCTCCCTGTAACTGGTTTCCATTTTGCTTCATGATGTAATATTGTAATATTAAATCACACATTCTCATCGTAATTAATGTCTGTTTACCTTCTGTGAGATTTCATCAATCCCCAAAAATTTTAAAGGAAATAAAGTCCAGACACCAGATGGAGCAAAGCTAGGATGAAACATTGTGCATCATGTAACATCTAAAAATATTGCGTTAAAAAAAAAAAAATAGGGAGCAAGGGAGCAACACGGGTCAACATGGAAGAAAATCTTAGTCCCAAAGCAAGACAATCATTTCTAATTTCACATCTCCTGATGTTATTTCTATAGTTAGATTGGTTCACCTTTGAGGGAGAAACAAGTTTGAGGTTATTATTTCATCTATGTGAAACTTGTATGAGTGATGAGCTAACACCACAGCTGTGTTTGTCTTTGCCCGAAGCAAAACCAAAATGGAAGTCTCAGATGTTACTCTATAGATCTAAGATGAACAGTGGGATGATGCAATAAAGTTTCGTAATATCAGTAAAGTGCAAGTAATAAAAGCATAAAATATGTTGTGTGAGGTTGTTTAGAGGAATCAAATGTTCAGGGTTAATAACAACCTGCATCACTTCTTGACGTCAAACAGAAACAATCATTTTTCTGCCACCTCCGCACCGCTTTGAATAAAAAAGGGAGTTCTGGAATGAGTTACTCCTCCTTTTTCTCTGGTTCTGGAACCACTGATGCAGAGCTCCTCTTGGCTGCAGCTTTGCTGCTCTCACCGGCCTTTTCCTTTTCATCCTGACTATCGATCCTGGCGTGCTCCTTCTTCACCAACTCCTCCAGCTCCGCCTGGAAAGAGTCAAAGCCAGGAGGTATTCACCAGGAACAAAGTAAACAGACGAAGGGAAGAGTCCAGTAACAACATGGAGGAAACAGCTCCTCCTTACGGCAGTGGGGGCTTGCAACCACGACAGGAAAACAACATTCAGACTCAGGTGACACATGATGAGGTACCTTACCTTCCATCCCAGCAGGTCGGCTAGAGCCAAGCAGCCGTCATCACACGTACTGATGTGAGCTACGTCTCTGGAGGAAAAAGACACTGCCCACGATTAGAGCCTGCACTGGGCTCCACATCATATTTTTCCATTTTCAAAACGGATCAACGTCACAAGTGAAAAGCTGAATGTTGAATGCCGTTTACATTTTTCATACTGAAATTGTTTTTTTAATTATTCTTCTCTTGAATGAAGTTTTAGCACCATCTGGTGGGCCAAACATAAAGTGTAAGATCATACTAATTCAACAAATGTATTCATGTTTTATATGTGAAATTTAAATAGGTGTTGATAATTTAAGATGTATCGGGAACATGCAGCAGCATCTCTGTATCACCTGTACGCCTTGTCTGAGTCAAAGTCCATCCCTCCTCCAAAACCAAGCAGCCCGAACAGCGGGTCCGCCTGCACAGAGAATCAAGAAACACATTGATGACTGAATTATATACTTATTCTAAGAGGATGCCAGCGAGGGATGTCTGCTCACCTGCCCGGCCTTCTCCATGTTAATGAACAGCCTGGGACAACTGTTTGAGACCCTGACGACCCACAGGAAAGAGGAAACCACAGAAAATTGGACAAAAAAAAAATCGACAATTGTTTAGAAAATATTTTTAATAAAATTCAGCTGAAGCTTGTTATAGGAGATTATAGTTAGTAATTATAGTTCAGGAATAAACAACTTGATCTGGTGTACCTGCTGACCAGACCAGCAAATGGCTGAACTTGCAGGGAAGTGCCCATGATGATGAGAAGATCACAGCGAGGGAAGTCCTGACAGGTGAATACAGACGGTGAAAAGAGCATATTTCACATCACATGCCTGCATGCTTTTGAACAGCTGCCATGCACTCACCATCTTCATTGAAGTGAAGAACCGCACAGGCAGATTCTCTCCAAAGAAGACGATATCTGAGTGAAGAGAGGCAATGAACACAGAGGGATCAGGTGTGATGACAGTTACCCTTTAGAAACGTTTGTTGGGGTAAAATGAATAGCAGAGAAGCAGAGAGACAAGGATCAACTGACCTGGTTTGACTAAACTGCTGCATTTGTCACATCTGGGAATATCATCGGAAAATATCTTTTCTAGAAAGCACAAAAAAACAGTTCAATGTTCCACTTGGGAAAAAAAACTACAAGAATAAGAATTTTAGAGTAAATACTAACAGAAGTAAAAAATCACCTTTCATCCAGTCCAGGTTGTATTCCTTCCGGCAACAGAAACTTACACAGTGTGATGTGTAAAACGTTCCGTGAGCTTCGATTAGACTGTCTCCTTCCAGCCCAGCCACTCGCTCCAGTGTGTCAATATTCTGACACAACAGACACATTAATGTCAACACCAAAAGAATCAATTTACGTATCTTTACATTATAGTATGTGTGTTTACCTACCTGTGTGTAGCAGCGTTTCAGGAGCCCCTTGTCCTTTAGCAGCTTCATGAAGTAGTGACAGATTGTCGGCTAAACACAAATAAAAGCGATTCAGTTTTTTTCTGAATGACATGACAGTCAGGAGCTGGGTATTTGGAAGTGCTTTGTGTACCTTGAACTGTCCTGGGTAAAGCTCCTTGGCCAAGGCGAAGAATGGCTCTGGATGTTTCTGAGACACAAAATAGAAGAAAATATGAATGACTTTATGCCACTGACAACTGTTGTGATTGGATGATTGTAAGAGTATATTGAGCAACAGGCCAGTGGTGGTATATCAACAAACATTTGGGGGAAAAAAAAATAAAAAAAAAAATGATTCAGAATGTTTTAATTTTTTAATCAGCTGTTATGTGCTGTTCAATCCTTCACACTTTATTAACCAACCTTAAAGTAATCTATCTGGAAGATGGCCTCTGGGTAAGGAAGGTTATATTTCTGCAGGTTTGCATACAGGCCCGTTCCTGGTGAACGGAAATCAGGGATTCCAGCCGCTGTGGAGAATAGAATAGAATAGATAAGTAACACAAAGTGCTTTCAAATACATGTGTCACAAAAGAATAAAGTTGTGATGCTCACATGTGGATATTCCAGCTCCAACCATGCACAGGATGTTCTTACCTGCGTGCACACAAAGGAACTTTGAAAATAAAATGATAATAGCTGCACTGCGTAAACAGACTTAAAACCTGTAAATCAATCCACACTGGTCGGTCCTAATGGACAGACTGAGTGGAAGCAAGGAGACTCACATTTGCCACTCTTTATGTATTGAGCCACTCCTTCTAGAGTCAGCTCATCCAGAACTTTGTCTGCTGAGCCGAGGCCCAGAGTGCTGGAGAAGAGGTTACGCAGGAAGTCCACTGACAGGGACAGAGAAGAGAGTCATCAGCACACAGACGACCAGTGGAAGAAATAAAAAAATATAAAACATAAAAAAAAATTCAAATGGAAAAAAATAAGTTAAAAAGTCCTAAATACAATCAAGAACACATATTTTACATACTTTCTGTGTCTCCTGCTGCCTCGTCCTCACTGCTGTCGTCGGATTGTTCCTATAAACAATAGAAATAATCAGTGCCAGTTGTTAAAATCATGGTGCCTCAGGAGATGCTCTGGCTGTGCTGTGCTGCAAACCACACTTCTGGAGCAAGACAGGCACAGGTTGGAAAGACACATGTGCAGATGTAAAGAGAACATGGAGAGGATAATGTGGCAACAGGAGCTGGAACAGGAAGCGAAGGTTCAAAGAAAGGAGAGGCGAGCTGCTCCCTCACAACTGAAGCAGCAGAAGCAGCAGAAGAATGAGAGAAGCAATGAGGACGAGCAAGTCGGTGATGTTGAAATAGTGGGACAGATGGTCTTGCGTTCGGATACGGCATGTCTGAAGGAACGAGGGAGCCGGGGGTTGCCGCTGTGGTACAGTTGTCGCCGTCACAGGCTGAGTGGTACAGAATGTCGGACACGGCCGAGCCTCATTGTTCCCTACTCATAAATGTCAAGGGTGAGGCAAAAAACTTAGGCCCTATGGTAAAAACGGCAATGTCACTCGCTGACTGGGAACCAACCCAGAAACCGCTGGTGCTGTACTCGTCAAGCGCTAAATTCTACAAAATTCTTGGAAGAACAGAAGTCTCATTCGCTGCGGGTGGAAGGACACAAGACGTGGTTTCACCAGGCCACCAGCGGGAGTTCGACCACAATAGGTATATAAGAAGAAAGAACCTTGAAAGAAGACGGTGCACGGTGCAAGACCGACACCCCAACCATGAAGGACTCCGAGGGACTCATTGTATAATTGTTTGTGAAAAAAAAAAAATAATAATAAATTAAAAAACAAATAAAATAATAAATAAATAAAATAAATAAAATAATAATAATAAAAAATAAAACAAATGAATAATAAAAATCCTTTAAGTGCCATGTTTGATTAGCTGTTTATGGTTTGACATATTATAGCTTTGATTAGCTGTTTATGATTAGATGTATTAGTTACCTGTTTATGATTAGATGTATTAGTTACCTGTTTATGATTAGATGTATTAGTTACCTGTTCATGATTAGATGTATTAGTTACCTGTTTATGATTAGATGTATTAGTTACCTGTTTATGGTTTGATGTTTTGGTTACTTAGATGTATTAGTTACCTGTTTATGGTTTGATGTATTGGTTACTTAGAAGTATTAGTTGCCTGTTCATGGTTTGATGTATTGGTTTCCTGTATATGATTTCATTCATTACAGCTTTGATTACCTGATGCATTACAGCTACGATTACCTGTTTCTGATTTGCTGAATCACGGCTTTACTTTTACAATTGACTATCAAGTTGAAGTATCCGTCTGGATGGTTGCCCGGGGCCACGGGGATCGCGAGAGGAGTTTTCCTGCCCGAATGTTAAATGGGCCCCTTTGAGGGCCTCAAAGTACTTGGTAATGGCCGGCAGGTTTTTCGCCCTCAAACTTCACATAAATAAATAATACTGATAATGATATGTAACAACAGTAATTTTGGTATTAATCTTTTATAGTACTTATCTTTTATAATTATATGTTTTATTTGGGTGGTGTGACATTCGTCACACCAAGAGAGGGACTTGCAAAAACCCATCAGTTGCATTTTCCTTTTATTCTTACTGTTTGTATCATCACTTGCAAAAACTGTTAAAATCAATGTGCCTCAGGAGATGCTCTGGCTGTGCTGTGCTGCAAACCACACTTCTGATAACACTGATGAGCCTCAGGAGATGCACTGCCTGTGCTCTACTGAAGGCCATGCTAACTGATAACATTGATGCGGACACAGTATAACCTCAGACACAGTGAAGACAGCTGATGTATTGCTGTGAACGTCAGACCCTCACAGATCTCGCACACCTGCTAGCATCCATGCTACAATGCTACAATGAGCGACAAAAAAAACGAATCACTTTTGTTACCTCTGGTTCCGGTGAGACCTCCTCCTCTTCTTTACTGTCAGGGAGATCTGTCAATACAAACAAACAAACACACCGTCAGACAAACAAACAAACAGTATGTCTCTGTGTAAACATCCGTGTTAGCCTCAAAGCTAGCTGAACCAGCGCGGCGAGGCTGCAGGAAACACCGAGGAGCTCAGTTTCACATCATTACCTGCTGCATCAGACATTTATCCGTCCACTGAAACCTTCAACCGCAGCGGTTCGAATGACAACTAATGTCTGTCCACTGTCTAACAAAGTGGTGACGAGGAGCGCTCAGCTGGCCCGCCTTGTTTTTGTCCGTCGATAAAAGGGTCCGGGGTGACACTACACAGCCTAACAGTTCCCACCCCAGATCGGAAAAACCGGATGTTTTGTTAAACGTCACGTGGATTCATTTATATTCAACAGACGCACATCAACAAACCTGGGTAAAACTACAGATAAAATTATTTTAAGGTAGATGACATAGGTGAGACATGCACTGAGTGAAATCTACTGAATCTAAACCTGCCAACCCAAACCGGTGTAGGTTTACTGCATCTGTATTTCTAAAAGTACCAGTACCATTCATCCCCTTTCACGTCTTCACTGGCCCGCTGTTCGCTCCGACCTACAACGCTGCTGGAAACAGACACATGGAGGCTCACACTGGATTATAGGCTTAGTTCATGGCAAAGATTTCAGACTAATACAGATGCACTGAGCAGGGTGGTTCCGAGGTTTTCACTGTGTCAAGCAATCAATATTCAATATGTATCAAAGGTTACAGTGTAACAACACCACATACTTACAGAAATGAGCAGTGCCATTTTTATTATGTACATTTACAATTATATTTACACCTCAACAACAAATACGACCATGAACACTGAGCAGCTGCTGCTGACGTCCTCCAGAGTTCCTCCATCCTCGTTTGTGAAAAGCAACTTCTGGAGTCAGTTCAAAGCCTGTCGTGCAGACATCCTCCAGAGTTCATGTCTGAAAACAGTGTTGTGATAACAAATATCTTAAACAACATTAATGCCTCTGAGAATTCCTTGTCTTCACGTCCTGTCCCACTACTTGCTCTATGTATGCACTTGCATTCGCTCCGTCTTCTCCCCTTCCTCCTCCTGAGTCAGACTGAAGTCGTAACCATTTGCTATGATTAGGCACTGTGGCAACATTTCCTCCAGTAGGATGATGACCAACCCAGGGCTCAAAATCCCAGGTAGGCATGAAATGTCCAGACGCCGCAGTCCCCTGCAGGACAACCCACAAAAAGATGTGTTAAACCCACCAGGAGTGTGTTGGTAATAACTTGGCCTTATTGTGAGTCTGGATGATTACTTGAGATTCCTCAGTGCAGCCAGGCCGCCTATCGTGATGCGTGGACAGTGAGAGATGTCCAATTCCTCCAGAGAATCCTGGAAGATGTGGAGCTTGGCCAGACACCAGTCATCCAATTCAGGACATCCTCTAAAAGATAGAGTCCTCAAAGATCGCTGTCCCTCTGAGGGACGACAGATCAAATTAGAAACCCTGCACTCACAATTAGGTTACATCACTATAAATGCAAGTATGAGGGGAAAGAATGCTCAGTACCCAGGTTCCTCAGTCCTGCGTAGTTGATGACAGAGTTGCTCATGTCTACTTCCTCTAGCTGTGTGTTTTTGTGGTCCAAGAAATCCCAATTGAACTTGCCCCTGCGGTTAGCACGAAACCATTCTGAATGCCCAACATACCTGAGCACACAAAGCAATCATGAAGCATGAAGTTTGGATCAGAGCAAAGCATTGGAGAAATGGAAGTTATGGCTGCGTACATCAAATGCAATTTAGAGTCAGACAAGTGTATGCATGAACATAAACCTACCGAAATCCTCCCTTTAGATTCAAGACATAAAAGGCTGCAGCTATGTCTGCCCCATAACGCTTCTGAGTGAAGCTGTAGTAACTGTGGAAGACAGGACCGATCTTGTCAGGACCAACAGATCCCAGCATGAAGCAACATACGTGACTCTAACAGTTAAACATCTTCATTTAGATTATGCCTTTATGACTGAAGCTATCCCTTACGCGTTCTTCGTCGTGATCCCCCTCCTCCTCAGCTTGGAGCTCCACCTCAGGATCATCTCTATATCATAGAACCTCTGCGTGAGAAAGAGGAGCAGCCTTGTGAGCAGAGGAGGAGGAGCAGGAGGAGGAGAAGAAGAAGAAGAAGAAGGAGACGCCACGCTCGAGCTCCATGGTCGCCTGGCAACAAGGAGGAGGGCCGACCGCTGGCAGCATCTGTGCAGGGACTGAACAAGGACTCAGTGAGAGGTGTCCTCAGGACATGAATGGGACATGAGGAATGTCTCAAAAACTGAAGCCATTAATGTTGCACACATGTAGCTAACAGCTGCTGGCTTTAAAGTGTTATTCAGGCCTCAGGCTAAACACCAACATCACTAATATGTCACTACCACGTGAAGCTAACTAGCAGCTAAACACAAGCAACAACTACAGCACACAGCCGGGGAGGCTGGGACACTGATGTAATAAACACACACGCTGTTCTCTGACCAAAATCATGTCCCGATCCATTTTATAACTTACGTCACCTTCGTATCCCTAAGCTAAGTACCGTAATGAGTGTGTATTTGAAGGGTGACTTACCATCAAGTGAGCCGACATGACAGGTCTGTTCGACAGCGAGTCGCGAGGGACAAACTCCGCGCTTCCGCTTTTAGTGCGGGTTGTTGTTAAACTCGTCTACCGCAGGGTGACGCCCCCTGCACGTCGCCCCCATGCTCATCCTTTATGAAGCACACTTAGAGGGACACACACGCACGCACACAGAGTCACAGCAAAACAGATCACTCGATGTTATTGTAGCGTGAAGGAAGTTATTATTGAAATATCCTTTGCTGTTAGATTGCTGATTCTTTCTATCGTGATGATGTAAGGGCACAGAAAGAATCTTTGGAAGGTGAAGTGAATAGGAGGGGTAGGGTAGGGGGTGTTTGTGTACAAAGGTGATGGATGGAGGGAGAAGGATGGAGACAGTAAAAATCCAGGTACGGTGACAGCAGGTATAGGGTCTGGGTTTCGTCTGTGTGGAGTTTTCATGATTGCCCTGTGTGTGTGTGTGTGTGTGTGTGGATTTCCAGGTGTGCATGGTTGTTTGCATCTGTATCATATTCCTATATCCGTATAGCAATTTAAAGCCCCTATAAAGTCTTTTTTAATAAATAATAATAAATGCAGTCCCCTGTTACGTTAGCTTTGATTTTTTGTTGGGGGGGGGTGTATAGTATATAAATAATAATAATAATTTAAATATATATAATTTTCTTTTGAAAGAGCGGTGTGCACCTCTCTGTGAGGAGCTCCAGGGCTGTGCACCAGCTGTTGTTCATGTAAAGACACACACCTCCTCTGCTACTCCCCAAGTCTCTTGTTTGTCCGAGGTGTAAACAGAGCAGCAGCCTGCTTTGATCGCAGAGTCAGCTAAAGAAAGCTCCAGTAAATAAAATACAGTCAATTTAGTGAGGGTTAAAATGTGACAGACAAACACTTTCCTCAAATCACATTTTACTTAGAATAAAAAAGAGGAACAAAACGAGGGGTTTTCTCAAATAGAATAACTAACTTTGTTTGTGTAAATCGGCCTATCAGCGTGTCAGAAGTGGCTGCTTCAAAGACTGCCAAAACCCACAGAAAGACTCCCGCTGGGGTTTTCGGTTTTATGTTTTGCCACCTGCTGCTTATTTTTCTTGTATGAGCTTCAAATCAAATCTGTGTGTGTGTATTCTTGCCTGGGACATCAGTCACAGGGAGGAAGAATTCATGTGGGAAAAGCTTCAGTTGCCTCACGGTCAAAAAGCAGCACAGTGAGACAAATGTAAAGGAATTCATATTTATACACTTCGCCAAAACTGGCCACAGTTTCTCACACACACACACACACACGTACAGACATCCCTGAGCTCCGGCCCTCACAGGGCTCGTGGTGTGACCAGCGGCTCACACCTGCTGGGACAAACAATTAACAAATGAGATTACGTCTGCTTCTCTTGAGTTTGCAGACGATTGGTGGAGACACAGCAGTGAGGTGGACAGAGGGGGTTTGGTGAAGGACTGACCACAGGGTTCAATGATTTCTGTTTCCACTGAATAGAAAACCATGAATATATAAAACCATTCCCTTGAAAATAAAACGTCCAGAAAAGTGATTACTATATCAGGTGGTTGTTATTAGTGAGAGATGCAAGATGGACGCTGAGGGATTTAGAGCCTGAGCAAATCACATTAGTGGAGACTTGGTTGAATGAACATGTGGACCAGTGAAGTACAGAGTAAGTGGCGAGGGAATGAATGAGTGAATGAATTGATTAGTAGATAGATGGTGGAATTGATGGATTGCTTACTGGACCAGAACGTCAATACTCAAACAGGAGGGACGGACAATATTAACATAATTTTCCTGTGTGTGTGTGCAGGTGCATGTGTGGGACAGTGTGTGTTCCATCTCTAGGCCACACTGAGACTAATCACATAATGATTCTGATCACTCTGAGTTTAAAAGGTTAAATATTCAGCTCCCCGCTGCACGTGATTGGAGGCATCTCGAGCCCAATCGATCTTTGTCAGATGACAGTAATTCATGTGCTCAGATCAAAGGCGTCTCTATTTGAAATTCACCTCTGTGTATTATTGATGGGATTTTAATTTATCGTGCTTACACAGGGGCTGGTGCTCTGCATCCCCACATGTGCCTTGACACCAGCTTTAAACCAAGGAGGACAATTATAGAACACATCATTTCAGTCTGCCTCTGTCAGATACTCATCATTTGGTTTCCCCTCAGCGAGGCCGAGCTGCTGCCACAGCCTTGTTAGGAGATGAGGTTCCCCAGTAGAGGCTCCCCTGTGGAGCCGCACTTTTCGCAGTGAGCTGCAGTAAGTGATGGCCCTGTGGGAAAGCCATTAGCCATTGATTGTGTCTTGCTCTTTGTCTCTGCTCCCACTTCCACCCTCTGTCTCAGCAGAGAGGTGGCGAAGAGACTCTACACACTTGCTAAAAAAACACACACACACACTGCTGCATTCTCGAGGCCGTTAGTGACTGTCAGGGTTGTTTTGTCTTGGCGGCTCCCATCGAGCCGGCAGAGTCTGTAAATCTCTACGGTCTTGGCAGGAAAGCCGTTAGTGGGCGTTGGTAGTGGGCTGGTTGCTTAATGCTCAAACTGAGGGACAATCCTTAAGAGGGGGCGAGTGGAGGTCACGATAAGCAGATGCACAAATTCACTGCTTTAAATTCAAATACATATACTAAAATGTTCTATATATTATAGTATTCTATACACCTGCTTTTGTGTTAGTGCTGCTGTATCTGATTTGTGATACACACACACACGTGCGTCTTCCGTAATTCGGTGTGCATACCATCGCTGTCGTATTAGCGTGATGTGTGTCCTCTTATCTTTTGTACATTTTGCTCATTATTCACTTTTGTACACCTTTGTGTGTGTGTGTGTGTGTGAGCGCAAGAGCACACAATCATCATCTTCTTATCTCCCTTTTCCACACATCTGTTCTAATTTCCATTGACAGAATTAATTACCATGGTGACGAACACCAGCCCATCGCGGTATGTATGTGCCATGCAATTATACATCACCATTATGTTGATGTGAGGTATCACTCAGAATAGCACATCAGCCAAAAATAGCATAAGCTGAGTGGAGCGTGTCATCGGTTGTGAGCTGCATTGACTGGAAAGAGCTGATAGAACCAAAAAAAAAAAAAAAAAAAAATGTAAAAAATCAGTGCTCAGGCTCTGCCTCATGCACACAAACAACATGAATGCAAACACCAGCTCCAGATGCTGCTGTATGGAGATCAGCTCCCTCTCCTGTGGATGACCCTGAGGTCAAAGGTGATGTTGACCATTTGACCAAACACAGAAATCGAGGCTGGAAATACAAGTTGTACCGTACCGCTCCAAAGCGCTTCAACATGCTAATACAAATGCACTCATCCAGACTCATGAAGCAACCTGTAAACTGAGCTCTGTGTATTTAATGTACTGAATTAATATGCGTGTTTATGTGTCTGATACAGTATACACACACACACACACACACACACACCGACTCATCACTTGTAATCTATGCTCAGTTTATTTAATTTAGTGAATTAATATGTATATACTTGATATGTATATAAATATATATAGGCTAAATCTCTCTCTCTTTCCGTGTGCATCCACACACGCAGGCACACACATACACACACACACACAAATATATTCTGTAAATGTAATTAAAAAAACATTTGTATCGCTCTCTCTCTCTCTCCATCTGTGAGACAGTGACTTTACATACTGTATTCCCATTAGGTTGCAGAGAGTTTCCAAAGTGTCAGATAAGTAACGGCAGATGAATAATGCAGAGGAAATAAAGGGCTTTTTTCTGCACGGCAGCGGTATGAGCTATGATACATCGGCTTTGAGTCGCAGACTAACCTCAAAACGTCTGCTCGACTTGCCTTTTCTCTGGGTGACTTTTGAGTGACTCCGTGCAGCCAACAATGACATGCCTGATCCATGTGCAGTGCAGGCGGCTCATTGTGTGCGTTGTTCTGATGACTCATTTCATTTAATTGGAAGTAAACAAAAGGCCCGTGTCGGTAACTCACTGCTGCAGGAGCTGGAGGCCTGAGAGGGCAATGTTGAACATTTATGAACCCTCACATTAATGCAGCGCTCCGTATGATATATTCATTCAGAGGAGTTGGAAATCAGATCGTGTGTTTTACATTATGGCTATAGATAGATGTGCTAAATTAAGCTTAATATATTATACATTCAAGTCATTTTATATCTTGTCACAACTTTCTATTCTGGTCTTTTCGATCCTTTTCTTTCTCTTCCTCCTCTTCACACCCAAAGCCCTCCTCCCCTCCCCTCCCCTGCCTCTCGTGCAATCAAGAGTCACGCCACATGCAAGTCAGATTTTTTTTTTTAATGTATAAATTCAGCTCTTTATCATTCTCATCCACGTATGGCGCTAATCTCGCCTCCACTCTGTCTGCATCAGCAGAATATGGGCTTTTGCGTGTGGAGCGTAGCTGAGCACACGTGCAGCTCAAACACATGCATGCACACACACACACATGAATACAAATCAGGAAAAAAAGGAGACAGGATTCAAAGCGACTCTGAGAATGAGCTGAGCCGCGCACCATAAATAACCACTAATGTTTTCAAATTCCGGCAGTTGAGCCCGGGTGTCATCAATCACGGCCCTGTCCCTTTACTGTGGTATAGCTTCATTAAACTGATAATAGACTCCGGGCTGCATGTCAACCAAGCAATATTTGCTTCTCTTCAAACTATGATTAAATAACCTCTCCAAGCAGCTGCTCTCACTCCGAGGTGGGTTTCCCTTTATACTGTGTCTGATGAATGGCTCTCGTTGCTACAGATGGGTTTACTGTTCATCTCCACAGTTTTCTCAGGGAAGACCCAATATCTATCTGTCTATCTGTCTATCTACAATAACAAACAAACAAAAAAATATGACCAGATTAGTAGCAACAGCATATATTCTGGGCCTTCTGGTCTAGATGGTAGAAGACGCCAGTCAGTCGCCAGTGTCAGTAATGTCTTCACCACAACACATAATAACATAAATTTGTTTATTTAGGCAGGTTAACAAATCTAAATTAACAGGGACATGATGTGACACATGCAGGACCTTAAACCTTAAATGTGATAATATCCATTTCTTCCTCCCAGCTCTGTCCCTCATACAGTTGTAGCTCAAGAGCTATTCATAGGCATGATGTAACGTGGCAGTGACCATGTGGAGCTATCTGATGGCGAGAAGGTCTGACCATGTGAGTCGGAACATTTCCCATCACGACCTTGTGTCAGTCATACTGTGAGTGAGACATCAGCTTCCCAAACGACTCCTCAAACAGGCGCAAAAGCAGCGAGATCCTTTTCTCACTGCCTGGAAATGACGTCATTTAACCTCCCCCCCCCCCCCCCCCCCCCCCCCCCCCCCCCCCCCCCCCGAGGGGAAACGTGTGATTTCAGGCTTTTTATACAGCGCTGACTCGAGTTGTTAGTACAGCACTGCCTCTCCACACTGACAGACCGTTTTCACAGTGTCACAGCTGAGCCCAGGCAGCAGCAGCAGCTCATAAAACTAATGATGGGTAAGTCCAATTCACTGTAAATGTTCCGATTAGCAGTGAGTCCGACGATCAACGTCTGCTTCTTATTGCCCTCCACAAATCAAAGGTAGTAAGTAATGAGGTGTATTAGCCGCGGCGACAGGTCAGGAAAACAAATGACAGAGACAAATGTTAGTTTGGTAGTTAATCAGTTTATTTTCGAGCCTTTGTTAGTGTCGTTATCACAGGCCATTAACTCAGCAGTTATTAGTGGAAGTTACCTCACAATGCCGTCTTCGAGTTATGATCCCGTCTCGCAGCTCATTTATATTCATTCTAAACCTGCTTCTAAACACCAGACCATTTCTGGAGTGTGTCCGACCAAATTTCTCCAAAATCGGTAGACGTATTGGACAAGACCTGAAGATTTTATATCATCCTGATTCCAATAGTGAATTAAAAACATAAAGTTCTGCAGCCAACTAACAAAGTGCCTGTAATTGTCTCCAAATGCAGAACCCACCTGGACTCATTAACACGTGATCCGTGACCAGAGACACTGCCTGTGATTAAACACGCAGTCACTCACATCAAGTGGGTCATGGCCTCCTAGCGGAGCCGCGAACAGAAGCTGTGACATTGTGACACATTTTACAAGCAGCACAAACCCGAGAGAACATTTCCACCACAGGTTGTTCCTGTCTTTGTGCTCATGTTCTTGTCAGTTTACTGTCAGTTATGTGAGCAGAAGTGAAGCTGTCCAAGGTGGAGTCATAGGTTTTCAAAATAAAATGAATCCTCATGGCTGAGTAGTTTGTTTTGAACCCCATGAATTATATGATAAAACTTTTCTACCCAGTTCAGGACTTTGGATCAAGCAAACGCTATGTTTTAAATGACATTGTAATGATTATGTTTATCATTATGAAATGGTGTAATTACAAAATAAAACACTAATGATTGGGTGTGCGCTGGGTAACACATCTCCTTTCTTATGTTTTTTTAATTTTACCTTCTGAGTTTTTCAGTCTCAAAAGCCATAAATATCAAAAATCAGTACAGTGGCTCAACCAGTGCTTCAATCCAGGAAGCAACTCTGTGGCTTATTTACACAAATCACTGAACATATCAGAATGTGAAACGAGGCAATGAGAAGCTGCTTAATGCAGAGAGACGGAGAAGTAAAGGGGGAATGGAAAACACTCGGCGAGAGGAGAGGAATTTGTTATTCTCCCTCTTCGTGAAGCGTTGTATGTCATTTTATGATTCACCGATTCCCCGAGCTGAATTCCACACAAAACATAATACATCAAATTAATGTTTTCATCTCCGAGGCTGACATGAAGACTCAACTCTTCATACCAGCATCACTCATTATGATGGTTGCAGGATCCCACTGGGTCCGATCCAACAGATAAAGCAGCAGCATAAACAAAGTCAATCCTCATCACATCTCCCAGTGTTGTTATCTGTCCATCTGTCTTCGTCCTTCACACCCCTGCCTCGCAGTTCTGCCAGCGTCCTCTCCTCCCTCTTCCTGTTGCTCATTTGTTCCCATAATGCCTCTTCAATTTCCTCTTTCACCCCCTCGCCCATCCATCCAGGGGTCGTCAGCCTTGCCCATCTGCCTCCCGCTCCATCACTCCGCCCTGCCTTTTTCCCATTGAAGTCAGGTGTATTGGGAATATGAATTCCGGTAAGCACATAAAGAACGGCGTGCGCTCGCACACTCAACATTACTTGCCAGCTTTTCTTTCTCCCTGTCCCCCTCGCCGTCCCATCCTGTGGATGCTCCATCCATGCTTGTCATCGGGGGCCTCCTTTATCATGTTGGAGCGCAGAGGCTGAAAGCTAATTAATGAAGCTCATACTCAATAATAGCTCAGAAATGATTTTCATGTCATGCGAGCAGCGGCTGGGAGCGGATGCAGCACATATTGCAGCCATCAGCTCCTCTGCTCATCTATCTCATCTTCATCTACTGCGCCTCGTGATCTTCTGTCACCTCCAGACGTCCTCCCCCATCATGCTCCTCTCCACCAGCTCTTCATGAGGCTTTATGAAATATGGATCAAGTTGAATACACATTGAATATAAATGGATATAGATGTGCCAGAGGCCTTCATATAAATATGATAAAGAAGTAAGTAAAAACAAAGCAAACAGATGCAGATCTGTACTCCACATCAATACTACATCCTTCCACCAAGTTTCATGGTGATCCATCCAGTCGTTGCTTAAAAATAAACCGAAAAAAACAAACGGACAGGGATGAAAACATTCATTAAAAACTATTCCTGTCCTACCCGCTGACTCCAAACGGCAACTGGCTCATCTTGTAGCTCGGCTAATCTATTCCAAGATGAAAATCTGCCAAAAAAAATGTGAAGAGTGCAGTTTTAATGAAGTGCAAGTCTCCTCTCTCACCTCTCCTTGACCCTGACAACTTTCACTGCTGTCTGCACAATTAGAACAAGTGACGCCGAGAGGATGTGGGCAACCCTCTCTCTGGAGCAGATGATTTACTTCCCCCTCATCTGTTTGTGTATCTTGTGGTGTCAAACAAGCGCAGACTGAAAATACAGTGACTTCAAAATGAACCCGGCTGAGTCCTGCAAGTATCGCTTCGGTTCATTATGCATGATCAGGGGAAATTCAATGTTGAAATGTAATGCAAATGTGTAAAATATTCATGCTCAAACAAGATTAACTAAGAGTCCAAGAGTAAACAAGAGCACGGAGTTGAAACACACACACACACACACACACACACACATAGGCTAAAGGTGCACACAGTGACTGAAAGCAGAGTCAGTGGGGCTGCAGCGTCCTTGCTAATGGCCAACAGTGTGTCCCAGTGACTCCGAAGAGACAGGAAGGCAGACATATGCTGAGCTGAATGCAACATAATAACATCTCTTAATTGCATACTTAAATTATACCACACATAGGAGTTAGTACCTTGGATTGGGTACTTTTGAGCATTCTACACTCATCCAGGGTACATAATCCATGCAAATAAGTTCAAAAGGGTGCCAGGAAGAATTATGTAAGTCCTTTATCAGACTAAACATAATTAAACATATACATAAATTATATACATTATTTTTTAAATTAACAATTGATTTAAAAATATATACATACGCATTTGATCAATTCACACAAACTCAACATTATAGAAAACACTCCACTACTTAAATGCTTTAATCATATATTTGCAGCTAACTGGTGTAACATTACTGTGTTGGTGCACTAACTGAAGTAAAAGCTCCACGTCTGAATACACGCCGTGTGTTTCTGCTGTTGTTTTATTGCACTGACTCTGTTTGGCCCTCTGGCTTGATAAACATTTGGGAGAGAATATAATTCTGAGAATGTAATATTCAGTGTGTACTGTCCACACGTGACTCCCTTCACCTTCTTGTCTCAGAGTTCACGTCAGCAGATCTCATTAGTTCTCCCTCCTGACATTCATCTTTCCCTGGTGAAGAGGCAGCTGACTCATCGCACCATCTGTCTGTCTACCCAGTCTAACTTCCATCACCCTGCAGGGGGAGAATTATTGATGGTAAGCTTTCGCTTACAGCTACATCCAAATTCAAATGACTAACTGCTGATGCCAACAGACTAAAAGAGAAGGGAAGTGACATCAATGTCATCTTTACTTTATACAAGTACGTCTAAAAAAACATTGTCCTACATCGGAGAAACATTAAAAAACTTTTTGCCCGATGATATTTCACCAAACTAACGAAGGAACAGATTTGTCTGGTGGGATGTTGTGATTAAAAAGGTTCAATGACGAGGGTTTTAACCTCCAGGTTTCCTTCTTTGTTATTTTCTGGGGTTGTAATGAATTAAATTCAGAGACTGAAGTCATGAGAGCAACTTTCCTGGCACCGGCATCCAGGTTTTTTTCTGTTTCGCGTGTACCACATCCCTCAGCTTACCCCAAACAAAGTGCCAGGGGCTGGAGATGCTGTTAAAGTGACGGATTGGAGATTTAAAGCCTCGGTAATGATCTCTAGTGGTGAGGATTATGTAAGGAGAGTGTGCCGTGTGGACGGATAGTGGATGTCTCTGGTTTGTGTATGTGGGGCAGGAATGGGTGCACGCACGTGCAATTGTGTACAGATATATATAAGTGTGCGCTTGTATATGCGGACCTGTCAGTGTAAGTCCTCTCTGAAAGCACTGTGCAGACACAGTCCAGCGGCCCTGTGCTGAGCTCCTGGTTAGTGTCCACTGTCCCTCTGTTCCTGGGACTTATGTAAGGAAACACCAGGACCTCTTTTATGAAACATGTTCTTGGACGTTGTCCTGGATTTCAGTGTGCAATCATTTCAACCACAAAAAAAAAAAAGCAAAGCGTTACGACATCAAAGGGATGTCGCTGGTATGTATTTTTAGCTTTTGATAGGTGATTAGATATAAATAAAAAACTTGATTTGTCCTAAACATAGCGAAACAAGACTTTCAGCCTCTCTTCGGCGGAAAGTGTGGGAAGACAAATGATCAAAGCAGAGCAGAAGTCTTTTAAACTGCCTTTTGTTAATGTGGCAGTGTAATTGAAGTCAGCCTGGTTGCCATGGCGTTGGGAGTTTCTTTGAAATTAAACCATAACCTCCAGACTATTTTAGGCTGTGGGCTTCAGAGAGAACATTTTATCAATGAAATCCATCGTGTATTAACCCACTGAAGGAGAGAAATGGTTCGATGTAAAGTTTGAGCTGCAGTGACATCAAAGCCAAAACAATAGACCGACTCCCTCAGAGATGGTCAATAATTTATGAAGTTAATTTTAAGGAAGCAGGAGCTTAAAGGATAGTTCTCCCAAATGGAGGAGTGGATGAAGTGTCTGACTTAAAACAAAACATATGTACTGTAAAAACATCCATAAATCAAAGGGTTTATCTTCATGTCTTTAACTGGGTGTCTTTAACAGGGCCTGCTGGAGACATTCAGAATCAGGTGGCTTTAAAGGGCATGTCAGGTTGAATAAGCCATACTTGTACAATGCATCACAACCTGCCATTTGCAGTCGATGTGACACCGCGAAGGTCACATAAGAGGATTGACTCAGATAAGCTCTATAAAAATGCCTACTTCCACATACAGCGCGAATACCGTGATGTTCTTTGAAGTCCATTCTCATATTAACGCTCTAAGACAATGAACATGAATGAATCTGCTGAGTTTTACAGTCACGAGTCGTCCATGGGAGAACGGAAGGTACAGCATCTGTGGGAGCCCACGCGTTGTTTGGGATCTGGCACGTCGCTCTGTTTATATTTAGTTTCCTGCTCCCTGAACAGGTTGCCTGTCCCTGTCTGGTCTTTACAGCTGAGTGTGGAGGTGGAACATCTCTGGTTTTCAGCAGAATTATTAGGTTTTGTGTCTTCCTGCACAAACTTCCTTAGGTTTATTCTTCCGTCACCAAAAAGATATTTTCACATCCTTTGTGCATAAAATTTTATGTTTTCCAAATCACGACATGATTTCAACTTTATGTGTGTATGATATATAGGTGTTCTATGTTTATTTTCCCTTTTTTTCTTTTTCTATGGATCTTTCTGTTTCCTGCCTTTCTTTCACACATACTACCACTGATTTGACTTGATTTGAATGATGGTAAAATAATTATTTCAGTGTGGACTAGTTTATGGATCGAGTCAATCAAGAGTATAACGATTCACTGAAGAATTAATGATAGAATTTGAATGCTGCATCAGTGTCATCCTGAGAGAAAAATTTGATTTCCACCGGGGTCCATGAGAGCGATTCATTATGAGACGAATGAATGCGAGTCTAGGGGCGGTTGTGTGAGAAGCATCACCCTTAAGATAAACTGCATGTCTGTCAATAACTGTGGCCTAGATGGGAGTGACTTGAAATACTGTGTGTGTGTGTTAACTTAAGATAGAATGTGGAACATTGAACATTTCTTAACTATTAGTTAGAGCTACTTTTACTTTTTATCACTAGAAGTATTACAACTTAACAGAGTGAAACTGTGCGACATGTGAAATACTTATAGTACTTAGAGCTCGTTGTGTGTGATCTCATGCAGTAGCTGCAGTATATGTTGTATGGATTGCGTGTGTGAGAGTGAAGAGACAGTGACAGTGAATCAGTGGAGCCAGACACCGCGTGAACTCAGTGTCATGCCACCAAAGGCCTGCCGACTGACCTGTGTGTGTGTGTGTCTGACTGTATCGAACGTTGGGTTAATGTGCATCCATGATTTTTTTCCAAAAGTGCAGAAGTGTAGTGGTACAGGGATCCCCTTCATGATTCCTTCTTTCATAATCGTGTGTGTATGTATGTGTGTGTGTGTGTGTGTGTGTGCACGTGCTGGTAATGTATTTGTGCTGCCGGTCAAGGAGGGCGCCTGGGAGGACTGGTGTTTGATTGGCGCGTGCCGCGGAGATCTGCTCCTTCCTGTTAGCGTACGCATCACTTCCTCTCACCCTGCCCTGAGCTACTGCCTTGCCGTCTCACAATCACTCTGACACGATTCTCCCTCTCCTTCTTCTTCTCTCTCACTCTCTTCTCCTGTCCTCTCGTGACTTACTGTCCTCTGTACGTTGTCTCCCCCCCCCCCCCCCCCCCCCTTGATTAAATCACTTGCTCTGCACCTTTTCGCGCTTCTAATTTTTTTACTTCAGCCACTTTTAAGCTCTCTGTCCCTCGCTCTCATTATTTTGCTCTCTTTCCATTTCAGCTCCTTGGTCTATTTGTCGTTCTCTGCTCTGTCTCAGAAGAACAACTCAACAGCCAGTTTATCGGCCCAGACGAAGCATTTCTGCACCTCTCGCTCCTTAAATCTTCCCGTCGGACTCTCCAGTTCCTCCCTCTCCTTCCCCAAACTGCTTTTATTCTCCATATTTGCTTTGTTATCAATCCTAAAGCAACCCCCACGTTGTCCTCCCACCCTTCCTCTTCCCCTTCCTCTCCTCCTCCTCCTCCTCCTCAGCTGCGCTCCCTGAAGACACAGCAGAGGCAGCCAGGCAGAACAGCCAGCATGTTCCCATGTTCTCTCACTCCAGCGCTGTGGCTGCAGTGGCCCTCTTAAACCTCTCACTTTCCCTCTCCATCACCCCCCCTTCTCCTCCTCCATACTTTCCCCAGCACACATCACATTCATTTTGGCATCCTCCCCCCTTTTTGTTACTTTTTAAATTCTTCAGTCCTCCCCTCATTTCCCATTCATCTTCGCTAGCCTTCTCCCCCGTCTCCTCGCTCTGTGTTTCTTCCCTCCTCTCCCTCCAGGCTTTATCTGTGGTCTTTGCATCTCTCTTCCATCTTCTCCCATCCCTGCGAAACATTGCCAGAGGCCGTTCTTGTCTCTCATCCTCGAGCCCTCTTCTCCTCTCTCTCTCTCTCTCTCTCTCTCTCTCTCTCTCTTCCCCTGTTAACAGTATGGTTCCCTTGCTTCCTGTTTTACTCTTTCTCTGTGTTCTTCCTCCCCTCGTGCTCAGCACCGACTCAACTCTGCTCCTCAACTCCTCTTTCCCCCAGCACGGTTTTTATTTACTCCTTGATTCTCATCATCTCCTCCGTCCTTTCTCGTGCAGTTTCTGTCAGTGTCACATATGGGCTCATGTTTATGGTAATGACTCTCTTGCCCCCCTGCTCTGCCCACAGCCCTGTCACATCACGTACAGCAGCGTTTTGAGGGCCAGTGACTCGTTGGAAAACGAAATGAAACATGTTTGTTTGAATAAACAGACACAGCGACAAAAACACTGTGGTGCAGGACCTGGCTTGTAAATAATCATTGTTCGGTTGTTTGTTGCCCGATCATTTAAAACTACTCCTCTCTCAGCTCTTTGTCGCTCTGAGCTCACTGTTAACTATTATAGGCAAACAGAGACATTATTCCCATGAAACCAAGCTCCTTCACCCATCACACGTCACAGTGCATCTTTCAAGGCACAGTCACAAGGAGTTGGAAAAGAATAAAATAGAGCACGTATGCAGAAGCAAAAAATGTTAAGGATGAGAAAAGAGTCTAATCAAGATCTTAAGAAGGAGCTAGAAGGAGAGCCGTGGTCCTCAGCTGGGACAGTGGACAGATAAGCAGGGCCTTCAGTGAGGACCCGAGGTTACGGCCAGGCACGTGATGTCACAAGTCAGTTTTCTCTCTCATGTCTGTCTCCGATGTGCAATGCTTGTTGCATAGTTACATCACCTGCCAGATTTGCCCATGAACCCGTTAACCCTGAGCTGAAACCTGCGCTCACGGACGCACGGCGGAAGAACAGTGGACACAGGAACAACACACACAAGATTCTCCTTTTCCTACATCTGCTCACGTGTGTCCACACGTGGTCCACGAGTAGACTTCTCACCTATAAGATGATTTCCCCAAGAAGGCAAACTGAAGCCGTGAACTGAGGCCTTGGTCCTATAATCAGGTTGATGAATGATAATGCACACAAGGAGAGTATTGATCTCCATGAGACGAGGGCGGATTCAGGTAATGACAGTGGTGTTTCAGATGATGGTGGTGGTAATGGATATGATGATGAGGGAGAGTGGAAGCTGGCCTCTCGTAAAGGCTGCCGCCGTAATGATAATGCTTTAGGTGACGGCTTAGTGTGAGGAAATGATGATGTTCTCTGAATGAGTGTGTGCGTGTGCGTGTGTGTGTTAGAGGATAAGAGGACAATGTTAAATATGAATACTGTGTGTTTGTGTGTTTCAGGAAGTGACGCCGAGCAGTCAACCATCTGTCGTCAGATTAATCCTGGCTGTGCTTAGAGATATTACCGGCTGGCTTATCACTGTGGCAACAAGCCTTCAATCCCAGTCCAGCGCAGCCACCATGTGACCTTGGCGAGGAAGGTGGGTGGGGGTTGGACATGCGCGCGCACACACACACACACACCATATCACAGAGTGGTTTAGTAATTGAGTGAATTCATACTTATATTGTATAATGTTAGCTTACAGACACTGTACATAGACAATGCATTCAATGTGAGACAGGATTTAAGAGAGGATGTGACACACACACACACACACTCCCTCTCATCATGGTCTAAAGGTTTTAATCCTGCTGAAAGGTTTCAGTGGCACATACGAGTTCAGAAATGTCATTACACCAACCGACTGGGCTGCCTGCAGTTTTCTGCAAATACTGTTTTCAGCCGGCTAAATATAGGCCGTGTTTTTAGGCACCTTTGTTCGGTTCCCTTCACACAACTGAGCAATTTGTTGTCGCCAAAATAACATCACTCCCCACACGTTTCAGATATCCTCCCACTCACGTTTTCCACCCATACACACACACACACACACACACACACACTCACAGGTCATAAATCCTCAGGCACAAGGCCAGTTCAGGCTTGATGTAACATTCAAGGTTTTATTCAGTCTTTACATACAGTACACCAGTCAGAAATATACAGTGGACCTTCAATGAAGGTCCGTCAGGTACACCATCAAATCTGCGGTCCAAAGCCACAGATTCTTGGATGAAGGTTACAAAGCGTAAGCGTGTGTGAGTGTCTTGTTCATCATTCCTAAATTCAGTCCACGTTTTTACATCCGTGCAGATGACACAGATGGCTGTAAAAGTTCCTGGGGTGAAGGTGTTTTTTTTTTTTTCTTGTTTTTTGTTTTTAATCTATTTTCCCTTTTATTTGATCACTGCTACAGGATGCCAAATATTGGCTAAACTTGATAATGCTCCTCCGCTCCCCTGACACGGCCACCATTCAGGTTTCATCGCTCTCTCTCTCTCTCTCTCTCTCTGCGGTGACCAGCATCTCTCACAAGCTCAGGAGAAGTGGACAGATATAGGAGGCTCACATTAAACAATTCTAGAACTCTATAATTTAACAATCTGGATTTTCTGAATTTTATCACAGCCGCAGCCTGGGTGCTGGCATGAGGTGGCAGTGCTGGCGAGGGAGGTGCGTAGAGGCTGTTTGGTTCAAATATGAATGATGGTATCAAATCCACTTCGCCTGGATCTGCCACTCAGCATAATTAGACAAAGTAATCACAACTGATATCATGGCAGATTAGTGTGAGGTTGAGAGGTCCTTCGCTGAAACCTGAAATGGTTATAATAATAATCTATCCCACGGGACA
The DNA here is from genome assembly GCA_016785235.1 of Pseudorhombus dupliciocellatus. Lineage (NCBI taxonomy): Eukaryota > Metazoa > Chordata > Actinopteri > Pleuronectiformes > Paralichthyidae > Pseudorhombus > Pseudorhombus dupliciocellatus. Next base: position 3,206,423 of record JAFBJW010000075.1, read on the forward strand.
GCAGAACCGGTATCAGACGCCACCACAGCTGGTGGAGGGAGGGAGGGAGCACTTCTTTTCAGAATAAAATGAAAATCGAGGCTGAACATCTGGACAAAAGGAGCTTTACATCTTACATTTTCTTATTCGATTAAACACATAAAAAAGGTTTTCATTTGGAACAAGATGTCTCATTTTCAAATTTAAGTTATTTAATTTTTAAAAAAATCACCTAATTGACCATTTCAGTGCGCACATGAGTGCATGTTGGACTGTTTCAAAGTAAAGGTTTCTCCTTCCTTTTTTTTTTTTTTTACAAACTATGGCTTTTTTTTTAGGTCATAATAAATCAGAAGCCCTTAAATGTGCAGTATAAGAGGGGCGCTTCCAAAATACCCACCAACCAGCCCTTAGGATTGGCTACATACGTATGTGATTACTAAGTTAATCTAAGGTCCCTCTGGTGGCAGTAGAAAGAGTCGTGTAGTCATTCGGTGAGTGAAACAGCTCTGTCCTGAGGAACCTAATCGTTTGCTACAGGATTTCATTATAAAGTTTGTGGAGAGCTTGATGATCGATCAATGATATCATGATATAGGCTTCAGTGGACATTTGTTCATAACAGTCAACAGTAACAGCTTGATTTATTTTTTTTTTTTGGAGGACGTCTGCTTTGCTACCTGTCCTCTGTCGTGTGCTGCAGACGAGGGAATGTGTCTGAATTCATGTGTGTGGTAAAGAGTACGGCCTCAGTAGCACCAACTGGTAAATAATCAGGCTTGTAGACTATTGGTTTGGCAGGGTTAACAGTACAAGGTTGGATGGTAGATGATGTCATGCCATTTTTATAAAACTGTTCTTGTATGTTAATAGGATGTTTTTTTTTCCCCACTAGAAAAGATTGGTGTAAAATATCAGCACTGCTGTCTTTCCTGAGTCTGCTGCCTGTGTATTTCACCCGATTAGATGCCTGTGAGGAGCTTCACAGGGGATTCATCATATTTACACTCTAAAAAGTTGGTTTGTAAATTTGATGTTGTGCTGGGGACTAAACCCTGGAATGTTCTGGTGCGTGACATCTCACGGTGCCTCTGACCTGTTGTATTCCCGTGTACCCTGTGTTTTACAGTAATTCATTTGACTGTTTTAGATGAAAAGATGTCTTCTACAGAAAGATTATAAAGGTATATATTATATATTCATGTGCAAATTTCTTAAGGTAGAGGATGGACTGTGTGTCATGTTTTTCAAAAAATACCTGTGCCTTGCCTACACTGTTGCAGATATAGTTTTTTGAACGGATATTTCTTTTGTTTTTGAAAAAGATCTCTGTCCACACAATGGACAGTGATGGAATCTCCTGTCACGTGATCTATTGGCGTGAAGCAAAATATCCACATTAGTGTGGACCGGGCACAAGACTGATACTGTAATAGGTAGTTTTAATATCACTGAGTTGGTATTATCTGCCTGGCTCTGTACCGTCTGAAAAACTGGTTATTTATTATACACACTTTGCATCAAGACACAATAGCTTTGCTCCATAGTTTGCACTACAAAAGTCTTTCTTTAAAGATTCTGTTGAAACATAGAAACATGCTTATTCTAGCCATTACACATGCAGTTAGAAAATCTTTTAAAATGAATGAAATTTTGTATATCACTTTGGCAAGGGAGGAAATATAACATCTTTTCTGCTAGTCTTATAATCTGAATACTCTACCCTTGATTTTTACACATTGAAAAAAAAAAACCTTTTTGTTCCTTTACAAAAACATCTTTCTTTTTTTTTGATATGTCACTGCACAAAAAGAGCAACAGACAACAAAAAAATCCACAAGTCAAAAAAGATAAGCAAATGAAAAAAAAAAAAGACAGGTTGCATAATTCAGTTCACATTGACAAATACAAAAGCAGACAGAAGTGGAGAGCAGTGGAGTGTTGGGATGTCTGGTGCCTGATTTTACTTTGGACGCTTCGGCCTGTGGAGCTGAAGAAGTGTCAAGACTCACTTAACGCACGCTGGATAAAAACCAAAGAAAACCAAGACACATCTATGGCCTCACTCGGATTGTGTGTCTGACCTAAATGAAACCACACATAGGAACAGTGGAGTGAACCTAAACGCCTCATGTTACATTCAAGTACTGAGAGTTAATGGATGTTGGACACGTGTGTGTGTGTGTGTGTGTGTGTGTGCCATATACTGAAAACAGTGCTGTGCAGCGCCTCCAGAAGGAGCTGCGTATACTAAAGGCCATCAGCTTGGCCTCTAAGCCCAAGGTCGGCGTTTTAAGCCTTCACTCGGAGCACAAGCTCCCAGTAACTGAGGGAGGCCAAGACTCTGCCTCTATTATTAGGCATTCTGGCGTGTCCTGGCAGCGTACTTGTCCTTCCAAGCGCGTACTGTAGACTGCGCCGATCGCGCTGAGCCCCATACAGATCCTCAGTGGAATCTAAATCTGGGGATAATCACCTGTAAGAATCACAGAGATTATGTCAGTGGCAGTGAATGGAGAAACAGAGGAGGAGGTGGAGGAGGAGGAGAAGGTGGGGGGGGGGGCTGCTCTGCTGCATGAACTAGTGCTTAAACACCTTCTGCGGATCTGGCTAATGTGCTTTCAGTATGACTTACTGTCATGTCACTGTCTCTTCAGGCCAGCCACAGAGGAACCTGACTACATGTTTTTCTTATTTTAAAAGAAATTCAAGATATTACATCCAGGAAATACACAGGAAGTGCTGCTTGAATATGTAGTTTAAATGATCTGCTTATTTCTTTTTAGTCAATAAGTACATTGTTGATGTCCCCCAATTTGTTTAAATGCATTGTGGGCAATGTAGGCAGTGTGAAAAAATAAGGCATTCCCATCATATCTTTAACTTCATAACTTAACTGCATCAGACTCTGATTTATAACGGACTAGATGTGAGTTTAGAATGAGCTGTGCTTAACAATAGAAAGCTAGTCCACTGTGTGTGTGTGTGTGTGTGTCCACATCAGTTAAATAATTGAATTTCTTTGAAGGTCCACTCAGCTGTCCCTACATGTGGTTTTACTGCAGCCGTACATTTGGGTAGTTTTCAGTGAGTCCATGAACGTGGCCTTCATCCCAAAGAGAGTTCCTTCAGTCCACCACTCTGCCATTCGTCTGCATTATTCAAGGTGCAGCACTCTGGATCATCATTATCTTTTTCTACTTCTTCATGTCATTCTTTTACTTTTCTCTTACAAGGCATGCATTCTGAAATCCAGTCAGGAAAGAAATGCAAAATGAAAACCACTGAGAAGGAAAATAAACCCACAACCGTCCCGAGAGAGTAAACTACTCGTTGGTTACACAGCTTTGTCGAGAAACATCGCTCCGTGTAAACATGCCTTTTTTCAAAACGGCTCACAGGCATTCGTCGCCAGAAGCCGTGCAGCTGATTTTTGAAGAAAAGCAAAGATCTCTGTAGGAAACACTCGGCTGCTTTGCTCTGCATGCTGAACGCAGTGGATTCACAACTGCACTCAAGGTTTCCAAAGACAGTTGTAAAGAAAAGACAAATCAGCTGCACAGCCTCGAAATGCTTCAAAACATAGCTCCCGCCTCTTACATCATAAATCAGTCCCATTGGTGAAAAACTCCTTAAACAAACTAAAACTGGAAAAAAAAAAAAAGACAAACAGTTTTTACATGTGAAAAAAAAAACAGCAACATGATGTCCCAACCAGCCCACCTGCAGAGATAAATAAATCTATTTGGATATACTCTATTTGGATAAATGGTACAAATAATATTAACATGTTATACTCTATGCAACTTAAGGATGGCACCGTCGCTTTCTCAAAAAAATTGTGATAAACTTTATAAAATTTGTTTTAAAGTTGTTTTCAGTCTGCCTCCCCCACAAGCTCCCGTCTTCTTTCAGGTCCCCCTCTCCGTTATCTCTCAACTCACTGGAATGCTAGAGGGAGGGACGTTTGGTTTGTGCTTCTGGAGACACTGACGTTTACTCGTTGTTTGTTGAATTGTTCGTTCGTTCCTCTCCAGAGTTTACGTAGCAGGAGTGCAGCGAGGGTCATTACTGTCGTCCCGAGCCCCAGGGGACTGTGTAGCTGCCAACCGTGGAGCGGGGACAGTGAGAGACGGGGGAGAGGGAAGTGTTTATGGTACTCGCTTGTGTTTGTGTTAAAATCATCTTTTGCCAAGAGACCAAACATAAACGTCGTCTGTCTTTTCCTCCTGGTTTTGGCTCGGGACAGTGTTCCAGCAGGGGTGAGGCGGACACTGATCAGAGGCAGCTCCGTCTGTCTTGGCTTCAATTTTTCCTCCCTGTCTTCAGCGAGGGAAGGAAGCAAAGACGGAAAAGTTTCCTCTCCTCCCTCCCTCCCTCCCCTCTTCTCTCATACGTGATGCCTCCCTCACTCAATTATTCACCTTCGATCTCCAGAGTCTGTCCTGGCGGTGACAGTTCTTCCGCTTACTCTTCTAATGATGTTGCTGCTTGTCCTCTACGCACCCCCCACCCCCCCACCCCCGTCCTGTCCTCCCTTCTTGAGGTTGACGCAGTCCAGAAGAAAAGCACCATGGGACGCATCAAACTGCCATTGTCCTCCAAATTCCCCAAAGAAACAGCATCACAACAGTCCTTATCTCTCTTCCCCTCTTCTTTATCTCCTCTCAAGTCCTGCCCTCTCCAGCCTCTAGAGGATATAATTCCTCTAATTAACAGAAAGGAGGGTCAGAGGAGAAGGTAATTAATTAAAAAAGACTGAAGTAGAAAATGGAATAGCTCCCCAGGAAAACAAAATCATGTCTGTATGCAGAGAACTTTTTGTCCCCGGCTGCTTTTCTTCTTCTTCTACTCTCTCCAGACCTTCACAGTCGTAGAGTCAGAGGTTTGGTCGTCTCACATTGTGTTTCATTCCATCATCACGGGGGCGAGGTCGTCTTGTTTCGACCTCCACGCCGTTGTCATTAAATTAAAATCAAAATGAATTCATTCACTCTCGTGCACATTCATCCACTCCTCCTCGTTTTCGTCGCTTTGCGTTCACACGTAGGCAGATTCGCTGGACTGCGTGCGACCCAGGTTGGGTGGCTGGGACAAATGGGCCATGTCCTTCTTCCGGATTTCACAGATAGACTTCCTGCGGGCCTGGACGCCCCTGATGGCCGCCTTGATCTTGCGCCAGCCGAGGTGGTTGAGCTCGGCCAGGTTGAGCACCACGCAGATGCCGCTCACCGCAAACATGAACACCAGGAAAACCGTTTTCTCCGTGGGCCGCGACACGTAGCACTCCACCTCCTTGAGACACGGGTAGCGGTCGCACTCGAAAATCCCAGGCACGCTGAAGCCATAGAGGAAGTACTGGCCCGCCAGGAAGCCGATCTCCAGCGCGTTTCTGAACACCACCTGAATGATGTAAAAGCGGGAGATCCCTTCTTGCCGGCGAACCTTGGAGCTCTTCCCGTGGGTCAGGCCCCGCGGGGCATTGGGAATCTCCTTCACCTCCAGGCAGTCCGGTTCCTCCTTCCCTCCTCCGCCATCGCCGCCATGCTGAACTAGAATACCGTTGATGTTGCGAAGCTTTCGCGCCCCGTCCCTCCCTCCGTAGTCCCTTTCCATGATGGGATAGAGGAAGGAATAGCGGCGGTCTTTCTGCTTGGCCGACTGATGGACGGAGTAGGTGATGAAGCAGAGGCTGGGCGTGCACACCAGTATGATCTGGAAGACCCAGTAGCGAATGTGGGAAATGGGAAAGGCTTTGTCGTAGCAGGCCTGGTTGCAGCCGGGCTGCAGGGTGTTACAGATGAACATGGTCTGCTCGTCCTCGTACACGGTCTCCCCCACGATGGCCACGATCAGGATACGGAAGATAACCACCACTGTCAGGAGGATCCTAGCACAGGAAGACAGAGATGAATGGGGTTAATACAGTCAGAGGCACACGGTGATTTACTGCGAGAGGAAGGAGGCAATGTCCCGATGACCTTCCCAGCAGAGGTTCGACCGATAAAGTGAATAAAGGCTTGCAGTCATATTTCCAGGATAAACAGGCAGAAACATCAATAAGCAGTGCCCAAAAATATCTGTGCAAAAATATACGCTGCGCTATTTTTAAAACAGGGACAGGTTGCAGGGAAATAAATAGAATTCAGTAGAAACACTGGGATCTGTGGACTGGCTCCACACAGGAAAGAACATCTAAGGTGCTTTCATGTGTAAATCTGAGCTCGACAGTGCTGAAGGGAGCAGAGAGCTGTGGAATCCAAAATAACTGAAGCTATAATTTCAAATTTACTTTATTGCTATATTCAGTTTCATCTAACGTCCACCGTCAGGGTGAAAAGCGTCAATGCTTCTGTGACTGATCCTCTGGCTTGCTGCTGTGATCACTTTTGCGGTGTTGTTGGGCCTTCAGCGCGAGAGCGTCGGCTACATAAAAGCATCACATCTTTCAGCAAATGGTCTTAGAAAGAAAAGGGACAGAAAGCAGAGACTAGATGGTGGAGACGGACAGAAAGCAGACAGCAGAGGGGAAGTGGACATCACCACTTGCTTTCAAGTATAATAGAGCAACGTAAGTGGGAAGGAAATTCAAGAGACATCCGGTAAAGGACACAGAGTGGTGATGGGGGGAAAAAAAGACAGAATTGAGGTTTAGAGGAGGAGCAGTTACTCTAAGGGGGAAGCTTCAGAAAGGTCTTTGAACTCTTTAATCAGAGAGAACAGGGGGCAAAGCTTTACTAATGACGCACCACCATTAGAGTCTGTGCTCCTCCACAGAGGAGGACTACTCCAGGCTCCATTTATCAGCTGAAGTAAATACTCCAAAAAGAAGGACAGTTGGCTCACAGCCTGTTTCAGGTGACTCACAATGCTGTGTGTGTGTGTGTGTGTGTGTGTGGTTACAGGTACAGGGAGAATTGGGGTGACGTGTCTCCTCCTCGACTATTTTTCATCCCTTCTCCATCATTAGGCCCAGTTAACATGGCAACCCCTGTTTAGAACCACTTAAGTTGCAGCTGTGATGAATCAGAGTCACCTCTCACTTTGGGTTTCGCTGCTGAGCCACAGACACGGGCTTACGCGGCCTGAATTGGCGTATCGGCACACTTAGTGCGAGTGTGTGCTGCATAATGTTCGACACACACACAGTAGATGGACTACAGGTCTCTGCCCCCGGTCCCCTGTTCTGCTTCCTCTCTCGCAGACATCCCTCTCTTTGTTCTTTTCTTACTATATTCATCCCTCATTCATTTTTCAGATATGAGAACAGGCAAGCACTTCAGATAGCAAGCTCTCGGCGCGTTTCCTCCTTCTCCTGCTGTAATCTGGGCCTGAACTCGGGCTGGAGACCACTGAGAGACCCCGGACATCGCTGTTAATCTGTTTGATTGATTACTGCCACCGGGTTCAGTCCCACAAATACGAGGCAGCTCAAGCTGAGTTCTGCATAAGATCAACACTCGCTAATCACTTCCATGTATATTAATAATAATCCCATAAATAATTGAAAGATAAATCACTGCCATTACTCCACGTGAAGCCCGAGCGCGCGCCACATCACTGTAGCCCATCGAAACCTGACCTCATTACATTTATCAGGGATTTACGACTTTTGTGTGGATACAAGTCAATAGATGGTGACATATAAAAACGGCTCGCAGGCAGTACAGTATGAGGTGCAGCTCCTTCCTGAGGAAAGGTCAATGTGCTGAACCCAGTTAATTTAAATTCAAAGAGATAAGGCCCAGTTACAACAGATGCGTTATTACAGTCCAGTTTTACATAACGCTGTCACTTTTGAGAGGTATTTGGTTTGGTAGTAAAATTTACAGCGTCGTGGTGCATGACCACACAGGACACAGTCATGGAGATCTTCATTAAATTTGTAGTATTTATTGTTATATCTGCAGTAAAAAGACATTAATGGAGAGAATTGAATTCGCTGGTAAAGCGATTTAGGGGAACTTAAATTTCAAACATCAGTTTTAGTCTCAGTCCCTGGCTAACATGCACTTCTTCACTGGAGTTTGTCATACGTGTTCAAAGCAGCCACCTCAAACCTCCGCTTAGTCACTTGGAACTCTCCCTCAGGATGACTCTGAATTTATTAAATAACACCAGCGAGGGATGTTAGCTGTCACTTGAATTCACCTCTAGCGATCCATCTGTTTTTCATAGAAAGACATAGAAGGATTTATGGAATCAAACACCATAAGAGGTTCTGCATGTGTTGACGCTGCTGTCTGTGCTGGACCACAGACGTCTACCGCCAGATGATCGGCAGGTCTGGCGCTGTGAATGGAATCGCACAGTCGGTGTGCAGATGTGGAGTCGAAGGGCAGCGTTAATCCCTCCCGGAGACCGACAGCGCGTGGCTCACATGTACCTCTCATCAAAACAACAGGTCACCAGCGGCGACCTCCAAAATGAAACCTGAAAGACTTATCGCCAATCCGTCCACCTGAGATCAGCCGGGCTGCGGACGGGAACGAAGGAGGGAGGGAGGACTTCAGAAAAAAAAAAAATGGAAATGGTTTTGCCCTTGTAGTGACTCCATTAAGGAGCTTAGTAAGCAGAGAATTCACAATACCAGAGCGAGAGAGCACCGCGCTTAATGTCCGCACGTGTGCGCGCCAACACACACGCATGCTTTACGTGCGCGTGCGCATATCCATGCATCTCAGACAGAGAAAGGAGACTGAGTGAGTACAGAAAGGAGACATCAAATTGCTGTTTAAGATGAATTAGTTCCAGACAGGGATAAAAAGATTATGAAGTCACCAAATAAATAAATAAATAAATAAAACCTCAGTGTGGCTGGAACATCTTCTCTTTAAATTAAAAGAGTAACCTGCCAGTGCTGAGACGGAGTGTGAGAGATGAAGGGGGGTAGTAAGGAAAACCAGCAATGAAGGAAAATCTCATCATAGAGAATGAATTATATAATAGCTTCCACACGCAAGCCCACTGCTGTAATCTGTGGCTGGGCCAAGGGAGGATTCTTGCATTAGGTTTTTTTTTTTTGCTAATGCCATCGAATAGCTTTAGATTATTGTACCCCACGCATCCCCCCACCTGTTTTTTCTCTTCCCTCAAGAGAATCTTTCATTTTTTTCTTTCATTTATACTTCGAGGGCTCTCTGAACGACCAACCCCCCCCCCCCCTTCCCCACACACACACACACACACACACACAGACTTCAACCCCCGCCCCCACCAGGAATAATCTCCAGATTGTGTCTGTACTTTTCTATGAATCTCATTTCTCTGCAAACAGTCCCACCATGCGTTTAAACTGCTCGCGGCTGCTGCTGCCGAACACCAGCGTGGAGCTGGTTCACCTGGCAACTGCATCTCATTTTCATTTCTCCTAAACTGATCAGTTAATTTATTTCAAATTTTGACTTTTCATTTAGGCAAAAAGGCCAGCACTTTTTTTTTATAATAATCAATTGCGAGCCCATGTTGTTGACTGATGCTTCAGCATCATACACATGGCAGACACATTAGCACATATCTCCACACACTCACACCTTCTGTTCCCAGCAGACAGTGTTTGTTGTTCCCTTTGACTAATATGGTGCCTGTGTTAGCACACAGGCGGTGGTGATTATGCAAAAACATTATCCCAGCACAATTCCAAAAAACGCCTCTTCCCATCCAACAAACAAATCCCACCCACCATTTGTTTTCCTCCTGCTCTTCCTCACTATCTGACTGTGGATTTCTTGCATTGAAATTGTGCTTTTCATATTCAAAACTGTAACTATGGATGTGCGCTATTTTTTTTTTTTAATCAAAAAAATAACAATTTCTGAATCTGACATAAGAGAATCCTCTCATCTATAGTACCTCCGTATGCATTCACTTTACACATTTGCACATGTATGCAGACACTCAGTATACACACACACACACACTCCAATGCACACAGAGACAATGCTGCTGCTGCTCCAGTGGTCTGCATTATTCAACTTCCAGGGAAATTAAAATCCCCATGCATAGTGATGCTCTCTCTTAATTAAACCTTGAACACTGTTTACACGGCACTTGGAGAGGAAGAGTTGAAGTCGCCGCTCAATGAATTGAGCTGGAGTAGAGTTAAGGGTTTAGTGAGGCAAACAGGAAAACAGAGTTTTAAAGAAGCACCAACAATTAGTAGATAGTGTGTTGCTCCTCCTGTGGTTACAGAGAGTGACACTGTTTGATGAGGGCTTGGAATAGAAAAGCAAAAAAAGATGAGGCATTGTGAATGAAGAAAGGGAAAAAAGAGAAAATTAAACCAGGAAAAGGCAAATGAGTGTGCAGACAGTGAGGAAGAGGAGGCAGCAGACAGGAAATAATCAGCCAGGAATCAATAAGAAACGCAAGTCTTGGAGAGTCTAGCAAGATGCGGTGATAAAAAAGAAGAGGAGAGAAGAGAGGGAGTACAGCTGTGGGTCCTTTACCCAGAAAATACAACCTCACACCGCCACCACCACCACCATCGCCAACAACAACCATTTTTTTCTCTCCCATCTCTCCTCCCTCTCTTCATTCTCCCCTCCACTCAACTTCCCCCTGCTAGTTACCACGGCAACAGGCGAGGGGCAGAAAACGAAGGCAGAGAGAGAGAGAGAGCGAGAGAGAGCGAGAGAAGGGTGCCTACTGGAAACTAAGTCGACTGAAGAGCAGCATATTTCTGCTGAGGAGGCGAGCAGATTTGTTGTTGCACCAGTTAAGATCGTGGCTTAGTCGCCTCTGAGAGCCTGATGCTTCCTTTATGCAAAAAAAAAAAAAAAAATCCTGAAGGAAAGTTCAGTGAAACAGCAAATTATGCCAAATAGGCAAACAATTTGACCCTGCTGTGTGGAAGCTGCTTAGAAGATAAGTCAGCGAGGGAAAGTAGAGCATGAAGAAATGCAGGCTGATCCAAAATCGCAGAGAATAAAGGTTCTTCACCAAATAAGACACATAATCCTTTTCAAAACAGGAGCATCTCATGATTTCATTTCTGCTGTATGAACACTTTCCCTTTTTTCCCCCTGATAGGATTCATTAATGATTAAGTGGAAAAGGCAGCACCTTGGCTGACCTGCTAATCCCTCTCAGAGTGCCACCTTTGGCCTCCATCAATACCTCATTTTCTCCGTACGTCTCTCCTCACTGCTCTTACCTTCGTTTCCACGCTCACGTGCATCTCTGTTTCCTTTACAGCCCAGTTCCAGTCTCTGAACTATTCGCCAAACATCTTGAGTCTTGAGGCTTCCCAGCCTCAGATGTGCTTGTCACTCACTTAGCCTGATTACACCCACTGGGCCTTTCACTTCAGGTCCAGGGGTCTGGAACCAGGTTAGCACAAACAGCACCTGCAATTTCAGCAGATCAGAGGTCCATCTGCTTTCACGGGTCAGCAGACCGAGGCATGCTCGCACAGCAGGATGAGCTGGGTGGAGAAGATCCGCGGAGGAGCTAACATTGACTTATGTGAGCTCATCACAACACAGTCAAGCCAAGATTTCCCAAAATTATTCTGAGACTGATTGTTCCTATCATGTGGAAAAATACTTCAGGAGAAGGCGATGTGTGAACAACAGTTAGTGGAGAGAAGAGCTGACAATGGTGTCTTTGTGCTGTGAACAGAATCCTGTGCCGTGGCCGTGGTCTTCTTCTTCCTCTGCAGGTGAACTCTGACCATGTCTGAGAAATGCTTATTTAACACGACCAATAATTTCATTTTGTCCAAATCAAACAATTGACTGGTTTTAGCATTTGTTACCAACATGCATTTTGCTCGCTGTCAGCGTGCATGACTGAAATCTGCAGCTTCAGAGATGGTGGCAGGAATAGCTTTGAAAAGAGGGCCGATGGGATGGGGTGGGATATATTTCAAAGTTGAGCCTGCTCTTCCAAGCTTTTACAGGATTACCAACCCTAGCTTTAATACATTTTTGATGTTGGCCATAAGAAACTCTGACAAACGGACAAAACCCGACAAAAGAAAATGTCAATAATATTGGCAAAATATTTTGGAATAACAATGAGCCGGTGAGGTCTTCTGCACAGTTTAGGTCATCAACTGTGGATGTTAGCAGCCTCCAGCAGATGTCAGGGACATAACCTCAGTTGTGCGCCTGACCGTCATCAAGTGTTTTGGCCGAACTTGAGGGTGCGCTGAGGCTAAAGATAAATCTGCCTGGCTACTGGCATATGGTAGTACTATGGAAGCCATGTAGTAGCCGTCAGTGTTAGCAGAGCTTTGGGGAAAATCCCCCGTCAGTCGTTCCTTCGCTTGCTACACCTTCTTTCCTTCTTTTTCTTTCGCTGCTGTTTGTCTTAAGGCGACAGATTGTTACTAGAATACAGCACACAAGCATCCGGCATTTCTAATTCTGTATCATCAAACACAGGCGGACCCTTATCGCGCTCTCTCTGTTGCTCTGCCAGGGTTTATCAATAGCTAGTAGTTCATAGCAGGTCACGAAGCAGGCACCAGAGCCATGACACACACACACACACACGCACACGGACATTCCAGTGCTTTGGGCGAGTGACAGAAGGAGTGAGGGGGCTGCACTCCCCCCTGCTGACAGACCTTTATCCTGCATGGCCACCCATGTCTGAACAAACAAGCACACACACACACAGACCAATATAACAGCTATATGTGGTGTAACCCAATATGGACTGAATTCTCTCAGCTCACACAAGATAAGGACACCTCTGTGCACATGTGCAAACACACACACACACACACACACACATTTTAATCAGGGACATGCACACTCTCCCAGCTGTTGCAGGGCGTTACAAAGCCGATTGTGTCTGACATTGACGGGTGTTAGTTCCATCCTCTGGGGAGAAGATGAAAATGAATTTCTATCATAGCGAGCAGTTCTAATGGTTTTATCATCGTCTGGTCTGGTTAAACTTTGCTGTCCAATCAGATGGCATCACAGCCAGCCCAGATAAACCAGAGACGTTTAGTCTCAGTGGATGAAAAGTCAGGAGGTGATGTTTTCAAAGCTGACAGAGTTTACACATGTACACTATACAAACTCCACTCCACTCCACTACTGCATAACTCAGATATTGGTTACTTACCGTACATATATTTAACAGCTATAATTAGTTTTACAATTAAGAAGACAAATTATTTTTTTAGCCTGGGTTTCAATGCAGTTTTATTTATCTATGTATTGGGTTTTTTTTGTTTTACAATTTGTAATAATTTTTACTTCACTGTTGATTTCATATCATTTTACTTTTGATGTATACTAAAGATTATTTTTCATTAAATTTTAATGATTTCATTTTGTCAATGCTTTCAGTGATTTTAAATGTATTTCCAGATAAAGCTCAGAGGCTCAGCATTTGTGTTATAATTCATCATAATATTACTTTAATATGTTGTATGTGTGAACAGATTTCACGTTTTGCATGCCCTGGATGACATTAGGTGCAGACAGTGCTCTTATATAGTATGATATACTGTAGTCTCAGTGTGTAATCCTGCCTCTGTAATCTGCTAAAATGGAAATCTAATAATAGTATATTCTAATACTGTTTACTTATCCATCCATCTCTCTCTCTCTCTCTCTCTCTTTAAGCACACGCTTACACAGAGAAACAAAGGACTTTAAGTGGTGTGTTGATGAATGTGAACTGAAATTGAAAATTGGCTGATGGATCAAAGACACATAAATTATATGCACATGAACACACGCACATGCAAATGTCCTGTGCAATTTAGGATAAGTCGTAATTCATTAATTTTTATAATGACATCCATTAGGAAGTCCATTAGTCTGTCCATTTGTTTTTGTTTTTTTCAGACCAACAGATTGATCCCAGGAGAAGGTTAAGAGTATTTAATGTTTCTACCAATGCACTGGTTCTTAAGTGCACCATACGCACGGGTCTACATGTCCATAATTACTGTGGCAGTTACCTTGGCAACAGATTACGTGGTCAGGTAAGGGATCAATAATAGCCAAGGCATCAAGAATACTTTCTGAAATCTTCCTCAGAGAGATCATCGTCAATGGAACAATGGAGGGAACAAAAGGAAGTGCCACCAGTGGTCACCATAGCAACAGACCAACCAGCGAGAGCAATGGTTGTTGGGGAGGTTGTAAGGTTGTGATGGAGGGGTGAGACAGACGCTCGAGTGTGGAGGAAGAGACCGAATCCATGAGCGGGAAACAAGGGAGACAGAGAGCGACGCACAGGGAGGGAGAGAGAGAGACGATGGGTGTAATCCGGATTAAATCGGTGGGTTTTGGACAATCCTGAGTCAGGACTGCTTCGGCTGCGCCAACATCCCACCCACTGCGTCTCTCCTGTGCCAAGCTCCAAGCCAAATCAGCAGCTCTGGCACATGACGCACAGTCGGGCAGCACATAGCTGCACAGGGAACATCCCAGACACTGTCGCTCCACGACAACTCTCATACCTGTGGACGTGAATCACTATTCCATTTACACTGCAATCTGAACACCAGATTTTTCAATCTTCGCCTCCATAACCTTCAAAACTAAACTGACAGGAAACATCTCATCTTCCATCCACTTATTTTTCAGAAATATTCACGATTGGTCAACAAGTCCAGTGGCGTCTGTGGATCAGATCGGACACGCATCGAACACATGCAGCACTGACGACCCACTGTGACCCTCTGGCATTACGGTCACTAAATCTGCTCTGTGGGGATTCAAACACGGAGCATCAAACCTCAAGGGGTTCTATTTGACGCTCTGAATCTAGACTCCACCATCTGACTGGGTTTCCTAGAAAGGTCACGGTGTCACACAGCTGCTGTCACTCTACAGGTTGTGAAGGCTAATTTTATCTGTTTCCCAGCTCTGTCCACCAAGTTGCTTTTTTATAATTGGCCAAGGGAGCGATATGATCGTAGCATATTGCCGAGAGTCAAACACGTTCCTTGCAGCTTGACTTCACTGCTTAATTGTAGAATTCGCAAATGGGTTTGTGTGTGTGTGTGTGTGAGGTCGGAAAGCATTGTCGCATTCTCTCTGCTTGCTCATACAATTAGCTGTGAAGATGGGGACTGTGACACTTTTGGCAGGATCTCTGTGTGTGAGCCCCTGAGTAATGAGTAAATATAGTAACCACGCTGCAAGTTGGCTTACGCACATGTTTGTCTATTTGGACGACCATCTGTTTATGTGTGTGAGTGCACACACGTGTGAGGAGGCAGTGACTCAGATGTATGTCCTTCTACAGTGTGTCGGTCCTGGTGGAGATGGTGTGTTTTAGCAAAGGTGTTTGACTGGAGCACGCTTGCCATTTTTTATTCATGTCGAGTCAATCACACGGTGCAGAAGCTGATACTGCCTCTGAGGAAGAGTTGTTAAACACACACACACACACACACACGCACACAGAGTCCAATATGCTCAAAGAGATGAATGAACCAAGGCTGTCCAGGGAGCTGCAGTCGTGATCATTCAAAGCTCTGCAGCTGAATCACGAGAGGCAGAGTATATGTGCTGCGTATCGTTAATATTCAAAGAGTCTGTTATTCAACAGCATCATAGTTGTTTATTTCAAAAATAACAAATTTGTGGCTCTGAATCCAACATGAAGTCTTCCAAGTGAAGGAATCATAGAAGCAATGTTCTGCTGTCACCTTTACTAATTCACATGAAGTTTAATATTATGCGATTTTACTATTGAATAAGGTACATACATTATGAAGTTTTACATTTTGGTGTAGATCCATAATAAAATCTTGGGCTGTTGAATTTTAACGTGGTATCATAAGCGGATTGTTTCGAGGTTTCAAGCTACCTAGTTTTCTATAGTTTGTGTTGCTAATTCCCAGAAGTCATGTATAATGAAATGAAATCACTTAAATTCCCCTCTGAGTAATAGGGACCTGCAGGGACCAACTCCAGTCCTGCGTTCTATCAGCTCTTAGCTTCACGATTTGTTGCTTGAAGAGGAATTTGCGCATTCCCTGATAAAAGGGAATTGAAACTGTTGTTGAGGATGCAGCCAGCCAATGCTCCGATGATGAGGCTGAGGAAGCCGTCCAATGAAAATGTCAGTGTCGTGTAAAATAAAATTGTGTCCCTCAGACAAGTCACTATTTTTGTCTCATTGTCTCATTTTTGTCTCGGCATTTTTGGCTCTTTTGTCTCCTGCACTGCTGGTGACAGTGTCCTCTTGGCCTGCGGCCACCACCTCCTCCTCCTCCTCCTCCTCCTCCCCTGACAGTTTATGGCTGGTGCAGATGTTCAGCCAGGAAGATCTCGAAATCAAATAGCACCAGTTAGACAAAGCTGCAGATGCATGACTTAATATAATATTTAAACTACATATTATTGGTCTAATCTCATTTTTTAAGCCTATGATAATACAGAATGTTGTTTGTTTGTTGTTTAGCTGTTTTCAGACATGAACTCCTGGAAATGTCTGGAAAATGTGGAATGAACAGTCGAAACTGTTACAACTTGTTACAATTACAACAGCAGGACAATGTCAGGAACATTCAGCTGAGGGTTGGCACCAGGTGGCGGGACGTGGCGTAAAAAGATGTGTTTTTAGCTCATTGACGCATTCTGCCGGGGGGCTGGCAGGCTCAACCATACAAAGCATAAGCATCCTCCAGCTGATGCTCACAGAGAGAAGCTGTCAAACGAATAGTAATAAAAAAGCAAATGTTTCTGATATGAGGGCATGATAGAGGTGGTATATTGTCAAGATATTGTTGTCAGGGTAACAAACACCACACTCCATGCTTCTTCTGATGAAGCTCAGGGATGAAGCTCCACTCACTGTCCTGCTGGAGAAAACTGCTCACTGGCTGTTCCACCCTCACCTCGTTCATTACGGGAGAAGGGTGACGGGAGCAGCGGTGGGTGGGGACGAGGAGAATAAATCAGTGGCAAAAGAAGCATCCCTTTTATCTTCAAACAGTGAGGTGGAGTGAGATCAAGTGTGGAGACAGAGTGACAGAGGGAGAGGAGCATGGAGCTGCGCGCGGCTCAATCAAACTTGAATGTTGACATTAAGGTTCGAGCAGAGGAACGAATCAGCTGCAGCCACGGACTCACGCAAACAGACCCAATGGAGCAAACTTCAAACGGAGCAGCGCTGCTTTGTTCCCAACAAAGATCAAAGTTGGCTATTTGTTTTAATTAGCCCTTATATTTTATGTAGTTTGCGATGATACAGAGAAACACATTAAAAGTGTAACAGGAAAGTTCTAATCCTAGATTTTAATGAATGCATTTTTACATGCTGGCATTATTTTTAAATTCATATCACAGTTAGTATATAGGCCAGTACGGCGGTGCAGGGAGGCTTGAATCCCAGTTTGTCCGCGTTTTTATTGTGAGTGTGAATCTCTATATGTTGACTCCTTCAATGGGCTGACAGCCTGTTCAGGGTGCACGTCGCCTCTTGCCCAGTGTCTGGCTCCAGCCCGTCCACAATGCGAACAGGCATTGGTGGTGCAGATAATAGATTGACTTGCAGGTTTTTTGTGAGAGCTCAAAATTCTGTGTGTTATAAATAAGGCTATCCTTACTTAGGGTTTATGTTTACACTCACTAATGCATGCATCCCCCTTTTTATAATACTTCATTAAAATATCCATATGCACTTGTATAATGTACCAGCTGACAACCAACATTTTCAGTGACTGCCTTGCCCTCCTACAACTGTCAGCATCGTGTGAAAGTGATGTTGCAGAGACGTATAAAACTAGCCTGCAGATAAATAATTCATTGAATCGCTGCTATCATCGCGTGGTAACGCAGATGAGAGCAGGGGCTGCTTTTCTTCGCATTGATGTTTTCAACTATTGATTTTCTGACAACACGGCATAGAACTTGGTGAGTGAAATTTCTCAGTCCTTGAAAGTCAGACCTGACCTGAGGTCCCTGAAGGCACCAGCAGGGAAGATTAAAAAAACTGGATCCTTAACAATAACTTGCTTTTATAGCAAAAAAAAAAGTAAAGTAACAGAATAATTGCTGGTGGATTCACAGTTTAAAGCAAGGTTTAGCTTTCAGCAAGAAGAAACTAATGACTGCCTGTGAGCGTGAAAGAACTCATTAATAGTTCTAAAAAGCTGTAGAATAACAAGCTAATTAAAGTAAAATAAAGCCAATGTCCTGACATTCTGTGCAAGGAAGAACATTTTGCTTCCAGCTCATCCCAATGGCTGTTTAGACTTGTCTAACACTCTGAGACTGCTAACTTTCATCCGAATATATAAATGTGCATGCAGCTCTTCTGTTGAGGGCTTTAATTTAAAGCAGGTGAGAGGCTGTGTCCACAGCCAGTGGCCAGCATCATGATTTTTGGATGTCCTTTTATATTCAAAATTAATTAATGAAAGGTCACAGGGACCTCGTGTGATTTTTTTTTTTGGTTGTTTTTTGTATTTTTTTTCATTTAATTTATTAATTTGAGTATACTGTATTTGATATTAGTGTCTTCATTCTTTTATTTTTATTACTTATTAAATCTTTTGTCTTGATTATGTGTGCTTATCTGACTTTTGTCATTCATTTATGTTTTTAATATGATTGATATTTGAAAACTATTTTTTCCACGGTGGTAGTCGTGTCTGCTGTCCAGGTTAAACAAACCCCCCAGTATCATCCTCACACCGAGGCGAGGTGCTAACACTAACCCTGACTTTCTATAAGCCTAGCTGAGTCACCCTGCTAGAGGCAGCGTCTTTCTGAGACCCTGCAAGGTGAAATCTGCCCGACCCCTTTTGCCTGCTCTAATCCAATCATCTCTCTCTCTTTCACCTCCCGATGACATTTGTCTAGTTGTGCAAGATAACATCAGATATTCAAGAAAGTGGTGTTTGATAGGAAAACAGGCTCCCTACCCGCAAGTAAGCACAGCATTAATTTTAATAATGAGGATGGAGGTTTATCTTATAATGTGTCTGATGCACACTTGCAACGGGAGCTTAATCGAATACGGCATCGCCATGTAAACGCCATGTCAACCTTGACCTTAACATATGTGGACTGAGAGGATGAAGAGAGGGGAAATAAGCAGCTGACACAAATAGGATGGGGAGGGGGGCAGAGAGTGTGAGGTGTAATTATGATGTGGCGCTCGCTCGCTCGCTCGCTCTAACCCAAGCTACAAGTCTCCAGCAGGTCCCCGTGGAGGCTGGTTGTAGCACTCATGTCATAAAAGGCTGTGAGAAAGGCAGCGACAGAGCAGCCCTTATTTCTTATTTCCTGCTCCCAGGGCTCATTTGTATCTGCAGCAGCACAGCTGTGGTGGATCAATCCAACTATCAGCGCTGACATCAATGTGAAAACGCACCTCTGAGACATCTTCAATACAAACCTTTCTGGGACAGATCCTTTATTATGCCAGATGTTGTATGTTAAAGGTATCAGCAGGTTGATGCTGGATATTAGTTAAGGGAAAAAAAGTCTGACATTCCATGAATCGGCCTCCCACTGGTGATTCATAGTCTCTCTGTGGAACACGTGAGGGCGTTTTAATAGCCAGCCTCTTATGGTAGCGCGGAGAAGGCACTGACATTACAGCCGACAGCATCCCAGGGGTCGTTATATATGGAAGGAGCAAGTGTGAAAGCAGAGACAGGGTGGGTGGGATGAGAGAATAGATGTTGCAAATTGCACTTGGCCCTCTGTGTCTCTCAACAGTCTCTCAGGGGAACCGGTCACAAGCGAGGAGACATCATGGCTGCTCTCTCGCTTCCTTTCTCTTTCATGCAATACAGCAAACATTTGCTGGAAGATCCTCTGACGCTGTACAAACAAAATCATCTCTCACCTCCGTGGGGATCGCTCCACTCAGAGGTTTGCTAAAAACAAACCCATCTAAAGGTCATGTGACGTCACAGAGCTGTGACCTGTCAACAAACACAGGCGCACTGAGTCACATGTGAAGGCTGCTCACTAATAGCAATTGGTTTTGCCTGTGTGCTGAATGCAGCGCTCTGAAAGAGTGAATCGCTCACACGCGTGTGCGTACACACACACACACACACACTTTCTTTAACTGAGCTGAGCTACTGAGTGACATCTCATTCAGCGCAGGGGCGCCATGCTGAGGAGTCATGCTAAGCGACCTGGCCTATGTTGAGAATGACTTCCGTAGCAACCCGCACAGACACGCAACCGATCGCCTCATGAAAAGTGAACACGTGCAGAGCCACGCTGAGATATGAGCAAACCTTAAACCTTCTCATGCTCTTCAGGGAGGTTAGTGACTGCTCCAAATAACCTGCTGCTGCTACTGCAAGGACAGTGCATGAGCTACAAGGCTTAAAGGGCTTAGGATGGTTCGTACAAAGTGCTCGTCTGATAATGTAAGTGCATTTGAAACCTGCTCCCGCTGGTGGAATCAGAAATAGCCATATCCAACAAATGACCCAAATTAATAAAGGTTTTATTCTCTGCAGTTTCTCCTGACGGTTCCAAAGTAAAAAAAAAAAACTCTGGAGTGAGAATATAGCAAGATTCACAGTGACTGACTTTTTCTAACATGCTGAATAAAAGAAGGCTGACATTATCAGAGCTTGAGCCCAAATATATTTAATAAAAAATTATTTCATAATTTAAATGTAATTCTGAGCGTGATTTCATCACGACTTAACAACTCAGGTTTATACCTCGGTGTCTTCAAGGTGTTTAACCACTGTTTCTTTCATTGAGAAAGAGTAAATATTATTCCTTATAATTACCATGAAGGTTTATTCTAATGGGCAAAAAAGTCAATGAGGTACTACCAGCTGTAATCAGGCACTTAATATTCCAGCCACCAATGAGCCCATTTGAAATGCACATGGACAGCTCTAAAGACCCTTTCATTAAGTCCTCTATCAAGACTTCCCATTCCATTATTGGAGATCAATATGAAGGTGGCAGGAGGACGGACTTGCATGTTTAGCAGTCCTGCTCTGACCAATGGCAGCTCGGTCATAGGGCTGTAGCCTGTGGGAGCACAGAGGCAGCGTGAGTGACGTTTTCACTGTAGTTAGGTGGACAGGGTTTCATCAGGGTTTACCCAGAGAGCCTGCGTGTACCAACAGGCACCGGATACCCACAGTGCATCAGATGGTCCCGGGGAAATCAATTTACACCTGGAGCGCTGCCCGTAATGGCAGAAAGGAATCACAGACTGCAGGTGAACACAGACACACACACACACACACACTAGAGAGGACCAGAGCCCCTCCGAGCATGTGATACGCGCACCAAGCACACACAAACTTCACAGTCTACACACAGTCTGATTACTTATGCACATGCACAATCCGTGACCGTAGAAGGGAATCTCTAGGGACGGCTGTAATCTTACACAAACATTGAGTGTTATATTCCCACTAATGTGTGTGTGTGTGTGTGACTCATGTATGACAAATGGACTCAGGCCTGCAGGCTGTTGTCATATGGTGGGCTCATGAGAGCACACGCCTTGGCAGCGCCTTAGGGACAGCAACCTGTACAACGCTTCCTCCCACGGCACCTGCGCTGACCAATGGGATGAGAAAAATGGCAGCAGAGAGACCAGTAGGTTTTAGGATTGAGGGAGCATTAGCGCGCGTTTATAGAATTTCACGTCTGCCGTGATGTCCCAGATTAGATGGTTTGAGCTGTGGAAAAGCCAGATGTAGAGAAGGCACTTAACTGTGGAACGTACAGACTGTCACACAGACACTAAAGCTATGAATGAATGGCCGGCTCTTCCCGGCTCACAAAATTCCTGATGGAAATTAATACTCTGAAAAATATCTTCCAGATATCAAGTATTTTCTTACTCGACAAAAATGTCCTCTTAGTCAATGAATGAAGCAGAAATATTGTGACTGACAAAAAACTTGACCTCATCATCCTGTAGCGGTTCTGTGAGGCTAAGACTAGCGCTAGCAATAACATGCTAAGCGTGTCAATCATTTAGCTGTGTTTCCTATAATCACTGTTGCAGTTAATCTTGTTAGCATGGTAATAAATGCTAAGTACCAAGAACCAACAGCTGAGGCCAGTGGTCATTTCGACCTCCGCCCATGTGTTCACCTGTGTGTTGGTTGATAGTCTGCAAACATGGATATAATATCATTAAAATGCTGAATGCAGTCAGGTATTTGAACATTTGTTGCGTATCGAGCCATGTGACGGTGATTGTTGTCTTGCTGGAGCAAACTATATCAAGGCAGAACATTTAAAACGTACATTCTGCTGGACATCCTTTGTGTTTAAGTTTGTTTTAGCTTTGGCCAGTTCCTTCCATCATCAACATTCCAACTGTCTGGACAGCTGATATAATCTGCATGAAGACGATCCGAGGCCTTTTGCCGCCAGGAGTCCTGGTTGCCCTAGGTCGTGACACGCAGCACCATCTCGTGACGAGACAGTCCTCTTGGCTTCCTACCAACAGCCTGCAGACCGGGGCCATGTGTCTGCTCGCTTGTCTGCGAATAACTGCTCCTCGCTGCCTTCGCCTTCACAGCCTTCATCGGTCTTTCTCCTGCATCTGCTTCCTGTCTCCTGCATCTCACAGAATCGATTCTGCTGGTCTCCCCTCCACGTCGCAACCGTTCTTTTCTAATATTCTGCTGCTCTGGCTGAGACCCTGCAGCGACTGTGACTAGTCTGGCTGATGAGTAACGCTGCACTCCCAGTTGCTCATGAATGGGGGGGAAGTAAATGCGGGACCAATCATTCATCACAATACCAGAGGAAACAACTCCAACAGACCGTTTTCAGAACAAGGCTCGCAATCACTTCATTTTCTCAGCTCAACGAAATTCACCCTCTGAGCCTCATTGGCAGAAAACGACTGAGCCAATAATACTCCACATCCTTTACTTCATCAACTGGCTGACATTTTTTTACTCAATAATTAAAGAGCATTTCTAGCCAAAGCAAGTCAGTTGCTGTAGGCAGTCAGTTTGAACTCTCAGTTCTCTAATGAGCTCACACTGAACCTGTGGTTTTCAATGATGTCCAAAGAAAAGCCAGCCTCGGAAAAAAAAGTCCTTTACAAATGTAAAATCATGTTCAATACTGTCTGCGGAGCTGATGTGCCTCAGCGGTAAAATCACTCATGAATAATTACTCCTTCAGCGGTCGACACGAATGAGTTATTCAAACTAGACTACAAGTCCTCTCGGCATGCAGAAGAATGCATAAATCATAACTGCGGTGACCTTGCGCTGGTGACTCGTTTTTTAGGTTGTGGAGTGACTTCATACTTGACGGGGGAAAGAAAGAGGAAGACAAGGGAGGGAAGGAAGGGGGAGGGAGGGAGGGCATTGTGGGGAAACTCAAACGAGGCACGTTCGTGCAATGTGATGTCCCCGGAGCCAACAGAGTTGACAATGAAGCGGGCGGAAAACTGAGAGAGAATCAGACGTCGGCACAGGGAGGTAGGGCAGGAAACTGTGAATGGAGCCATGGTGGACGTCTGAGGTGAGATGTCCTCACACTCCTCTGATGTCCAAAGCCTCTGCGTGGGCTTACAGAGTCCCTCCTGGTTGCCTAACCCTCCCATCATGTCACTCAGAGGGATTAAAGAAGCTAAGCTAAAGCCCCCCTCACCCTGCCATCAGCCACTTTGGACCAGGAATCACTGCCTGGAAGCAAGGAAGGATTCACATTGTGCATGCACGTTACACAGGGACGGGTTGTTAATACTGCAGGCGTGAAGACACGCACACATCGTAGAAGCAAACACTCAAAACATCCTGCCTGTTCATCACTTTACAAACCTCAGACAGTCGCACAAGAGCTCACCTTCCGATCATAGTCGAGTGCTGCTGCACTGCAGCCTCCAGGAGGCGCTCTAGGATGGTCCACTCTCCCATGGCTGGGGTTAGGAGGCATCCACTGGGTACAGGAAATCAGGGCTGAGCGGTCAGCAGGAGCGCCGCCGATGGTCTCCGCGTCCTGTCTTCAGTCTTCAAGTCCACTTGTTGTGTCGCGATGAGGTAGGGAGTGGTTCCAGGTGGCTGGTTTGGTGTGAGAGAAGAGCCGAACGCGGAGCTTGAGGAGATTCAGTCACACTTCGAAGCGATTCTCTTTCTTCTTCACACAGACACGCTCAACAACCTTAAGTGCACCTGAGATGGTTGGACCGAGGCTTTGATGCGCTCGATGCACACTGTGTGTCCTCCCACTCTCCTCCTGGTTTCCCTGACCCTGTTTTCCTCCTACACAGCTGGACGGTCATTTGTTCACACACTCAAACACTCACGCACATCTGGAGTAGAAGGACTATCTACTGCTGAGTTTCATGAAGCGGCCGTAGTTTGTGCAGATGTCCATCACTCGCGCAGTAACACTCTGCCCTCACACGCTGGTTCTTTGACAGCATCTTGTAGTAACTGGGGCCGGGCGCAGGTCCATGCACTCATGTGAGCCTGAGCAACCAGGCATCTCTGCTGGCTTTCCACTCCTCCATCCTCTTCATGCCCTCTTCTCCCCTCTCCCCTCCTCCAGCTATTTCTTCACGGGTTCCCTTCTCCTCCGCTCTGGTTTGTTTCAGGCAACGCTGGAGAGAAGCATCACACCTCCTCCTCCTCCACCATCTCCTTCCCTCTGCTCAAAACCGTGCAAGAGTCGCTGGTTGCCTCCTCGTCCTCACTGCCTCTCGCTCTCTCTCGTTGTGTTTCTCTCAGCGTTTCCGAGAGGCAGCTCTCCTTTCTTCTCTTCCCTTCATCTTGTTTTTTCCTTCCCACTTGGCTTCTCTCTCTCTCTCTCTCTCTCTCTCTCTCTCTCTCTCTGTTTGCACCCTCCACCTGCCTCCGTCTCTCTCTGAGCCAGTAGGCAGCAAGACCAAGCGTGTGTCTAGGGGATTAGAGAGAGGAATCATTTCTCTGCTCCTCCCCCCTCTCTCTCCCTCTCACTCACTCACTATCACTGTGTTTATCCCCTCTCCCTCCTCCTCTTCATCTCTCACTGCTCCACCACCAAACAGCACCACCACCACCACACAGACCCATTTTCCAGTCCTCCGTCAAACCGAACATAGCTTGAGATTTTGTCTTGCCATCTATGTTTTTATTATCTCGGTGCCTTGTGTGCATCAGCAGCTCCTGTGACTGCAGGGATGATCTGTGCTGTTTACACACACATGGAGACAGAGACCAGAGACACGGGAGGCAGTGCCATGCTGAGGCTATGTAAGGATACTGAGCAGGGGAAGAGTGTGACAGAGTGAGAATGGGATGGAATCTGTGTGTGTGAGTGCACATGTGTGTGAGTGTGTGTGTAATGGAAATGGAATTAGCGACATCAGGATTTAAAGTAATTTACTCAGAGGATGCTCTCTCTCTCTCTCTCTCTCTCTCTCTCTCTCTCTCTCTCTCTCTCTCTCTCTCTCTCTCTCTCTCTCTCTCTCTCTCTCTCTCTCTCTCTCTCTCTCTCTCTCTCTCTCTCTACACACACACACACACACACACACACACACACACACACACACACACACACACACACACATTAAAGTATACATTGCGATGAGTTTTTAGGACCGATTCGGGCATGCATTTGCATACAACAATATTCAAGAGAAAGAAATGAACTAATACTCAGCAGCTGAAGGGACAGAATCATCAAGCATCTCAAAAATTCACTCAGCAGCCGACTCACTGGGCTGTAATTGACATTTTCAACACTGGAAATCGACAGTTATCCCCCCCACGCTGCAGTTCTCTGAGCTCTACTGAGCTGTTAAGCACCTTTCAGCTTATTGTTATGGTTTTACAGCTCAGAACTCTCTCTCGTAACCTGCTCATAAAGAAACATAAGAAGACCAACAGATCTACATATGCATGGACCAGACCACCTATGAATAGATTCCAAATGAAAGTTACTGCTGTGGACAACCTCAAATAAGTTCACAAATAAACTTTTGCAGCTATAAATGTTTGTCAGTTAAAATGTAATGTTAAAGGTTCAGTGTGTAGAATTTGGTGACATCTAGTGGTGAAGTTACAGCTCAATAAATCTCACCTCACTCTCCTCTTCCAAACATGAAAGAGAACCTGAGGTACCGAGCATCCAACACAGGATGGAAGACATTCACAGGGACGCTGGGCCACCAGGCAGAAACCTGTCACTTCACAGCCAGCCAGCCAATCACATGAAAATATTCATTCTCTCTCTCTCTCACACTCACACACACACACACGTCATTATGCAGTGCAGCTCAGTGTTTTAGTGGCTTCGTGTGTCACTCCAGGGCTCCCCAGACTGGAAGAGTAGTAATCTACTCTGAAGGATGTAATGAGTGACTACAGCAGCGTGCATGCACACGCACATAATCCGTCCCACCCCGTGCCAAGCCAATCTGGCAGCACCGTGCCTCACACGTGAAGAGGGTAGATGGGAAGGGGGGGGGGGGGGGGGATTTAGGGAATAGCACAGACATCAGGCAGCATTGTGTGGCAGTAGAGCTCAAGAAAACACCAAGATTATTTCTTCAACCTTTTAACATCTGGTGGCTTCCACTGAC
Organism: Pseudorhombus dupliciocellatus; assembly: GCA_016785235.1. Lineage (NCBI taxonomy): Eukaryota > Metazoa > Chordata > Actinopteri > Pleuronectiformes > Paralichthyidae > Pseudorhombus > Pseudorhombus dupliciocellatus. The sequence goes on from JAFBJW010000075.1 coordinate 3,232,874, forward strand.
TTGACCTATGGTCAGGAACCCACTCACAAGACACAGAGACAGGGGTCCTAAGATGATCTCTAGAAATTCAAAAGCATTTAGTAACATCTTACAAAAGATTGAAGTTTAAATAAAAATATAAACATCATCAGCAACAGCATCCATCCATTATTCTTGTCAGTTGACCCCCCCCCACCATGACACAAACTGCCAACTTCATTTAGGCATCTCAGCATGAGAGGGCTCTGTGCACTCTAATAAGTCAAGTTAACACTTTCCCACTGATACAGATCGGGGGCTGTGGCATCGCTCCAAGCACCATGAGAGAGTGTGTGTGTGTGTGTGTGTGTGTGTGTGTGTGTGTGTGTGTGTGTGTGTGTGTGTGTGTGTGTGTGTGTGTGTGTGTGTGTGTGTGTGTGTGTCCCTGTTCACACCAGCAGGGCACTGAAAACAATTATGTTTCCAACAGCAGGTTGGAATCAATTATTACATCGACTGCTGTTTTCCTCAAAGGGGAATAAGTGTCACGTCCATTGGAGTTTACTTAATGAAATCCTCTGTTATAAGACACATGGCTTTTAGTCATAAACCACTCTGCAGTACATTGTCTGTTTTTTTTAATTATAAGTTGTAATTGTCTGAAAAGGACAAGCAGCAAATCATCAGTTATTACATTGTATATACATGGTTCCACTATGTTGCACTTGAGGCTTTAAGTGTCGCCCAGCTCCTCGTGTTCGGCTCCTGTGGTTTGTGGGGAGGCACTAAGTGATCTCCTTAAAAGCCCTCTTCTCCACATACTTCAGCTTAAGCCTCCTCTTGAACCTAAGAGATGGGGTGGAAACGTACATGTTCATCAATACACACCTCCCCAATCTGTTCATCACTGAGCGTCTTTGATGAGCTGTTACATAACAAGTCCTTACTTGGCTCTTTCTCTGGGTTCAATCAGGTTCCTCTTCTGCAGACTCTTGAAGCGGTCCTTGAGGACGCTGCCCTCTGGCTGCAGAGTTGCGGCATTGCAAGAGGCAGAAAGGGACAGGTCCAGATAAATCCACGAGAGGCAAATGTGACTCAATTTCCAATTCCCACCCAAATTACAAAAACCCTTTCACACCATCAAGGCTGACTTGAGCATTATTCTGGGACATAATGACAAGAGATAACAGAACAGACAGGAATTTTCCACTGGCAATTACATCAAATGAAACGGTAATTGTCCCGAGAGGGAAAGTGGGTCGTCAGAGTATTAAAGACTAGGATAAGGCTTAGAATAAGACAATACAGAGTACTGGAGATAATACAGCAACTAAACGAAGCAAAAGTAATTACAGATAAAGATGCCATGTCCTGACATGCAAAGGTCAAAGCGGATAAATAAGAGATGGTGACGTACCTTGAGTTGTCGCAGGGAGCCAGCGAGCTCGTCACTCAGCTGAACCTCCATGTCCTGAGGCTGGAACCTGGAACCACAGCAAAAAGTTGTTAAATATTGTGGTCATGAAAACGTCAACAACATTTTTGCACTGGATTAGTTTAAGCAGAATGTGTTTTTCTATTGGTGTCAATTCAATGAAGAACACATTTGAAGACCAATAAATGCTGAGATGAAGTAATCCTAAAGAGTTCACATACTTTTTTTCTTGCAACCACATTTCTCTATTCAGAATTAAGGGGGGCAATCCAACATTGTTGGAGCGTAGCCCTATTCTACAGACCAAAACTCGGGATAGCTCAGCCTCTGCTTTATTTATTTTGACCATTCTTCTTTAATCCATCTGTTATGACTTGCTTCACTTTATGAAAGTGCAATACTAAATCACTGGAGGACCACTTTAACACACAGGAACACGTAGTGGGAGAGGGTTGTGTGTACTTGAGTCGGCCGAGGCGTTTGGGCTGGCTCTTCTCTGCCTCCTGGTTGGCCTTGCGTAGTTTCTGTTTTTCTTCTGTACTCTGTTCCTGCTGTTTGACAGACGCCTTAATGGAGCGGAGCTGGAAGAGCTGCTGTTGCTGGTCAGTCACTCGTCTTTTGGTGAGCCGCAGCTGCTCCTGGGGTGGGAAAAGGAAGACAAACAGTCCAGTAGGAAATCAGATGGCGAGTAGAGATGATTAAACAAAAATGTGGCATCTTTCTGAGAGACTTGGAAGCTACTTCAAACAGTTCATTTTAAACGGGAACTACATCTGGGGTTGAAAAATCTACTAGTTGAACATGTACCTTTATTTTTTCTGCCTTTTCTTTCTTCCTCTGTCTCTCCGTCTTCTTTTGTGCCAGTGAGATGGCTCCAACTACTGCATCCTCCTCTTCATCATTGGCTGGTGCTTCCTCTTCATCCTCATCCTCCTCTATGAGACCTTCCACCTCTTCCTGTAAGATCGTGTCCTGCAGAACCAAGAGGCACCTTAGGTCCGAGTCTAGATCAGAGTTTCTGCTGAAGGTAGGATGAATCAGAAAATATAGGCAAAATCTGCTATGATCGTCTGTACCACTGTGGCTTTGTCTTCTTTGCTGACAGCCAGCTGTCTCTCTAATTTGTCTTCCTCCTTCTTTTTCTTAACCTCCACTTCATGGGCTTCCTTCAGCAAGGCCTGGGTTCAGAGTGAAGAAGAGCAAGTCAGTTCATTCAGCACAAAAACAAACTCGATGACATGATGCCTGCAATATTCCCATCACTTGTGTGTATGCACACAGGTTCCAGTTACCTGGTGGGAAAAGAAGTCTGGGTTGTAGGATCCTCCCGGGGCGATGACCTCTACAGCAGGGAGGACAGACGGCTTCTCATTCATCTTCTCTGGACGCTGACAAAACCAATGAAGCCATAATTGTCACATTCAAAGCACCTTTCATGCAACAGGAAATATCCGAATGTTAAGGTTTGACCAAACTCTGGTACTGTCAAGATGCTGCAGTGTGAATACTGGAGAGGAAGTTGATGAAATAAGCAGAGCCATGTGGCTCTGGTTAAAATATTACTTAATAAACAAGCAGATCAGCTCCTCTACTGGATGGCTATTTACTTTTCTATTCAAGGTACACTTCTGACAAAAACAAACTCACCGTAACACGCTTCTTGCCGGTCTGTTGAAGGTACCAGGGGTCCGCTGAATCTGTGGCTATGATGAGGGAGAAAAGAGGTCTTAAGAAAACAGAATGAATCAAAGATTTGTTACAAATTCAAAAAACAGATCTCTGGTGGGTTCTTTGTTTGGACTGTTTCTAGTAAATACTGCTTGGTCTTAGCCACTGATTACAGCCATGATAGGAGATTTAAAGCCAAGGAGAAGCACAGTATACATATATCATTATCACAGAGGATTATCAATATATTACTAGCATCTAATCCTCAGATCCCAGATGACCATTTACACAAGGATCATCCGAGCTCCTCTGTGTTGTCTTCACATTCCCATGAAGGAAATACTGGGAGCGCAAGGATGGGATCATCACTGGACAGACACACAGACGGACGCACACAAATTCCACTCACTCTCTTGTTCCCAAATGTCGTAATATCCTCTGTTGGGGTAATTGTTGGCCTCCGTCACGGCCTTGTTGGGCCCTTTGACAGCAGGCTTTCTGCTCTGCAGCCGTTTCTGCCTCCTGGGCACCACACCTTTGGCTGCAAGATGCTCAGCCTTCTGGGCAATGCGACGGAGTTTCTTGGCATTTGGTTGCTGGTAGGCCAGCACACTGAGGGAGAAGGCAGACCAGATGAACAGTTCATTATAAGGTGCAGGATGGTGTAAAGCAAAGCGGGGGGATACATTGGAGAGACCATTGCACTGGCCGCTTTCAGACATGACGTGATAATTGGGTCTCAACACTGGCATTAGACCATACAACCAAAAATTATCTAGATGTTAGTGTCTGGGGACTGGCTGGTGAAAGTCCTCTAAAACCCCCTGTCACACGGGCATTTGCCTTCTCACATACAGCTCCTCCATAGAATGACTGGAGGATCTCCAGAGTACAGTACATGTTTGTAGCAGTGACGTGACTAGCAATGAAGAGAAATAACTGCAACATGCACTGTAGATTACTGGGCATGTTCATCTAAAACCTTCTAAACTTTTGGGTGTTTTCATAACCTCAGATCACCAGGACACCATTCACATAATGGTCTCCTGAGCTCCAATGTGTTGTCTTCACATTCCCATGAAGGAAATACTGGGAGCGCAAGGATGAGATCATCACTGGTCACACACAGCTCTCAAACAGTTAAGAAACGTAAAGCTGACATTACACTTAATTTACATTACAACCAATTTCACCAAATCATGTGAAACAACAATCAACAACTGTTATCTATATTTTGTGTTGTCCAATAATCAATATCTAAGTGCTACTCATAAGAGATAAGGACAAAAATTGGGTACTGACTCTTTCGGTGGCGGAACAAGGGAGTCGTGCTGCAGGATGAGGTCGATCCTCAGGGGACGTGATGTTTTTCCTTTTCTCTTCTTCCCCTCGACCGGTTCTGGGGCTTAACAGAAAAAAGTTTATTTATTACAAACAAGGATGGCACAACATACACATCCCTATATGCAAGCATGTAAAGACAACTCAAATGGTTAATAAAGGAGATCTTCCGTAAACTTACAGTACACTGAAAATACATGTTGTTACTGCTGGTCCCATTAAATCTATATGACTTAAAGAGGAGATGGTTACCTTCCTCCTCAGCTTTTTTCGGTTCTCCGATATCTAAAAAGAACAAACTGTCATCTGGCTTCTCTGACAGCAATCCCCTGAAACAAACACAGATGGCATCATGTGACATTATACAAATAAAATATCCCCAACGGTGCAGACAATGAAATCATAGACAAAGAGCGAAGCTGCACATTTACTGAGTATCCCCGTGTTTATTTTGACTGGATGACTAAAATATGGCTACAGCGAGTTCGAGAAAACGCGTAGTTTGTGACTCTTTTAAAGGTGTTGAGCGATAAAGTCGACACGTTTGTAACATCATTGATACACAAATAAACTCCAACACGAAGCCTGTGAGAGAGGTAAAGATGTAGCATTTAAATAGAATTGTTATGGTCAGTGTTTCCACATCACACCACATTTAGCTTTTACCCTGTGGTCCTCTCCTGGTGCCTGACGTCGTCTAAAAACGACTCTACGTCATTTATGTCGCTGTATTTGTTCCAGTTCTTCTTTTTATTCTTGTTAACGCGTTTTCTCTTGAAGCCCGGTGTCCCCTTGGAGTCGTCGGAGGCCTTTAAATTTAAAAAACCTGGCTGAGACGCCGCCACGCGTTTCACCCTCCTGGCGGCCGCCATGTTGAAAGAAGAGAAACACGTGTCTTCTTCTTCAATGCTCATGCCCAGGAGTGGAGGTGCTGGCGCCCCCCACAGGACGGACAGTGCACGTGTTGAAGATTTTTTATAAATCAAATATGAATATAAACATTAACTTTATTTGCTCCTGCTAATGCTCAGCTTAGGAGACTATAACAACTGTTTGAGTATAATCATTAGAGGGTTTTCTAATCCTATAGGTCGGGTTAACAACAACAGCCAGCCTTGTTATGTTGGTATCAAATATTTTTATTTAATTTTCATTAATTAATACTAATTAAAAATGTGAAAACTGTTTTAAAAAGGCTGGATTGTACTTCACTCCACTTCCCTGACGTGGCACTGTTGTTGTTGCATTTTTCAATAAAAACAAGAATTGTATTAAACAAAAAAAATTAAAATTAAAAAACAACAAAATAGAAAAAAATTCAGAACTTGTCATTAGACGTGAGTGTGGTCATGTATTTGTTTATCATGTTGCAGCATGTTGCTAATATGTTTGTCCCAGATGCATCATGGGAAACGTGTCTCCTCTTGCTCTCCTATGTACTTTTTCCTTTTTTCTCCTCCCTTCGTTTTATAGCGAGAACAACGCTTAAGACACTCAAGAATAAAATCCCATTTTGGAGCTGCAATCTTTCACTAACTTTTCAAAGGTAAGTACCACCTTTTCCATAAAACTCCAGACTATCGTCTCGTGCGACATTAGCTGAGGAATTGACGTGTTTTTTGGTTTATTTTCGGTGAAAAAGAAAACGCAGGGCAGTCGAGCTATTATCCGGCTGCTCGGGGAGTCAGGGACCTGAGCAGCACTTGTGATCGGGTTGGCTTTGACTCGGTAATGCTCCTACACTGAGGGGTCATCTGACAAAATATTGTTCACCAATCGATCCCCTGACATGTCCCCTGTCATGTCCAAAAAGTAGATTCCACTTTCGTGCCGCGGTTTTTACAATCTTCCGTCGTTTTTCTCGTCGCCCTCTTCGTTTCCTACAACGATTTTTCCTTCCCGTTTACATTCTTCGAGCCAGCAGCCAGCCATCAACTCCGAGTGTGCTGGTTTGCGAACACTGCGCAGCCGGAGCGGGCGGGGTCACCTGGTTTTCCTTCAAAATAGCTCATTCTGAATAAAAAATCAAGCCTCGTGACCAGCCGGGGTGCGCTGTGTGAAGAAACGAGCGAACCCAGATCCAGTGCGCAAGGGGCGGGGTGTGTGGACAAGTTGCCGCGCGACGATTGGCTTAAACGATCACAATATCCCGCCCGACCAGCCCGTACACAGTATATGATTGGTTTACATGATAAACAGCCGGGCTATGATTGGATGCTTTTGCTGTCTGTTTTTCTTTGGTTATTGCATAAGCTACCCTGACCCTTGTTTTTAAAAATGTGGCTCCTGATATTGTTTGTATTTTATATCTAACTTTGACTTGAAAATAAATTCCGTCAAGTTCATATGAAAGTTTTGTATTAAAATCAAATGGAAAATGGCATTTTTCTCTTCTCCTCTCATGTGAGATTTCTTATTGTACAAGCCTTAAAGTTTGTTGTGTTTCCACAGGTGATCTTTAGTAGCCATGGCCCGTACCAAGCAGACTGCCCGTAAATCCACTGGAGGCAAAGCCCCTCGTAAGCAGCTGGCCACAAAGGCTGCCCGGAAGAGCGCCCCCTCCACCGGCGGCGTGAAGAAGCCCCATCGTTACAGGTGAGGCAAGAGAAGATGATGGAAACTCTGCACTATTACTTATCAACATCATTCATCAGTAAGGCCAAGAAAACACAAGTACAAAAATTTCACATGGCCAGATTAGGTAGTTTGGATTAAATGTAGTTGATATAAAAAAGTCCTCCTACAAGGTCCTGCCTCATATTTCCTCCTGTATATATTTTTTCTATGCATTGTGAAGGCCCGGTACTGTGGCTCTGCGTGAGATCCGTCGTTATCAGAAATCCACTGAGCTGCTGATCCGCAAGCTGCCTTTCCAGCGCCTGGTGAGAGAAATCGCCCAAGACTTCAAGACTGATCTGCGTTTCCAAAGTGCAGCCATCGGAGCTCTGCAGGTCAGTAGAAGCCATAAAAACTGAATATAATAAATTACTAAGAGAATGTTTTATCGATTCATCTAACCACAAATGTCTTGACTCTGCCATCTGCAGGAGGCCAGCGAGGCCTACCTGGTGGGTCTGTTTGAGGACACCAACCTGTGCGCCATCCACGCCAAGCGTGTCACCATCATGCCCAAAGACATCCAGCTGGCACGTCGTATCCGCGGAGAGCGTGCTTAAGATGTTTTCTGGTTTATTATATGCTCTGTCCTCTTGTTCCTTCACCACTTTCATCCCTTCCTCTATTCTTAGTAGTTTAGTTTGAGGTTCTATATATATCATATGATTGTGATAACCGTAAATTGTGTGATCATGTCTTCTTTGGTGCTACTAGTAGCAGAGTTTCCTTAGAGATATCTTCATAAATGTTTGAAACTTTGAATCACAGTTACACTCCTCACTTCTCACTAGCTTGCTCACAGAAATGCCTTCTTATCTTATGGTGTTTTTGCAAGCAAAGATTAGCATAAAAAAAAATGAAACAAACATTGCAAATTAGAGACATTTTCATCTTTAGACGGACACATGTTGATATAATGGGTCTTTGATTTATTTTAATAGAAATTTGTTGTAAAAGTAGTAATTTCTTTTTTTCTACAATAATGGTGTATTTCTACTGTTAATTGTTAATGTATCAAAACAGAAAAGTTAATTCTGGTTGTCAGTTAGAAACGTCATTGTGCTATGATGACACTGCATGGTTTGACAGATTACAAGCGGCATATATGTAGCAGACCTTTGTTGATCATGTTTTAATTTTCAGCCATTTCGTTGTCCAGGTAATGTTTTGACTTTTGGTTCCTCTCTCAGGTTGATATGGTAACCTTTTTTTCTACTGTGTGTTTGATTTATGTTTTCAGTCATTTTTAAAGGCAAAAATATTTGTATCTTGGAATTCACTTACAAACATAATAAACATACTTGTGGTTAAATGAGCGGTGTGAGAGATATAGTTTTAAGTATTATTTTGCTAAAGAGGGCGTTACGACCCCTGGAGTCAATTACATTTTAAAATAATAATTTGTTTCTTTAAGTTAACGTTATTCCATTAATCTAAAAGGTATTATTTTATGCACTGGACTAATAATTTTGTGAAATTAAATCTGATAGTGTAATTGCACGTTTATGGTTAATTAATAATATGTAACTTACGTTGGGGGGAAAAAATGATCAATTTAAAAGAGATCCAATAAAATATATCAAGATACAAATAAAACTAAAACAATCTTTCTGGAACAATCACAGCTCTCTGGTAGTCTTGTTTAATCATGCTTCAGAAACTTACTCTGACACATTTTTATTATTTCATACTATCTCTAAGGTATCCGAAAAAGTTTTGCCTAACTTATTACTTTCAGTTTAAGTCTGGAGGGTCACTTGGGTACTGTAAGCAGAGAGCAGAAGAGACAACGACCCTCAGTACTTTCCATGGAGCTGCTCTCAATGTGAAGCAAATCATTTTTAATAAAATCCAACACCACCGACGTGTCCTCGGTGTGGTTCACCTGAGCCGATCAGCTCATTCAAGAAAATTGACCACATTCACATGTTGTGAACACTGTTGCATTGTGGGGCCGGTGATTGACGCGGCGGCCATTTTCCCGCTGGACGCTGCTTCCCATTGTGGATACGAAGAAGAAAATAGAAAGAAGCGAAACATTTCTCACGACTCGCGCTCTCTGCCCCTCACAGGTAAGCGGCCCCGCACGAGTCCCCGCGGCCGGGAGGGGACTTTAAGTGCTTCGGCAGTGTATGGTTGTGTTTGCGGTCGCGTTCGGCGGACAAATCGTGTTATTTCGTCGTGTGTGGAAACAACAGACGCGGCTGTGGAGTCGGGGAAACGCAGCCTCTTCTCTCACATCAGGGGAACCGCTTTCAAATTATGCGCCGGTTCAGCTCGGTGTTACGCGGCCGTACGGGACCGTTCAGCCTCCCCGTGCACATGTACGAGTTCCCTGAAGTGTCCTCTGTCCAGTCCTCCCGCTCGCTGGAGTGCTGGGACAGCGACTGTTCGCAGAATCGAAGTTGTTTAGGTGCTGCCCTTCTGCTCTGGCTCTTTATCCCGTTCGCGCATCAAACCGCCGCCATCATCAGAGCGCGGTGGGCGGACCCAGCCACAGTGGAGGGCAGCTGTAGAGCCCGCCCACTCTACAAGACTCCCCACTCTGATTGGTGTACGACTTGTGTTTTTGGTTACGTCTTGGTCCAGCGGCCAATAGCAGAGTCGTTCTTGTTTGATTGACGACTGTCAGTCTTACTTCGTTAGGGAATGTCTTCTATGTTTACTTACTGCAAAAGTTAACTTTCTCCAAGTTACCTACTCTAGTTTCAAAAAACAAATCTAAACAGGTTTTACATTAAGTATCTCAGAATAAGAAGAAAAGTTCATTTTGTTGTTAGTACTCATTGTTTAGAGTGTCCACCTAAATAGATAACAAAAGAGAATCTATATCAGGGGTGTCAAACTCATTTTAGCTCAGGGGCCACATGGAGGAAAATCTATTCTCAAGTGGGCCGGACCGGTAAAATCATGGCATAAAACCTTAAAAATAACGACAACTTTAGACTGTTTTCTTTGTTTTACTTTGGTCCAAAATAGTACAAGCGCATTCTGAAAATGTACACATCACAAGCAATCCTCTTGACAAAACGCTTCAAGTTGGTTAAAAATTGTGAGGAAAAAATTGGTGCAATTTCAAGAACACAATGCCTCAGTGATTGGAACTTAGACTTCGTCTCAGTGTATCTACAAAGCCATTAAACTTCAAGTCACAGCCTATCTGGGATTGAACAAAATACAAAATAAATAATTAATAAATAAATAAAACAACTCGTTTATGTATCAAATACCTCCTTTGTCATTTCTACATATTAATCCTATGATAACTCAACAAACCAAACAAACTGAGGTAGAAAACCAAACTTATGAACTGACGTGAGTGACATTATTACAGTTAATCACACACTGTTCATTTTCTTTAAATTTCCACAGGCAATCATTTTCACAGAACTATATCCCACCCCCTTATGTGTAAAAGAGTCTTACTAACAAAAACAGGAATGGACGCAAAAGTGTTTTTACACCAGCCTCCAATTTGTTGTTTCAGGTGATCTTTAGTAGCCATGGCCCGTACCAAGCAGACTGCCCGTAAATCCACTGGAGGCAAAGCCCCTCGTAAGCAGCTGGCCACAAAGGCTGCCCGTAAGAGCGCCCCCTCCACCGGCGGCGTGAAGAAGCCCCATCGTTACAGGTGAGACAAGAGAAGATGATGGAAACCCTGAACTATGACTCACTGACATCTTTGTTAGAAAGGTCAAGAAAAATGTTCTCAAAAGATCAGGTAATTATATATTTTTTCTATGCATTGTGAAGGCCCGGTACTGTAGCTCTGCGTGAGATCCGTCGTTATCAGAAATCCACTGAGCTGCTGATCCGCAAGCTGCCCTTCCAGCGCCTGGTGAGAGAAATTGCCCAAGACTTCAAGACTGATCTGCGTTTCCAAAGTGCAGCCATCGGAGCTCTGCAGGTCAGTATTATACTCAAGAATGTGCAATTTAATTGTAAATATTGCTAGATGATATTGTAGAGGAGAACAGAAGCAAAATCTCTACTCAAAGTAGCAGTAAAACTTTAAAAAATGTGCTGACAGCTGCTTGTTTTCTGTCTCTTCCTCTGCAGGAGGCCAGCGAGGCCTACCTGGTGGGTCTGTTTGAGGACACCAACCTGTGCGCCATCCACGCCAAACGTGTCACCATCATGCCCAAAGACATCCAGCTGGCACGTCGTATCCGCGGAGAGCGTGCTTAAACACACCTCTGCTTCCTCTTGGTCTTTAAACTTTTCACCCCCTCCTGTCCTTCCTTTCACCCCCCCACCCCTCTCCGTCCCCCGGCCCTCACCTGTCCTGTCCCCCTCCCTCCCTGTGTTAGTAGTGTGTAGAGGAAAACTGATTATATTATGGATAAATAAAGTGTATAGTCGTGTTTTTCTTAGTGCTCTCAGCAGCAAACTTCTAGGGTACTCTCTTTTTGTGCATGTACCAACTCTTTGGTGATGAGGTCTCCTCAAGCACATGTCTCCTTGTTTGCACTGTTTCTAATCTGACCGTTGAGTAAAGGATGGTTTCTGGAAGAGACACAGAGATGGAGTAGAACATTGCAAACAGGGGCACACAGGAGAAGTGGAGGGGTATTGTCTGCTGGGGGACTCTGGTCTCTTTTCTGCAGCAGGGTGCTAGAAGAACTTGCCTGGTCCTCTTCTCCTGCCTCCCATTCTCTGCCAGCCTTCACGTGTAGAAATAAGAGTGTCAGCCTCTGCTCATGAAGGCAGAGGGGGGACACTCTGTTCTTGCATGTGTCTGCATGAGTGCCGGCTCTGATCACCACTGCAAATTGTATACAATCCATACAATACATTGATTTGCGATTACCATATTAATCACTGCTGTCATTTGTCATGTGAGGTCTCATTTTTTTCTTCCAAATAAGTTTCATTCACAGGAATTATTTTCTTTTCAAACTGTGGATGACATGGAGATGGGGGGATGAATCAGGCATTTAAAGAAATATTTTTTTCTACTGAAATGTGATGCTACTGACTCGTTCTGGCACCAAAGTTTGATCCTATGTAGATGCTCTTTTCTTAAATGACGAGCGTCAAACCTCACCTGTTTGTGTGGTGTTCTAATTGGTTTCATCTAATTATTTAAAGCCAAAGCTTTAGAGCTCAATGATGGTGTCAGATACTTTTTTAGTAGTGGCTCATTTTTTAAACATATGGCCCTTTAATGAAAAAGGTCCATCAAGGTTTGTAATGGTCTCTGAAACCAAAAATTATCAACGTGTGAAAATTATTTTTTAAAAAGACAAGATAACTGATTCAGATGTGTGGTAAATCAGTGTAACATGAAAAATAATAATTGTCTGTGCAAGTCCCCCCTGTGCTTCAGTTTCTTTCCTCTGGATCATTTGATCATCTGTATACTGTTTCTCAGGTTGACTGGTCACCCTTTTAACTTAATTTTTAGTTTTTGCTCAATTTGATTTTCTTTTTTTTTCCTTTTGTGAAACGTTGAGGACGATGTTTCAATTATACAATGTTTGTAATTTCCAGATTTGTCATATAAGGTGGTAATAAATGGATGTTACACACACAAGCTCCCCGCTCTCTCAGTGGTTCAGGATTAGCTCGAGTGTGTCCAAAGCTGGAACAAGGTATGTAAATATACATGGCAGTGGGCCTCATCAGTGTAATGCAGCTATGGTGATGCAGAAAGGTTTAGGAAGAGTTTGAGGAACATGACAAAGAGTGTGGGATGTGCTGGAAAATCAAGTCTAGCGAAACTATTTATCAAGCGTGCACATGTTCCCTCCCCAGAAGGACTAACCACTCCCGGAACATAAGTCACGTACTTAACGACAACAGAGATCCAGCCATGGTTACAGCTCCGTAAACACGCTCCGTTTTCAAAAAGTCGCACTGACACCTTACACCACAAGATGGCAGCAAAACGCAAAACGACATTAAAAATTCCCTGGGACGCAATGTGCTTCAATTCTTAGATGTAGAGAGAAATACGTAATTTAGAATTGTATTCTAAATTAGAATTTTAAGTTTTGTGACTCTACAGAGAAATTACTTTACAGAGACTTCTTTATCCTATGTTTTTGTGGACTGTGTTATGTGTCTCTTATCACACACACAGTCACAAACAAAACGCACACAACCTCAGAGACACAGTTAATATCCCTTTCTCGACTGACATCATCACCCTCATCAGTGTTTAATTTCATCCTTCTACTTCCTTGATTAAAAGGGATCAAGCCATGCCCTCAGCCATATTCATTACAATGACACACACACTCACACAAATTTTACCCATGTCATTGCAGCCTCAGCTACACTCATTACAATGAAAAACACACACAGACAAACAAACATCTAATCAAACAGCAGCATTTAATCCTGTTGTTTTGAATGGGCACTGCAGCTTCAGTGGTATGACACACACACACACACACACACTCACTGATTGTCGTCCAATCACTTTACCAGGGTGATGACCGACTCTCTCTCTCTCTGCAACATGCCGAGTGTTTTGTAGATTGGGTTGTTGTTGGATGTTTTTTAATCAGTCAACACCTATCAACGGTCATGTCGGAGACTTGTTGGTAACAAAAAAATCCTGTTTGATGAGTGGAGTTCCTGTTCTCCTCCATCAACACGCCGTCTCTCTCTGTGTTCATTTAAATCAGCACTGTTAAAGTAAATATTAGTTTTAAAATGTTGATTTGTTTCTGGTTTAAATTTATATGGCATCCAAAAAAACATGTAATGTATCTTTATTAAGCATTGCTTATTTATACTGTGTTTATGCTTGTGATATCTTACTGCTGTTCAATTCAATACATCTCATTTAAACTAAATAGTGCCAACCTTAAGAATTCCATTGTTTCCTTTACTTCAGTCGAACGCGGCAAATTTCCCAGATTACTGTAAAAACTGGGCTCACACAATTAACCAGATAATTATACATGAAATAATTTCATTCTTTGGATTAAAAGCTAATCTAACTGCAGGATTACATAGCGGAATATCAAAAGAACTGTTTCTTTCCCAGGGATTTGGACCTGGATGTTGGCGTGTGGGACCAGAAGAGCCAGGCCTTTATTGTTCTCAATGAGCTTTGACAACAATGCGTTGTGATCAGTGGATTATCTTGTGTAAACTGAATGCATTTCTCACCGGGCCTTTGGTGTTCACCTCAAAATGAGTCAAACAGGGCAAAACAGGGCCTGTGCGTCTCTCTGTTGTAGATTAAGAATTGTCATCAAATTCACATCCAGTGAACGAAACACCAGCCTGTCTTGGTTTGTCTCATTGTGACTTGTATCACTGTTCATCAGAAACATGGAGTAATGAAGCAGCGTCATGTGAGCCTGAGATGATGTGACCCCTCACGTGCCTCTGCCCTAATTGCTGAGCATTTAATGGACTGTGCAGGCTCATGTGTATAGGTATTTTCTTTCCAATTGTATGTCTTTGTCCTTGTGTGTGTGTGTGTGTACACAACTGTGTGTTCACCTTCCCCAAGGTCTGCGCATAGTGGTGCTCCATCTGTGGCACTCAGGGGATTACAGCCAATCTGTCTGTCTGCCGTTCAAAGTGCTGACCGTCAGACCAGCACCAGATTAACACAGTGCTGGGATTGGGTGGAGGGGATGGTGGGAGGGTGTGGACACGGATGGAGCATGGGTGAGGAGAGATGGGGGGATGGGTGGAAAAGAGAGGTGGATATGATGTTCAGGGAGAGAGAGAGAGAGAGATGTGTGTGTGCATGTGTTCGGGGGAGGTGGGGGGCAGGCAGGGGGCAGGTTGAAAGGTCGACCCCAGATTAATACACAACTGGTACAGTGTGTGTGTGTTGGGGCAGAAGGGGACACAGAGTGGAGCGGGACATAAGGGAGATAAGGAAGAGGGACAGATGTATGTGGTGGGTTAGTGGATGGGGTCACATCTAACACAAACCCTCAGTGGAATGAAGAGCATTATAGGTAGAGGCCATGGACTGTTAATGGCAGAGACATTGATGGAGCTCAAACATCTTCAGATATTCCTTCCTAAAACATATTTTTGCTTTTTCACTGAGTTATACTTTTAACTTGTACAAGTTACAAAGGTTTATATAAAACAAATAAGTGATAGAAGTAGAAAACTTTTCCCCCATGGAAACACAACAGAACTGTCTAGTCTGAATCATATAGACGTCTAATGGCTGTCAACACAACTGTGTAACAGCAGGAAGCAGAGTAAGGCCCTGTGGGCCCTGTCAGAATGCTCAGGAGAAATACAGTTAAATGAATAAGACGATCAACTACAAGAACGAACTTTCTGAGGTTTGTGTGTGTGTGTGGTGATGTCGAGACGTGGACGTGGGGGGGGTGAGTGGGTTCAGACTAGATGAGAGCACCACTGAGATTATTGTCTTGCACTAGTGGGGGGGGGGCTGAGGGTGGGGGTGTGCAGAGACCTGCTCCCAGGGATTAACCATGTTCAGCCATTAGCACAACCTGGTAGTCAACGAGTCACACAGCAGGGCTCAGTGCAGCCACACACACACACACACACACACACACTGATGAATAAGACGTGCAGTCAGAGAGGAAACACTGGTGTTATGTTGTTGCTGTGTCTCTTCTGTGCCTTTACAGTGTGCGTCACTGGTCAGACACAACTGTGCAACCTGTTGATGGGAGGGTTTATATAAGAGAGGCCTTCCATTGCTGTGGAAGCATGAGGGTGTAGCAACGTGCACCTGATGTTGTGCCAGTTATGTGAATTAATGGTCTATGTGTGTGTGTGTGTCTTCAGCCACGTGCTCCTCTAGTCACAGAGCTTACAGAGGCAAGAAGGGAGGGAGAGAACAACAAGCCTCTGCAACCACACACACAAACAAAGTCATGCTTGTACAGATTTACTCGTGTGTCTCTCTTCGGTGCCTCCTAACGACCAATGTTTGCATTACATGAAGCACACATTACCAACAATAAACATTAATGGTATTTTTTAGTGTCTTTATCTGGATCGTCAACATGTCAGTGACAAATTACTGCTGCATGAACAAAAGACTTACTCTACTTTAAAAATCATTACATTACATCGTTTTATAGAAGCACTGTGAAGAGATTTTATTTGATCTTATGTTTGGTAAACCTATACATGTGATGCGGGATGTAAATGTTATGACAGGAAAACAGGCTTTAATATATATTGTGATACTGCTACGAGAAGCTAACCGTCTAACAAACACTCACTGATGTGTCTGGTGGTGTGTTTGTCAGCAATGTGAGTCACAAAGATGAAACAAACATGTTGACTTGTTGTTTCTAGAAGTGTGTGTGTGTGTGAGAGAGAGAGAGTGTGTGTATATCTGTGTGTGCATGTGGCTTTGTGTGTTTGTCTGTGTGTGACTAATATTTTGTAACTTTGTGGAGACACCCCCTGACCCCACACCCCATCAGCTGGTGATTGGTCTGTGGCTCCAGCATCAGGGATTAGACTATGTTTCCCCACTTTACGTCCCTTGTTCCTCTCTCTCTCTCTCTCTCTCTCTCCCGCTTCTATTTCTCTTTCTCCCCACATCCCCACATCACATGATCCATTACATCACGGGATTGGGGTCAGAGCTGGATTAGGGCGAGCGAGCAAGAGAGAGGCAACGACGGAATTACTGAAAGTGAGGGAGAAGGGTGTGTGTGTGTGTGTGTTATCAAATGAATAGAGGAGGAGGAAGAGAGAGAAGAAAAGAGAGATGGGAGATAGTGAGAGATTGAGCCAGTGAAATAGGAGGAAGGTAGAGAGAGGGATGAATATATTCAGCCTTGATGCAGGGCTGGACTGAACAAAGCACGAGCCCCAGCGTGTCTGAGTCTCTAAATGCATTGACAGAGTGAAGCTCTTAAAGAATGAAAAACTATAAATATGTCCTCACTAAATGGTGAGTCAGATTAAAACAAATTCCAGAACGGGGACATGTATATAAAAGAGTGATGATGATAAAAGTCAAGCTGTTGGGTAATGGTCATCATTATTGTGTCAAGTATTTTAATTACTCTAATTACTCTATCCACTCAGTGTTATTGAGTTTATACAGAAAACTCCATAAGTGGGAAGTTAATGTTTTCACACCTCGGCTCATTGTGTGGAAAACTGAATGAATGAAATTTTAAAATAACTCTGTAGTGTGTTTCTTTTCTTTTTTTTAACCTGATCACAATCTTCACATATATCACATACATTTGATGAATTAAATTAAATATCTGGAAAGATGTGTTGTCAAGTTACACAACTTAAATTACAATTGATTAAAAACAGAATTAATTTCTGATAAAGTCCTGGATAATAATATTGCATTCAAAACACATTTCTACAAGGATGAAATAGAAGAAGTGAGTAAAGTCGTTGTCCTGGGAACACCTGGGATCCTGAGGTGACCTGCGCTGGATCACCTGCGAACGCAGAGTAAACTACATCACGCTGGCATGCAACTGGAACTGGACGGCCTGACTGGTCCTGAGCTTCCTCCGGCCTGCTCTCCAATTAGATGATCCCATACGTGAGGACACATGGATTTGAAATTTTTCAGACCTTCTAGGGGGTGTTTGGATGTATCCTGGATATAAATCTATTTATTGTGAGGGTATAAAGTGAAAATAAAAATTAATTGAACATTCACTTTTTCACTGGAAATCCCTCAGTGCCGTCTCTCTGGGCTGTGCTGGCGTTCGGTGGACTTCATCTGTGTTGTCTTTATTTTCTATTTTTATTCTCAAGAGGTCAAAGTTTATTTAACGACGCTCGATGTACCATGATGCACCAGGCCTGCGAGAGCATCTGTCACAAAGGGAACATTGGAACCAATTTGTCATCTGGAGAGGAGGCAAGGTTTTAATCCCGCTGATGAAAAAAAGAAATGTCCAGAGCAAGATGGGCATGCAAGTGGAGAGATGATGAGCACGGAGTGACGGCATGGAGGAGAAGGAGAAGAGGAAGAAGAGGAGGAGGACGGGAAGGAGGAGGAAGAGGAGGAAGAGGGAGACAGTAATCCTGTCTAATTCACTTAGTGTTGCGCTGAGGGAGCAGGACACTAAGAGGATTTGGGACATTCTCTAAATTAGATCAGCAAGAATAACAAACTGCGGGGAGAAGTGGAGTGGAGGGACAAGGGGGCACAGACAGAGGAGGAGGTGGCACAGAGAGAAGGAAAGAAGGGAGGACTGGAGGTGTAAATGGATGAAGAGAGAGGTTGGAGCCCTCAAGGGGAAATCAAATGATGGGATGTCTGTGAATGTGATGCCAGTTTGAACCACGGATACTGACACACACGACAGAACTACCACCTGTTGGTTCCACCACCCGAAAAAACTGCCACCGATCACGTTGGAGTTTGATGCTCGAAACCCGTTAAATGCCAAGCGCTGCCCTAATCCAGACATGGGTTTCAGTCCAACATATCATTAATCTGTGGCTCTAAACTCTGACTTTTACTATTAGTGATATTAACTAGGTGTTAAGTTGTAATCTGCAGTAAAGCCCTTAGCAGAAGTGTATGCTGAGGTTGACAGTGGCTGGTTGATCCAGTCATACTGTAATACTGATCTTGTTACCAGCACTGGCTGCAGATCACTCTGCGCCACAGCACGACTGAGCAGCTTTACAGCACAGAGACAGATCTTAGTTCACGATTGGCATTGATTAACTGATCAATATGGTGATGATCCGAAGTGTTGCTGGTACTGGTTTTACTGTGTTTACACCCACATAAATGTTTTACTGTAGTAGTTACAGCCGTTGCCAGTTGTCTATTTTATATACATTTACAATGGCTTAATGTGGAATGGATTCACCAACTCAATCATAAATCAAGAAGAACACACAATTTGTGGCTTGGAAAAAGCACATTGGGATAATTATGCTGTGTTGCTGTGAGCATTGTTTGTTTGTTTTTACTGTAACTGAGGTGACCGCATCTTACATGTTAATTTGTCTTTGCTAACCCTGATTGGGTCAGTCAAATAAAGCTCTATGGCAGATGTGAGCCACTTCAGGAAATGATGCGAGGAAGAATGAAGGGCAAACGTGGCCTAAATATCCCGAAACAAACGCTGGCCTATTTTGGGAAACATGTGGTGCCCTGTGCTATGTGTAATCTGGAGGTGAATCTAAAGTGGGATGTATATGACCCAGATATTACAAAACAAATTCAGGCCTCCCTTGGCTCCTGTGGTTGACATGCAGGATTGCTATGGCTTTGCCAGGGGCCTGTGAAAGGGAATGGACTGCCCAACTCCAAAAACTTCTAAACTGATGTCCACCTGTTCAAAAGATGTGATGACGTAAAACGCTTCATCTCTATGGAACCGTTTCATCATGGATTTCATTTTCATTTTGACCAGAACAAAGCGTACACGTGTACATCTGTAAGTGTCTAGGAGGTTTGTGTCTTTTTGTGAGCGTGCGTGTCTATATCTTTAAGTGTTTCAGAAAATACCAACTCGCATGTTTATACGTGTGTGTGTGTGTGTGCGTGACATATTATATGCTTGATTATTGTTTTGTGTGTGTGTGTTTGGGTGTGTGCTTGGCGCGTGTGTGCTTGGCGGCGTTGGGATTAGGAATCGATTAAGAGGAAATTGGACTGCAGGGACAGGGGTGGATGGGGGGGGGGGAAGAAAGCAGGAAGGGATGGGGGGTGGGGGTGGGAGCCCGGGGGCCGATGGGGAGGCCGCTCAGCCCCGGCGGCAGCAGCAGCCAGTGGCATGATTACACTGTGCGTCCAGAGCAGGCCGGCCACCAGCTTGTTTGCTGGGGATTAGAGAGGAAAGAAATGAATCATATTTCTAAGTCCTGAGTGTATCTGAGTCTGTGTCTGTGCACCACAGTCCATATGCTGCTGAGGGATTACAGGAGCACGGCATGGGGTCTATCTATCTATCTATCTATCTATCTATCTATCTATCTATCTATCTATCTATCAGTTAGTACTGTGCTTGTGTTGTTGCTCCAAATGTTATTGGTGCAGTATTTCCAGAAAGTTTCATCCATTTGATCAATAAATATATTTATAATGGAAATGCGATGTTACACATTTAACATGAAAAATTAATGGTTTCAATTCAGATTCACTCATTTTTATTCCAAGCCCTCTCAGCAAAGTTTAGAACATTAACCAGGACAAAAAACATTTTTGAAATCATTGTAGTTCTTCATTTTTTCTGCCAGAAATGAATATAATAATACTTATTATTGTCATAAAGTACTAATAGAAATATATATTAGTATTTGTATTAGGTCTAGTGTTAGATGGTGTGTTGTGTTGTCATAGTGATTCAAGGCCCATTAGAAAAGAGCTTTGCACACACCACGGGCTAATAGCATGGCTAAAACCTTTCATGGGTGCACTTCTGTCAAACCCTGTGGAGCTGACCCTGCGGCCTCGTGGCAGCAGGAACACACTGAAACGTTTCCAAAAATAATCTGCCCATCTCTCATACTTCAGTTTGGGGCTGGTGCAGCGCTCGGACGCAGTATTATGGTTAGTTCTAATCTGTATTCTGTCCTCATGCCCTGCTCCCTCTCATCTCTCTGCCTTATACCCACTCAGCCTCTTGTATGGATTAGTGGAGCGCTCCCAGAAACAGATTCCACATCTCCTCTCCTCCCATGTGGACATCAGACATTCATATTTGTTTCTCGCTGCGGCACTAAAATGGCAGAGATATGAAAGAATAACACATTTCCGAGGCGATGCTCACCCGTGATTCGACCTCTGCAGCCGGCGTTCGGCAACGCGATGATTTGATATACAGAAGTCAGTGACCACAGAGTTTTAATGGAGTCGTTTAATGTCTCAGAAACATCATAGCTAGCTAGCATGGTAGCGGTGAGACTGGTCAAACACGGGAGACAAATGAAACATACAAAACAATTCATGTCAGAAAAATAAGCAGAGAAGATTATAGTAATGCAAAAGATAAAAGTACAGCAAATGATTAAGAAGCATGAACAGCATTGGATCCTATTACTGCTACTTTTATTGGATGAACCCCTGAGTTTGAAAAAAGAAAAACAACAGAAGAAGCAGAAACCAGAAAAATATAAAGAGAAAAAAATAAAAAGTTGGCAGTTTTCTAGAAAGTAAGAAATAGAGACTGTGTTGGGTGGAGTGGCCTGTGTGATACCACGTATGATTGCATTTTCAAGTTTTAATATTTACAAAATAACCACAGAAAAAGAACATTATCAATGTCTGTGTCCGCTGACGACATAATATTAATGATGATAGTTATAATACTGATAATAATGTCAACTTCAAAACAAATTACCACAATTTTTACTTCAACGAATTCACAATTTTCTTTAACATAATATTGCTTAAGTCTAATACAAAAAAAAAAAAAAAAAACAGATAATACATCAAACACATAAAGTGGTACCCATCACATCTTTACAGGTTGGAGTCGAGAGAGGCACCACGCTCTCTGTGCAAAGGGGCGGGGGCTGCATGGCGGCCCGGTCCCTTCCCTTTCTCTCATGCAGCCTTCTCTCGCGTCGGACACCTCGCCACAGCAGTTCACAAAGAGCCACGACACAACAACACTTATTGATGATGGAGTCGCCTGTAGATTCAAGAGCTGCTCCGGCAGTCCTCCGACTTTGTGGAACGGAAGGGGGAAAGCACTCGGCTGCCAAGATCCACAATGTGACCATTGTTGGCCCGAATTGTCTGGAAGTGATCCTATTAAACTAACAATGTACAAGCCATTCCTGCTAATGATTACAACCATGCTCAAAGGCAACAGGTTAGTACTGCAGTCACAGCGGTGACCCTCTACCCCCTCTGCTTGCATCACACACAGGCTGCAGAGGGTCAGTATCACACAAGGCTACTGGGAATCATCAGCGTCCGTCTGCTGTACACTTGGACTGTTGAATGGGCGGCCACCCCGTGGAGACACCCCTGTCCGGTGTCTGCAGGGGGCAGTTGAGGAGTTTGGCTCAAAGCTTCTTGTTTTTTTTTTTCACGAGTCAGCTCTGCGACAAGAAGCAGCTTCTTCAGAGAAACACATCACAGAACGTCTAAGAGACAAAGTCTAGAGGAGGAAGGAATAAACACAAGCTGGGCATCTCGTGTCGATTTGAATGTTGTCTAAACTCGTGGGTCAAATTCATCACCGTCAATCAGAGCAAACGTGAAAAGTCTTTGATTCAAAGGATTCGTTCTGCGTGGGAAAGGCCTCCTTAGCTTCGGATGTTTCGCTCGATTTCTCTTGTCACTGGTTATAACGACAGTTATACTTGATTTCAGTTGCACAATTAAAGCTCTTGTTCTCTCTAGCTGATTTGATCTGGTTACCTTTTCTTCTTTTACAGCAATTCTTTGATTCCAAAGCTGATTTCTACACAGTTGAACCTCAACAAAAAGCAAAACTGAAGTCATATTTTCATCTGATCAGTTCTTCAGCTGATATGATTAATAACTTATATCTGTGCCCCAGGTTCTCCTCCTCCCCCAATTAAACACCAGAACTTATCTTGGCTTTGTTTCTTTTTGAAACCCCCCCCCCCCCCCCCCCCACACACACACACACACACCTCCCCCACCTCCCCTGTTATTTACAAGACCTGGAACTTCCAGGAGTTCTGGTCCTTGTAGTCCAGACAGTCAGTGGCATTGAAATTGAGCTTCCAGGCAGTTTGGTCCTTGTAGTCTAGACAGTCGACAGCTCCAAAGCCCAGCGAGGCAGCGGTGTAGCCCTGCGAGCTGAGGGAGGCCGGGGACTGGCTGAGGGGCCCACCCATTGAGGAGGCCGTGATGGGGCTCAGGGCTCCCCCGGTGCCCGACAGCTGCGGGTGCATGGGGGACAGGTAGGAGCTGCAGTCCAGGCCTGTGAAGTAGGAGGAGGTCCCCGCGTAGCTCTGGCTGTACGCGGGAGCCTGCGTGTAGGTCATGGGGTAGGCAGTGGTGCGCTGCATGCAGGGGGTGGTGGAGGCCGACAGGGGGTCTGGCAGCGGGGAGATAGAGGCCGGGCTCCAGATGGACACAGTGGCACTGGCCGAGCTCGAGCTGGGGGTGATGGCGGTGCCGGGAGGAGGGGGCTGGGGGCTGTAGGGTCCATTGGTGGGGTTGGCACTGGCCTCGGCGTTGGCCTCACGTGCAGGGGACGCCTTCTTCTTCGGGGGCCGCGGCTTGGACTGGCCCGTGCTCTGCTGCTGCTGCTGGCGGCACTTGGCACGGCGGTTCTTGAACCACACCTGGAGGAGGAGGGGAGAGAGAGTCATTAGCATGGACTCCTGTGCTGGATGGACGATGGATGGCGTGGGCAGTGAGTGTGCGCGGGTGCGCGTGCTGCGGGTTACCTGCACTCTGGACTCGGGCAGGTTTATCTTCAGGGCCACCTCCTCCCGCATGAAAATGTCTGGGTACCGGGTTTTGGCGAACAGAGCCTCCAGGATGTCCAGCTGTGCGCGCGTGAAGGTGGTGCGCTCCCGACGCTGTTTGCGAGGGGTGTCTACAAAAAAACAGTAACAACTTTATCATTATTTTTATTATTAAGACAAGTCTCAAATTAAAATTTCTTCATCAACAAATCCTAGATTTTTTGGTTCTGGGACAAAAAAAACACGAATATTCGAATTAGTATTCGTCTGTCAAAATGGTCCTGTTTAGAAGTTTATTTTAATGCTCATCTGCTCATATTGATAGAAAAGAAAAGAGCACAACATAAAATTGCAATTACTTGTGAATTTAGAAGTTTAATTTAGAAAAATCAATTCTCCACAGATGCTGCTCATGATTCTAAGATGCGAATTTTAAGGAATCATCGGTTATGTCGACTATCAGAAATTACTCTAACGAATAAATGTTGTAAAGTACCAGATAAACTATGTTAGATATTAGTTGGCATTTTATTGGCTCGAGTGAAATAATTTCACGCATCTCATAGTCCTGTTATTGCCAGCTGAGCCCGTCAGCATCGAAATAAACACTGAGAGCAAACAAAAGTTGCGATTTTTTTTTTTTTTTGCGGAGAAAAAATCGTCTTGATCGATGCAACGTGTCATCTGCGCCAGGAGGCCCAGTGGTGTGACATCGACCACAGCCTCCTCTGGAGGTTGGCAGATGCTGAGCAGGTCGTGAATCCGCGCCGAACAATACAAGTGAAGTATTCATGAGCAAAAAACAAACAAACAGCAAAGCACAAAGAGCCTGCTCCTGTAAATAGGTTAGACGATAAGAGCAACAGCTTGGAGCCTGTGTGAGAACGCGCCTCATCTCCATTCACACACGTTTTTATTGTTTTTTGACTCTGTAATCCGCTGCACTTATAGGTCAAGTAAACACATGTTCTGATGCCTGAAGAATCACACACATGGATTCGTCCTCATGAAACACAGTCAGCTGTATTTTTTAATGAGAACACAGTCCTACTTTTTTAGCAGATATTTTACGCATGAAGATGAACGACATTTAAAAAAAGAAAAGAAATAATTTCTACAATTTTAAGATATCGAGCTTCAAGTGTCCTCTTCAAATATGGATTTAAAGACAAATAAAATAGAGGAAATGGAAGGTGAAGGCACACAGCTGGAGAACGTGGACTTTTACTTACTGGGATATCCAACGGCGGAGTGGAGCAGATCCATGCCCGGGCCGGACAGCGTTAACCCGTTCACGGCGTAATGGGGTTGCTTAATGTAGGACATCATGCCTCCTGCCGGCTTTAAAACACTCCCTCACTTCCTCACTCTCTCTCTCCTTCTCTCTGACCGGGGGCCGGGTCTCCGAGCTAGTCTCCAGGGGGTGTCTCTCTCTTTCTGTCTCTCTCTCTCTCTCTCTCTCTCTCTTTTCCTCCCTGTGTCTCCCTCCCTCCCTCTTTATTTTTTACTCTGGGTTGTTTGTCACTAATTTCTTGTTTTTCCCCTGAGGACCCTCTCCTTTATCTGTGTAACTTCCCCAGACTTTGCGTCGTCGAGCCTGACACCTGCCTGTTGTTCGAAGCTGTGTAAAAGTACCAGTGCACCTGGTGCGTAAAATCCCAGCACACTGTATATTCTACTCTTCCTTTGCGCAAAAACGACTGCACAAACTCAACCGAGCACCGCGAGCTAAAACGCCGTAACCAGGGTGATGGAGGCTGACCACAGACAGTCGCTCCAGCCAAAGCCGCGCGTAATTGCCCGAGCAAATCGACCTCGCCAGGTGTGAGGTGCCAAATAAAAAGCAGCAGCAGCAGCAACAGCAGCAGGTCCAGGACAGTTCGGCCCGAGCGTGGGCCCTGGTCCGTGAGGAGAGGGTGAGATCTGCAGGGTTGCGGACAAGTGAGCCCAGCGAGAAGAGACTGGCTAATTAGAAGTAACTTCTTACCCAAGTAGACACCCAGAGCCCTCCTCCCTCTACCCCCCCCTCCTCTCCCTCTCTCTCTCTCTCTCTCTCTCTCTTGTGGGCGCGCTCAGCCAGACGCGCACCTATAGGCTGTTAATATATGATGACACTCCAGAGTGTGATGTCTCAATTCGATGAAAACAACTGTAGACAATGAACTTCTGAGAAATGAATTCGATGCAAACCAATTGAAGTTTGTTGAATTAAAGACACGTGGTCGCCTCCTTAAGTTCACCTCATGCACTTGAGGTGATCGCCACTTGTGTGAACTGTGAACCTGCAGAGCCTCAAAAGCCGTCTATAGCTTTCCGAGTCTTGTGAACATTTTCGAAATTGGCCTCCTCAGATAATTGGTGGTGCCATGTGCGCAGCCTGAGTGTGGAGGCAGAGGCAGAGAAGGGGGTACAGGCCGGATTACAGAGCAGCACAAAGAGCGCGTTGTTCTGCCATTAAATCCCCTTCTGATCCCCAACATGCTCCCTTCCTTCCATTCATCCATTCATTCAGCACACTCTGGCCTCATAATAATAATAATAACAATACAAAAATATTAACATTGTATTTTATTACATTTGTGTGAGTAACATCATGGACTACACACTTTTATAAAGGATTAAAGAAGATAAGTTATAGATGAAGTTACAGAGAGGAAGAATAGTTAAGTTAGATAGATAGATAGATGGATAGAAAAAAGTCAAGAGAAAAAGAACGGCTTGTGATGTAAAATTAGAAATAGGTCTTAACTTGCCCTTAACATGCTTCAGATAATATTCTTCAAATGAAACAGGCCTATAGGCTCATCAATAAACCCAAAATAAAACATTACATAGATTAAATGATCAGAATGGAAACCATTCGTGTTTAAATAAGATAGTGTTTTGTTTTGTTCATGAGGCCAAAGCCTCAAGGCCTCGGGCCTGGATGAGAATGATCTAACAAGTGTTCCAGCTCCGTGTGAAAGAAAAGATGACAGCAGCCCCTCCCTCTGCTCTTCATTTATGTTTTTATTAAAGACAGAAATCAATAGATTTAAAGCGTTGTAATCTATTGATTTCTGTCGTTAATTGAATTATATGATGTGTTTCCTATCATTCGAGTGTGTGTGTGTGTGTCTGCTCTCCTGTGGCATCCTCTGCAGCGAGACAATTTCACTGTGTCCAAAGCCGATTCTCTGCGCTTGTTAATTGAATCGGATTTCTTATAGTTTAAAATCCACACACACACACACACACACACACAGGGAGAGAGAGAGAGAGACCCATGTAGCTACAGCCCAAACTGTATAAGGGGTTTATCCTGTTCTGTAAAGCCAAAGCGGAGATATAAGACACACAGAGCGACAGAGACACTCCACCGGCGTGTTTTCAAAAATGTCTTCACCTGCGTGTGTGCGTGAGTGTGTGGGTGTGACAGTGTGTGTGTGTGTGTGTGTGCGTGTCTTTCGTATACCGTCGGTCTCCAATGGAAACGTGTCACCTGCTTTACGTCCAGGTATTTATTTATTTATTTGTTTATTTATTTATTTATTTGTTGTCTGTGTGTATATTTATTTATCAGATGTTGCATGTCTGTTGCTCAGAGCATCAGTGTGTGTGTGTGTGTGTGTGTGTGTGTGTGTGCGTGCTCCTGCTCACACAAATTCAGTCAGACCGGCAGCCTCAGAGCGCGCGAGACACTGCTGCGCACGCGCGAATCTCACGCACCTGCCTCTCACGCGCATCTTTCGTTTGTTTAATTCAAACTTATTAAATCACATTCCAACACTTTATTCACATACTTCAAAATGTTGTATCCAAATGTTGTTTAGCTGTTAAAACTTTACTAAATAATGAAAGAAACTAATAAAGATACCATAACATATAATGGCAGACCTGAAACATAAAAATAAATTCAGTAAGTAAAGTTAAATAAGAGTCCTAGGTGATGCTCATTCTATATCTAATACTAAAGAACTATATGATTGTTGCTTATAAAAGGCACAAGTTCATTTAATGACACTGTTCAGATAGAAACACAGTTCATGTATTTATTCTTTTTGTTTACTTGTTACACCGTCACAGTGAGAGAAATTAATAAAACAGTCATCTGCACAGTGGATCAAATTAAGTCATTCTTTCTACTATTTTAGTTTGAAAAGCCTATATGCTTATTTTTAGTGGACATACACATGATTACATTGGCGTGCTTTAAGATAAGAACATATATTAATATTCTTTGAGGTCACATCTTTGTATTTCATTGTCGCATGACAAGTGTTGTTGTCTGGTGGTTTGATGAGGAAGCTGTTGTGTGATGAAGGACTGACGGTACCTCAGACGCACTAGGACCCAGAGCAGAAGCAAATTAAGGACAGCCAGCACATAAGAGGCTTAGTACATCTAATCTATACTCCTACACACACACACACCCACACACACACACACACACACACACACACACACACACGGCATTTCATAAACATCCTATTTTGAAACAAGCACGCATACACGTCCCTCAGGCAAACACAGCCATTGTATTTTCATTTAGTTTTCATTTTCTCCAAACTCTTTCATTCCCCTCGTTGACCCGAACTTCCACTCTGTTGGAGAACATTCGCCCATATGCTCCACTATTTCCCCTCATCCGGTTTTCTCAGCGAACACACAACTGCCCGTCCTCCATTGAAGGCCGGGCAAAAACTCAGCCATTCCTTTTAGTAAAAAGAACATTCAGACACACAACATGTGTGAGGCGGAAAGTTTCATCAGGCTTTATTCACGGCAGATCAAAAAATGAAAACATGTTTTACATTGATTGGAAGGGTCCTGGGTCCTTTCTGAAATCACAGGATTTTTCTTTCTTTTTCTTTTCCAAACAGAAAATTTGTATTCAAAAAGTATTCAAAATGTCTTTGAATCCTTCCTGGTAAACTCCCCTGTGTGTGCATCAGATCCCATCATTCTTGTGTGTGTGATATTGGTGATGATGATGATGATGATGATCAAACCTATGTTCATGTCTCCCAAAAGACCCAGAAAACAAACACACACACACACACACACACACACACGTGTGCAGCTGTTAAGCACCTCTGACATCATGTTGTTCGATACACACAGTTTATGTCTGTCTGTGTGTGCACACTGGGTGCTTATAGTGTGTATGTGTGTGTGTGAGTGTGTGAGTGACAGTACACACTCACACTCACACACACACACACACGCACAGAGTTCAGCCGATTTATCATAATATGCTTTATCTGAAAAGTAAGTATCTTACCTCGGGATAAAGGGAGGAAAGAGGGGTTTGTGGCCAGATTGACAGACGAAGGGTGGATGGAGAGAACCGAGCGCTCACTGCACTGGGACGGAGAGCAGGAGCTCCTGGCCAGATCGATGTTTATTGATAAGGTAACTGGGCATTATGGGACGGGGACGCGGCGGCATTGATAGAGAGGGCCACGGTGGCGTGTGTATGAGAGAAGGACGGACTAAGATGGGGAGTAAACGGTGCTTATGCTGCGATGGACTGGTGGAGGTGGAATCTGTTACTGGAGGAAACTGGGTGGAAAGTTACTGGTGGGGTGGGCTGGAAGCAAAGAAGGAAGGAAGGAGGGAAGGAAGGAAGGAAGGAAGAGGGGACGAGTGTGATGATAAAACAGAGCAGAAATGTGTGAGAGAGGCAGATGGGGAAGGGGGCCTATGGGAGGGGCACTGGGACAGAAGTAGCCCGAGCTTTCTGTTAATTGTGCTGTGTCTTATTTTTCTATTTTACAATTTTTCAAGGACTTGAATGTGAGATTTTACTGTTTCTTTGTTATGTTCAGTGGTAAATGTTGCATTGTGTGTGTGTGTGTGTGTTAGCGTGTGCATGTGTGTGTGTGTGTGTGTGTATTGAGGTCAGTGTGTATTGCTCATTAGAATGATGTGAGGATTACTTAGTGTGAGCCTGGGCCAGACCATGTGTCTCTCTGCTCAGCACCCTGTGAGGCTCCAGCCCTGCACATTAACAGGTTACATTAACCCACCCTGCTGTCACTCTGCCATTAACCTGCAGTATGTGCAGCAGCATGCGAATGCATGTGTGCATTTAGTGGGATTTGGGTTGCATAAACTTATATAACGATCTGTTACACGCATACACTCATGAAGCACCATCAGGAGTTGTTGTCTAACCTTAATTGAAATAATAACATTGATTAATATTGTTTAGAATGATCAGACACTAAATAGACAGATATGATGTGTAATATCACATTTTCTGATAAATATGTTCACTGTGCACCAGTGACCTCGTTTTGCATGTTACTTTTAATGTTCTACCTGGACTGTAATTATTGCAAGATAATGACATAATTCTCATTTTAAAATAATTACCCTACATGTTACTGCAAGGAAAAGTCATATTTCTGACATTTATTCTTTCAGTTATTATTTTAAAAGAAGGAAAACTCTATTAGATTAACTGAATGGTCCCAGGGCTCCAAATCCATAGTGCCACCATGTCTCCCAGGAGGGCAGAGTAATGAATGAAGTGATTTCTGGAAGACAACTGAAGCCTCGAGAGAGACGTTGTCAAAATACTTGAATGGAGACGTAACTTGGACGTGAAAGAGGCGTGTGCATCAGTTTGAATATGAGCTCATCTGTAAATAATGTCTGGCCAGCATCTCGATCAGTTTCACAGACCGCTGACCCCCCGCTGTGTGCATGTGTGTGTCCTGCTGTCTTCTGGGGGAGACAGAGCTCTAATCCATGGCAGACAGCAGCAGGTGGGGTCTGCATGCTGTGTGTGTGTGTGTGTGTGTGTGTGTGTGTGTGTGTGTGTGTTACAGTAACTGTCATCACTTAGCCCCTATGTGAACACTGTCTGGGGCTCTGGCAGGTTAACACCTGTTCTTGACCTCATACTCTTACACTTGCAACTAGATAAGATGAACAAGTGCAGCATTTGCATTTGCTTAAAAATTTAGGTTTTTTTTATAGTTGAAACTGTAATTAATGAGGGACATTTCTTGTCACTTTACAGACAGGTCTCATTTTGATTACAAATAAGACGACTGCTGTGATTTTTTTTTTTCAATATTGGTATAAACATCAAAATCAAAATATTTTAATGACTTCCCTATATCATATCAATGTCAGAGTTATTGTGTGTTTGCAATTTGTATTTAGTCACAAGAATGAATACAACAATCACACCATTTCTTATTACATAGATTATTAAACTGATTGACTTCACAGAGAAACAATCAGGTAGACAGGTGTTTGGGTAAGGAGCAAAGCAAACCATGCTTCAATACACATATCAGCTTTTAGCAGGTTGAAGAATGTGTGTGTGTGTGTGTGTGTATAGCGTGATACAGTAGCTCTTGCACCCTACACCACCTGCACCCCCCCCCCCCCACCCCATATGGCAGCAGACAGCAGTAGTAATCATCGAAGTGGAGCAACAGGCCCTGAGCCTCGCTTATCCGCAGCCACACTCTGACACGTGCCACACTGAAGCACACACACATTCACAGACACACACACACACACACCGGACGTTTAACAGTAGTACATGAAACCATTTTGCACAGATAACCTAGCCTGTATTGTTTTCTCTCTCAGCGTGCATGTTCAGACCTGCAGCGCACAAGACGACAGAAAGTCACAGAGTGTTTTTTTGTGCACATTGTTACCCGCACACTGAAACACGGCGTCTCTGCGCCACGTACACACGGATGAAAAACCCTTTAACTGTGACGCAAAAGGAGACAGGGCCACAATGGCTCCCTTATTGTTAATTGGCTGTTTAATCCCAAGGAATGCGTCTGATTAGTCCCCGCGGTGGGTCAGGATCTTGCTCAACACTCTCCTTCACAATGGACGGGCTGTAACAGAGATCTGGAAGCACACACACACACACACACACACACACACACACACATGCAAACACTTGCATATTTACAAAAGGTGTGCACAAAAACATTTGCAGTCCCCAAAACACAATCAAGCTTGATGTGTGTGTGTGTGTGTGTTTGCGCTGGACCACAGTGGCCTCACATACCCTCTTCATTTGCATGCACATTTTGATATGGTCCAGTGCTTGTTAAATTGTTATTTTAACATGATACCCCCCAACACAGACTCTCTTCTGTCGAGTCAGTCAAGAAAGAGACAGAAGAGTGTTTCACAAATCAATACTGAGATGTTCACAGCTCAGTGATTTGCTGATTAAATTAAAATCTTTATTTAACTGACCATGATCACAACTGACTGCTTCTGACACAGCTGGGCCTTTGCAGCAAGACACTAAACGATGTAAATTCATGCAAACGTTTTGTTGCATTGACCAGAAGGGAAACCACTGAATTAAAGTTTCACTGTGGACGCTGGAGTGACTCAGCGATAAAGTTAGTTTTGATGCTACGACTGGACGACATGTATCACTGAGTTTATAGCGGCGCAGCACATTTACAGCAGAGTGACATTACTGGAACAGGAAGGATATAAATGAACGGAAAGACGGGGATGATGAGGCAGTCAGACAGGGTACAGGTAGATGGGTGGGGTCATCGTTAACCATGGTCTACGTGTGTGAGTGTGTGTGTGTGTGTGTGTGTGTGTGTGTGTGTGTGTGTGTGTGTGTGTGTGTGTGTGTGTGTTCTGTAGGAGGTCCGGGCAGGCTGCATCGCTGCTGACACACTGCTGATGGTAAATCCAGCTTAGTGTGTCTAAAACAGGCCTGTAAAATCTGCCACAGGGCCCCTAATGCTAGGGCCGCTGTCACCCTCAATCACTCACACACACCTAATCCCCACGCCGTGACCCAACACGAACACACGCGCACACACACAGACACACACAAAGGGCCCTGGCTTCTCGATGCTCTGGGTCCATGCAGCCAGGCAGGCAGTCCCAGTACCAGGAGACACCAGCCACCGGGTCAACTATTCATATCAAGGGGGGGGGAGGGGGAGAGAGGGGGTGACTGGGGGGGGGGAGGGGAGCTGTGAGGACTTTGGGTGAGGAGGTGCTGAACAGGTGCAGATTGGGCTCAGGTAAACGCAGAAACAGGAGCGAAGAGGCAGTGGAGGGGAACCATGAAGGGGTGGAAGTGGTGGAGGTTGATTACTTTAACCTTGCAATTTTGAAAGCCTTGTTTGCAAATGCTTAGGGCTGGACAGCTTGGTCAAAATCAGTCGTCATTGATAATTGCTATAATAAAAGTCAGATCGTCATTTCTGTTAGAGATGTTTAAAGACATGTCTTTGCTCCTGAGTGAGTCCCAGTTGAAATTACGTGCAGCTAAATTTGACAGTGAGCGGCTAAATCCACAACGATCATTATGTAAAATCGTTTTGAAATCTCAGAGGCCACTGTCTGTTACCACCGAAGATGCATTATGGCTTCTTCAAGACTTCCCTCACCACACGTTGAATCTTTGCGTCTGAGCGCTTACATCACATACAGCATTCGGTCCGTTAGTCTGATCCCTGTGACATCACAGTGACATGGTGCGCTGATTGCTGCTCCGCCGCTGTAAACAACTCTTGTCTCTCTGTCTTGCCATGTTTCTCTGCCCCCCCCCCCCCGCAGGTTATCCTGTCTGCAGCACCACCGCACGGTGAGGACACAGGATCAATTTCAAAGTCGTTCTGGATCTCCTCCATTGTTTGCAAACGGCCGGTTAACATCTGACCACATCCCGGTGTTTCTGTGGGTGCACCTACTCGACTCTCCTGCTGCCTTTAAGCTGCACTTTCAACCTCCCTGCACCTCAGTGCTGAGGCCAGCGGGGTAAAGTGGACAAGAGACAAAGAATTAAGTTAAGAGGCCTATCAATGCACCTCAGGGCCGACTTGCTCTAGCAGCTTTAAGGAGACTAGCGGGGCTTTTTGCTGCTCTAGCTGAGAGTCACTGACACCAGTCTCTAAACCTAAATCCTGAGGGTGTCTGCCAACATCCCGACGATCCACCGTTCAATCTCATCTGAGTATCAGACGTCTGTATTTGCTCTTTGTCCATTGTTGTGTTTCTAAGGTTATAAAACACAGTACTTCTTCAGGGGGGACTGCACAACACAGTGACTCACTGTTAAAGTCAAGTGAAGTTAGAGTGTGGTCTGACCAGCGCTCTAAGTCTATGCAAACTTCAGTAGACCGATCAGATGCAACAGTGACTGCCCTGCAGGTAAGTAAAAGTGAAGGCAGCTTTGTAAATGAATAAATTAAATTGAGATTAGGAATATGTGCATTTTATTCTCACTGTGTGTTTGAATTAAAGAAAAATGATCTCACATTAGTCTCCATTTTTTTGTTTGTGTGTGTGCGTGCACAGGCATCTAGGCAGCTTGTTTCATCCATTAATTGAAACCGACAGACATCCTCAGATAAACGGTGGGTCACTGTTGTGGAAACTCGCACACATAACAAGAGGTCATGCCAAGATCTCCTGTCTGACGTTTAGCTGTTTACATGAGTCAAAATAGTTTTTCCTTAAATAGAAAAGAACACAGAGAAACTGTGAATTCTGTTATAGAAGAAGCAGAACCACTACTGCCCCCTAGTGGGCAATTGAAGCTGCAGCATGGACTCTTCCCCTTCTGCTCGAAATAAAATAAATAATCACAGTCACTTGAGTGTTCCTCTGCTCTCATGAAAATGTTCTTATATTGTCTTTGCGTGAAAACCGGCAACTGTAAACTGGACCAGATTCATGGACACGAGTCCAAATCCGGAGTGGAATGAATGCTAGGGTCAGACTAACTGACTGACTAACCGGCTCACACCTGCCACCTGCTGTTCAATATCAACTCCTTGAGAAAAGACAGAAATCATCCTGCATTAAAATTTGACAAAAACAGTTCCAAAGAGTTAATTCTGTTGTGGTTTATTTTGAAAGTATGTCTAGAGAGCTTGGTGTTGAACATTTATTGTATCATACATACTGGGTTAAATAAAGTTGTGTGACAAATCTTTCCACATCCAAAAACGTTTTTTTAAAAAGCACAAAGGAGTTGTTTGGTAAGTTACTGGGAATCAAACCTGTCTCAGTTTCTTCATGGTTTAACTTCCTGAATGCTGCTAAACACGCTGACGATGAATGATGATGACAATGATGATGATACTTGATCTCCTCGCTCTACTCGCGCTCTGCTATGGCGACCAGGTGGTCTTCTATCTCGGCCTCCGACAGCGTCCTGCGGGAGGGAGGGGCAGACGGAGAAAGAAAGAAAATGGAAGTGTGAACAGCGTATTCGTATTCACAGGCACAATCTGTTTAAAGAGATGAACCGAAGAGAGACTCCATTCACCGGAACTTAGGCTTGTCTTTGGTGACCACCCCAACCTCCAGCTCACTGCCCTTGAAGTCCATCGACAGGACAGAGGACAGACAGGATATAGCCAACTGTGGAGACATAGGGGGAGGTAAAGTGTGTGTGATTACAGTGTATAAACACACAGTGCATGCCTCTGTCTTGTTAAACATGATCCTCACGCCACCTGCACTGTCCTGTCGTGGGTCAGTTCAGGCTTTTTCTTCAGTTTCTTCTCCAGGTAAGTGTTGGCCTCCGTCTGCTTGGCCCCAACCGCTGTGGCTCTGAAGCCAGAGTAGTAGCCTGCAGGGTCACACTTATACAGGACAGGTCCCTGCTGCGGGTCGATGGCCACTATCATCATACCTGAGATGCACAGGAACACATTAGAGGAGGAGGAAGAGGGGGTCCCTCCAAGGGAAAAAATACAAAAATAATATCTGTATTCCAAAAAAGAAATCCAGGATGAGGTGCTGAACACTCACAGCAGCCCAGCGGTCGCATCTCAGCATTTTGTGTGTACACCTGGGAGATTTCAGCCAACCTTCGACACAACACGTCTGAGGGGATGTCATATCCAAACTTATATTTCCACTCTCCTGCCTCCACCCGGCCCCGGTGAACCTGAGAACGACTGTCCGCTGCAGGGGACACAGGAAAGAGGGGGGGGAGGTCATTAATAATCCTCCAGATTTCAGAGCAAGTATCCGAAATCTCCTCAACCCCATCACACTGGTTCATGTGACCTTCTATCTAAGTTTCCGTGTGGTGTGCTGAGTACACACCCGTGTGTCCGGTCATCACACAGCCGATGCGAGGGGTGAGTTTGAACATGTTGGTCACGGTGGAGGAGTCCAGCAGCTTGTCCTGAAGATGAGAAACAACACAGAGTCACATTCACCACTGTCCAGTGACTGATGGACCACTGATGACTCTGGGATGGAAACTGGAGGAGCCAGGGTTCGAGCTACCGCCCTGTGTAATACGGATGTGAACCTAAAGGGATGGAAGAAGGTGAATATGGTAACAACTAATAACCTGTGGCCCATTTGGTTGCTGTACTCTGTTGCTATGGCTTCCTTGTGACACAGAACTGAAAACAGAAGTGGGCACCTCCAGTGCCATCACTCCACACAGCGTGTGGGCCCACTGGGACGAGTCCAGCCCTCTATTCTGTCTGTGGCAGAGCAGCCTCACATTAGCGTCCTGTTCACTTATTTGTTCGTTAAGTCAGCACAACGCCAGAGTCATGACTCTGTCAGGCTTCAGTGTTTCGCTTCGACTCATCAAATGTCTCTGTGCGTGCGTGTGTGTGTGTGTGTGTGTGTGTTGCCTCACAGGTACTTTCTTCTGTGTAACCACCACCACGGTGTCTGTCCCACGGACCCCCACGGAGGTCAGGCCGCTCTGGGAGATGGCTTTGAAGGCATATTCTGCAAATATAACAAATACAGGAATGAGAGAGAAGTGAAAATAAAAACAACCCGTGTTCCATCTTTGACTTGTATAAAGTGCAATGATTTGAGTTTTTATCCTGTGTGTGTGTTGGTAATAAATGCGCAGGGTGTGTGAGTCTGAGCTTTGACTGTGGGTTCACTTCACATGTTTAGTTCAACATGTGATCATCCTGATCAGAGAGTGTGCATGTGCGCGTGAAGCCTGGTGATTCTTACCCACTTGGTAGAGGCGGCCCTCCGGGGAGAAGATGGTGATGTGTCGGTCGAAGCCCGCGTTCGAACCGCGCGACATTGTTTACAGCCGTGACCTCAGGTGACCTTCACTTCAGCGGCTCCTCGCGTGTCCTCGAGTCCAGGTCAACGATCGTGTCCCTCCAGTGTCTTCTGACCCGGGGTTAGACGAGAGGAGAGAGAGTGTGAGCAGCTAATGGAGCTGCTTCCTTAGCTTTTTACTTTCTCTTTCACTTGCTGTTCTCTCTCTCTCTCTCACACACATGCACACACACACACACACACACACACGCACAAACACACACAATTTAACCCTACAGAGTGAGGACATTTTGACCGATCTTCACTTTTTCAAAGGGTTTCAATGAAGGTTAAATTTTGGTGTTAGGGTTAGGATTAGGGTTAGGGTTTAGTTTGGATTGTTATGGTGAAGGTAAGTGGCTGGGCAATATGTTAATGAGTCACCTCACAAGACAAAAGTGTGTGTGTGCGTGCGTGTGTCCTGCTGGTAGCCGCAATAAGGAAGTCAAGCAACTCTTCCAGTTAAACAGGCCGCCTCTCTCTCTCCCTCTCTCTCTCTCTCTTTCTCTCTC
Source organism: Pseudorhombus dupliciocellatus (assembly GCA_016785235.1). Lineage (NCBI taxonomy): Eukaryota > Metazoa > Chordata > Actinopteri > Pleuronectiformes > Paralichthyidae > Pseudorhombus > Pseudorhombus dupliciocellatus. The sequence continues at coordinate 3,269,780 of JAFBJW010000075.1, forward strand.
TCTCTCTCTCCCTCTTACCACGACGACTCTCCTTCTTCTTCTGTGTATTTCTATGCAGCACCCCGGGCCTAGATTGGAGGGGAGTGAGCTCCGGCAGTGAGGGAGGGGAGGGTCTGTGTCTCTGCTGACATTTGGCCCCTCACTCACTCTGTCACTCATTCACTCACTCAGCCTCATGTCAGGCCGCAGAGTGGGTTTCTGTCTCAGCGACAAGAAACGCCGGAGGATGAACCTGGACGCGTTTGCAGAGTTCTGTGCGTAAGTGCATTTCTTGTTTTGTTGTGTGTGTACTTTAACTTTACTCTGAAGAAACACACATGACATAGCTTGACCTCTAGAAATTCACATCTGTGCATAGAATTATAGATAAATAAATACATGCTGCTGATGATCAGTCCAGCTTAACCATAAACTTTATTTGAAAAAAAAAGATTTAAGTTATTTTATTCAATATCTTAGAATTAAATCATGTTTAATCTATATCTCTGCATTTTTAACTCATATGACATATGTACATTTTTTTCTTCTATTCCAAAGTTTGATGATGACACAAGGACAGTCACGTCCAGTGAAAACATTCTCTATGTTAGCAATGAAATGTGAAAACCAACTGAAGGTCTAATGTAGCATGAAGAGCCTTGCCTATGTTGTCAATCCTGTTTAAACATCACCATTCAAATTTAAATAGGGAGTGAGAGTTCTGTTTTTTTTCCCCCCGCAGGGTCCACGGAGTGGAGGTGGTGGAGGTGAGTGCTTTTCCAGATTCAGGAAGATTTACTGTCATTCCAAAACGTGAGAGGGAATGACACTAAGCACTGAGCAGTGCGATAGAACTCTACAATCTAAAAACTAAGCACAAGCAACAAAAACAAGAGAATCTCAAACTAAACAAGAACACGCAACAACAATGTAAATCAAAAGTGCAAATTAGTGTGAAGAAAAAAAAAAATATATATATTCTATAATAGTTATTTGTAATCTTGTCAACACCCATACACAGTCGTAAAAACACAGGGTGGAGGTTAAGTAGTGGGAACAGTTGTGACCGCAGTGGTGAAAACACAGTGTCATATACACATGTCCACAACTTTAGTAATCCATGTCACAGCCACCTGCCACCACCTCTTACATTCAGCGTGTAGCAAACAATGGCTGTCTGTTTGTACCGAAAGTTTCCCTCTCCAGAGAAGACACACGACCTTCAACACTAATGATTCATCACTTCAGGTGCAGAGTGTTGATGTGTGCAGAAATGTGGGTGGGTGGGTGTGGGGGTGGTGGGGTGGGGGGTGTTGAGGTGCATGTTTCTAGGTGGGGGGGTGTGAAGGAGTGTGTTTTATCTGCGGCAGATTGACCTCACTCAGCCGCTGACACCCCAGGGACCCTTTAATGTCATCGTCCACAAGCTGTCCGACGTCATCGTGGAGGCTGAGCACGACAGCCAATCACAGCAGCTGCTCAACAACTTCCAGGTAAGGCTGGAGAAGAAGCATCTTCCGCTGGAGTGGAGCTCTTCAGGGAGGCCCGATCCTGCTGCTGCTGCTGCCAGAGTCCAGGCTGGATAAGGCCGAGATAATCGGAGCCGATACAATATTCTCTCAGCGATCAGCAGTCCAGTGTTGCTTGTCTGTGCAGGGTTATGTGTCCACACATCCTGACACAGTTCTTCTGGACCCCCTGGCTGCGATGAGCCAGCTCCTGGACAGATTCGCCTCCTACAGGATCATGAGCGAGTTGCACAATTCACTCCGAGGTCAACCTCATGTTCTAATCGCTGTCCTTCACTGTCGTGCACGGATGTTAACTCCGGCCTCTCCCGTGTGTCTCTGTACAGACTGGCATATCTGCAGTCCTCCTTACCTGGAGGTGCCCAGTGCCGCCGACCTGTCCTCCATCAAACAGGCTGTGACGGCTCAGGGCCTCAGCTTTCCTCTCAGTCAGTTACCTCTCCCTCTGTGGCTTCATACCTGAAACCTAATCTGGACTAGAGTTCAATGTCCCCATGTCTCTCCTTCTCACCAGTCTGCAAAACACGAGTGGCCCATGGTTCACTTTCCCACGAGGTAAAGGGTTTGAATTCTTTATTCTGATTTTAGTTTATTTACTTTCTGTTCGCCTAACACCCGTCCATCCATCTCTATCTCTGCAGATGTCTCTGATCTTCAGTGCTGACAGCCTGGCTGATATCCACCCTCCCTGTGTGCTCCAGAGCTTCGTCAACCACGGAGCGGTTCTGCACAAGGTCTTCGTGGTGGGAGACAAACACTTCTGCGTGGAGAGACCGTCCCTCAAGAACTTCCCCTCGGGTCCCTGTGGTCAGTCTGCACCTCACTAACACACAGAGACGGGTTTATTTCATTTGATGTCCATTTTCTCTCTGGTCTTTACCTCCTTGCCTCGTCCTCACCTTCTGTCCTTTGCCCTCCTTCCTAGTTCATTCTTTCTCTCTCCTGCTGTGGCTCTATCCTGCACTGTGTTTTCTTTGTTTCCCAACATCTTCACCCTGGTTGTCTCCCTGCTCCAGACAGGGAAACCATCTTCTTCAACAGCCACCAGGTTTCCAAGCCCGAGTCAAGCTCCGACCTCACAGCTGTGAGTATTAGATTTTACAAGACGACGATTAGTGTTACTACACCCACACTCCCTGAACCAGTTTCAATCCAGTCTAGAGAGGAGTAACACCACCACCAGATGGCACTGTTGCAACATGAAAGTACAATTACTTTATGGCACCACAGAGGAATGTTCAGCCGCTCTGACATGGGTTTAAGTCAAAGGAATATCATCAGAGTTCAGAGACTGAACTGCAGCCTGAATCTTTTTCTTGTTTCCCCTCCTCCTCTTCCGCTTCCAAAGCTGGACGAGCAGATGCCGTGCCTGCCTCCCCTCAGCTCCCAGGCCGTGGCCACGCTGGTCAAAGAGCTGCAGGCCCAGCTGGACATGGCCCTGTTCGGCGTGGACATCATCATCAACATACACACGCACACCTTGACCGTCATCGACATCAACATCTTCCCAGGTAGACTGAAGCTGCACGGACACAGACATACACACACACAGGGACACGCCCTAATCCTGACAGCCTCTTCTGTCCTGCAGGGTACGAGGGAGTACCACAGTTCTTCTCCTCGCTGCTCAGCCACATCAAGACAGTGTTAGACAAACAGACCTCTGCCTGCCCCCGGGCCACCAGCACTCCTCAGACAGCACAGACTGCAGGTGGCCCGTCTGCTGGCCTTTAAGCTGCCTCAAGAACAGATCTCCACGTGGGAGGTCCAACAACAGTCGTTGGCACGTGCTTCATTTTTGAATGTTTTAGCTGGGAGCAATAATCAGCTGTTTTCGGGACTCCGCTTCATTATTTATTTACAAAGTGTAACCGAGCTTCGTTTCCCTGTAAACAACACTACTGACACTGGCACATGCTGGTTTAAACCACTTTCTCTTTATTGATAGACAGTAAGCATAGAAGAAGCAGGCACAAAATACAGCACTCTGATTGGCCAGTAATATTACAAATGGTGTCTTGTTATCACAACGTATTTTCTCCTGTCTCTTGAAATGTCCTCCATGCCCGGTCTACATCAAACCCCACCCACAGACATTTCCTGTACCTCTCCTGCTTGTTTGTGAAATACATTTTCTTTTGCGGAAATACATGTTGCACTTCATCATTCCAATGTTGCACTATATAAAACGAAAACTACAGTACATTCATTTTCCATGTGAAGGAACATCTCATCGCCTCTTTGGAATAGGCAGCAGTGAGCTTGACAATGCTGAATGGTAATTCTCCCTTATTACTTTGTGTTTACACGAGTTGGCCGGCAACTCTGCCAGCGCTTAAATACATAAACGTTTCTTAAATCTTGGCTGTGTAGAAAAAAAGAGAGAGTATATTTGCTAGGTGAGTACTGCATGATGCACTTCGAGTACATATTAAAATACATGAATTATTTGATTAATTATTGCATTCACGTGTGCTCTAGTCAACATTGTGTTATTGCAGTCAAGTGGGTGACTCCAGTGGTAACCCTGTTCATCCCGCACCATGTGCATTTCTACCCAGTGTCCTCTAAGGGGCGCCATTACCTCATATCTCTCATGACCTTGGCTTAAAAAACACAATATCTGGTATTTATAGTGGAGTAACACAACTGAGCGTTATTGTCATTGTTGCTGTTACCAAAAGACGAAAAAATGGCTTTAGTGTCTCCCTCTCTCCCTTGGCTTCTCCTTGGCTTGTTAAGATAAGAGTGCAAAGCTGACTGAGAACCTGAGGTGACACTTTTAGACCTTGTAAGCTCTAAGTACATCACGTCCCGTTGACACACACTAACCCCCCCCCCCTCCCCACACACACACACACGCAGAACAAACTCCGACATATGCACGCAGAGTTTACAATCACTCTCCTCTGTGGTTCGACCGTGTCACCCTGGTTCATCACAACAACAGTCTGGGTTTAACAGTGCATGAGCCAAATAAAACACAATCCTACTTTATCGCCAAAGTAATCCAGAGGAACTAATGACTTACTCCAGTGTAGAAATATCGATAATACATATCATTAACAGTCAGAACAGCAGGGACGGCTAACACATCAATTATTGCACAAAATATATATTGAAATGCACGTAGTACTGATAGTAGGGAATCTGCTTATCCCACAAGAACACACCACTGAGGATGATATCTTCAGACAAGAGAAGCTGATGTTTGTAGTGACTCACATCTCAAAGATGGTGGTGTTGGCAATCTGCAGTCATGATGAATTTCAATCAAAGTGCGGAATGCGTTTGTGTCCATGGCGGTTAACAACTGAAGTGATGGACACAACAAACTTTCGATGATCCAGAAAAGGCGTCTCCTTCTCCGCAACAAACAGAGACGGCCTTTTCCAGGTCGTCCAAATGCAACAACAGTGTGTTTGCACCTCTGTCTTTCAACAGATTGACAGCTCAAGGTGCTGAGGGGACTTGAAGGCTGTTCAATGGGGTGAATATGTAGTGAAGGGTCTAGTCAGTCCATGTGTGTTTGTGTGTGTGTGTGTGTGCATGTGTATGATCGAACAGGGGAGCGTGTGACTCAGCCTCTGCGAAGCTCCCTCAGTTCTGCAGCCACTTTGCGTAGCTCTGCTTCAATCTCCAGCAGCTCCTGAGGCAGGGAAAACAAATAGATACACAGTTAATAAATAATATAAGGTGCAGATGAAATACTCCCTGGGTACTCAGAAAAAGGGACACAGTAATTATACATGAATGGACAAACATGATGGAGTTCCCCAAGGCTCAGTCCTAGGTCATCTTCTATACACATCACCTGCTCTGTCAACATTCAAAGATGTTAAAAAGTAAAAAGCTGACTGGTTTACCTCGCAGTGTGTACATCCTTTAAGTTGGTGTACTTCATAGTTGCAGACTCACATGAGGGAGCTCGACTAACACTACATTACATTTCAAAATGTTTTGCACTTACATCCCCTTCATCTTCTTCGGCATCGCCCTCTTCATCGTCGTCCTCCTCTTGCCCGTCCTCGTCCTCTCTCACATACTCATCCTCATCTTCGTCATCCTCCCCATCCTCCTCCTCTTCCTCCTCATCTTTGAACCTCTCCCTCTCAAACTGCCGCGTGGCCTCGTCACTGGCTTTCTCCATCACTCTCTTTTGCTGGGGCTCCTTCACCTCTGCTGCCGGCCCCTCCTCTTTTGTCTTGACCTCATTCTCTGCTTTCTCATCCGACTCCCTCTCTCCCTCTCCCTCCTCCTTTTTGCTCCTCTCCTCTGTGGGCTTGTCACCGACCCCGTCCTCTTTGGTCCCATCCTGGGTCTCTTGCTCCTCTTCCTCGTGTACCCGCTTCATCTTCTTCATAAGTTCGTCCAGCTCCTCCTGCTTCTCCTTCCTCTTCTTCTCCTGCTGTGTCTTGCTCTGGCTGTCCTGCTCATTGAGAAGCTCCTTCAGCTCCTTCTCCACCTTCTCCTTCTCCACCATCAGTTCCACCTCGTTCTTCCTCCTCTCCTCAAACCTCTGCTTCTCCAAATCCTCAACCGTTTGTCCTTTACTTTCTTTGTCCTCCTCTTCCTTCTTATCTTCCACCTCCTTCTTCTGCTCTGTTTCAGAACCATTCTGGCTCTCCCTCTCCCTCACAGCCTCATATCTCTTCTTTTTCAACTCTTTCAGCAGTTCTTTGAGCTCTTCATCATTCTTCTCCTCCTTCACTTTCTTGGTGATCTCCTCAGCCAGCAGCTCCTCAAGCTCCTTGGCTCTCTCCTCTTCATCATCCCTCCCTGTGTCATCGATTCGTGGCTTCTCCATCATCCTCTCCATGGTGTCATCTCCCTCTCTCTTATAATTCTTCTCCTCTCCTGTCTTTTTCAAGTCTCTCTCCACCTCCTTGTCCTCCTCCTCCTCCTCATCCCTCTGCTCGAAGTTGCTCTCATCATCGGCCAAGTTGTACTCATAGCGCTCGTTCACCCTCTCATCCTCGTGCTCCCTCTCTCTCTCTGCAACATTCAGATTGCAATAGTCAGCGCTGTGTTCGCTGTGGTTTGCAGGACTGACCATTTTCTACCTCTCAAAATAAAGTCAACACTTCTACATCATTTTAATCCCATGCAAATGAAATAAATAATAATAAGTCAGACTGTGAGTTTGTACCATCATCAGCCAACTTCTGCAGCTCCCTGAGCAGACCCTGATGTCTTTGCACCTCGGCGAGTTCCTCTGCAGAGAAGAACAACATATTACCTCTGGAAATGCAAAATTATCAAAACGATTGACTGGAATGTTGGGAATTTAACAAATAAGGAAAAAGACCTGATGATAGTTGAATCGCAGCAGTGTCATGTGATCATTTAACCAAAAGTTCATAATTGGGTCTGCACATTCCTGTCAGTATTTGATAATTAGTAAAATAGACTGAATTAAAAGATGTCACCTGTGAGCTGCGGGCCACACGCATGTTGTGACCCGTCCTCATTCAGAGTTTCCTGAATAATACACTCAACCTGGAGGAACAACACACAACACACAGGACATTAGAAGGTATTTATAAATGATGTGATAAATAATAATAATAATAAAAAAAATGCTTGTTTCTGACCTTTGCATCATGAAGGGGAGTGATAACTGGCCGGCCTCCCACTGAGGCACAGAACAAGAGGGAGGCAGAAGAGAGTCGTAACAAACATGATGAGGGTGAGAATATGAACATAAAAAAACAACAAGCAAGTCAGCACAAGCAAAGGCATCACCCTGCTGCACCCGAAAAGCACCACGCTACTTAGCAGTCGCTTATCCTGCACGGGCGTGGGTGGAGCTGTTCTCTTATTAAGGTTAAGCACAGTTATCTTGGCAAAGCGACACAGCCAAGAAGCTTAACCCTCTTCGTTCTCCCTCCTTCTCTCTCTCCAGGATGCAGATATTCCCAAAGGCTTTATCTCACAGCTAGCTTCCCACCTTGGCTAAATCAGTCACCAATCCCTGCCTGCCAGGAGACCATTAAAGGGACACTAAGCAGTGGCCTCAGCACCCTATCTCACGGAGATACAGCAGATTTGACGAGCAGCTAAATGTCAGAGTAGATCACAATCTTCGTCCAGCCTGAAGCCCGAGACCTTTTCTTTCCTCCGGCGCACGGACAACAAGGCACAAACGTATGCTGCGGCTCAATGACTGCAACCTCATTTCCTTGTGAATCTAAATGCCAAGCTTTCACATTTTCAGTCTGCAAAGGTGTTTCTGTCAGAAAGCCATTGGAATGATGAAGTATCAAACTTACACAGAGGCAGTAACCTGGAAAATTGCAAATAAACAAGCATGTCAGTGAACAATAACTCATTTACTTTGTTTATGTGGATTATTAAAAGACCTTAGTGTTGATTGTGACACGTACAACTCTTTTCAGAGCTTTTATTTGAAATATTCTTTCTGATCAGCCTGAGTGCATTAGGTCCTGTTAGTGACAGGACACGTCAGAGCTGTAAGGTTTAATCTAAACCCTGTGTTCCGTTTCCGCACACAACCAGACCAGCACAGATCCGAATCAATGGGACTAATTGATACCTTCGACCAGTGGTGACCCCCCCCCCCCTCCCCCCATAGAGACATGTGAGCTGCTGCTTACAGTCTGGCCCTGTAATGCTGTGCAAGTGCATGTGACAAGTAGAGAGAGAGAGAGAGAGAATGTAACACACTCTCTCTCTCTCTCTCTAAGCTCGGACACCCCAGCCCCATAATTAACACTGATGTGGTGCCGGTCTTATTGGCTTTACCCCGCTGCTACTGCTGCCCACGTTCAAACAAACTGTCAGTAATCATCAGAGTTAGGAACATGTGCATGTCCTGCAGGAACTGACACATTATTTACATTATAGTGTAGAGTAGTATTGTGCAGTATTTATTTTAGGAAGGTGGTAGAATATAGTAGAATATAGTATATTATAGGGCAGTGTTGTGTAGGGTTAAAGTATTATACTGGATGGCTTGGTATCGTACAGTATAGTATAATATATTTTGGTAGAGGTTGTACAATTGAGTAAATTAATGTTGCAAAGTACAAGATAAAAGCCTATTCTCACTGTTATAGCATAGTATGCTGCACTATAGTGCACTGGTTTTTAATGTAGGCTAGGGTTGTATATTGTAGTATAGTACAGAACGCATAGTGCTGTGTAATGCAGTTCAGTGTAGTACAACAGTCAGAGCTGTATCCTTGTTGAGTGTTCGGTTCTGTGTGAAGTGCTGCCGCTGCACAACACCACTGCACCCACCCCGCCCCAACCCATCCCCTAAACGTGCTGTTCGCAGCACCGAGCAGCACGCGCACACACTTGATTGCTCCGCTTACCTGTGCGGAGCTTTGCGTTGTAGTGCACACACACACACACACACACACACACACACGCACAGAGGCGGACTCACAACAAATTATGTAACAGCGCGTGGGTTCAGTATTGGAAAGGATTCCAGGTTCACTAACGCTGCTCCGTATGTGTTCAGACTCCATCCTCATGTACTACAGAACAGACACAGCAGTGTGTGTGTGTGTTTGTGTGTGCGCGCGCGCGCTAAGCGCGATTTGTCTCGTCAATGCGCCCCAAATAAACACGCACACACAGACGCCCGCCCCCTCCATTGGAGGACGATGGATGTGGAGAAGACTCACCTCCGACCACAGCCCAGACAAACACTGCGGTTAACAGCAACCCCATAAGATCCGAGCGGCGAGGCTCCTGCAGGAGATGATAACCTTGAAATAACGGAGCTGGCGCCTCTTCACACACACCCGCCGAGGGAGGTGGAGCCAATCAGTGTGTGTGTGTGTGTGTGTGTGTGTGTGTGAGAGAGAGAGAGAGAGAGAGAGAGAGGCGCACACTAATGACCACTGACCAGTGGTGGCGGACGGTTATGTTATGTTTAAGGTTAACAGGAAGTTCATGGTTCAGATTAAGGTAGGCTAATCTTCAAGTAATGAAAGACGCTGTGTAATGGCCACTAAAGTGACCTGTATGTGTGTGTGTGTGTGTGTGTGTCAGTCAGGACCAGTATAAACCAAAGCCTGGTCCTAATTAAACAGTTTGAATGTATTGGTGCTGTCAACCCTTGGACCCTACAGTCTGTGTGTGTTCCTGCTCTTTATCAGTTTCCCTCATGCCTCTCCTGTGGCTCCGTCCTGATCAATCCAGGGAGCTGTGCATAGCCTGAGAATTAAGGTGCTTAAAAGCTCCTGTGCCAGAATCTGAAGGCAGCACCTCCCAGCAGGAGTCCTCAGCGGCTGCTTCACCGAGCAGGTTATACTGGTGTTGCTGCAGATTACAAAAAAACCCCCACTAATATGCTTTATTTGACACTTGTTTGAGGGGTGGGCACAGGGTCAGGGAAGAACATTTACTTTTGGAGTAGTCCAGGGGCAGATCACTGATATGGAGATGGAAGCATGCACTCTTTGGGTGCTCTTGTAGTTTTTGTGTGCCTCATCTCAGGATTTAATTTGTGTGTTGGATTTTAACTTTTTGTGTAAAGAATATTTTCCACAACTGATTTCAGAGGTCAGCAAGATACTGAGGCTCAATATGGCCCGACCCAAAGTGCTTAGAGAGGTGTTCAAGAAAATAAAGTACTATAAATAAAGAGCATTGGACATCATGGAATCTCACTCATGAAAGAATAGAAGTACTTCTGTTTACTTACACATTCAGAACTGTATATTTTTTATTAGGAATTCGGTGCAGACGTGATCGCCGTTCCTACCAACTGGTTCAATGGTTTCACAGCTGGTAATGGAGCAGGCATTATAACCATGTACCTAAAATCACCACCAGGAGACAATAAATACTCTATTCTGCAGTGTCTCCCCCATATTCACTCACTTCTGCATTTCATTTTTTCAAGCACCATAGAGATTATTCATAGTTTAGGAAGGATTTCCTCATGTGTGTGAGCTGATGGTGTTGGATATAATGTGACACCTCTGGAGTTTGAAGATGATGGCCGGGGGTCGGAGCTCTGCATTGCAGTCCTGTCATCTGCTCTTCGGAGCAGGCCGGGGCGGTCGATTGGGCTGGTTTGGTCCAATGTATTTCAGTGCAGAGTACGTTGGCTTCTCGATCACTTCCAGACCCAGATAAGGCTGCAGGGCACGGGGCACACGCACGGTTCCCTCCTGAAGGAGATGGAGCCAAGAAAAAATAGTTTTGAGACAACTGTTGTTGCTGATCAGACCAAAATCTCAATTTGTCTTGGGGTAATAAACAATTGCTTAAAGTTTGTACATTCTGATGTATATTTTCCGTTTTAATGACAAAAAAATCAATCATATGACAAAACATTCATCTAATTTAGAGAGACACATTCAGCTTTATAATTTTTATTAAAAGTTTTTTACTTGACTGTTTGCAGCACTCTCCTCATACTGTCAATTTGATAAAGAAAGTGCTTCTACTTTATTCCAACAAAGCAAATTCAAATTCCACATATTTGACCCAAAATATTTTAAGGTGGTAACATTAAACAGCTCAGGTTATGGTGGTCCCATTCCTATGGCTGAAGTCTGATTAACTGAACTAACAACAACAATCACTAGGGGGAGCAGCATCAGCTTTGCAGACCAACAAAAGCAGGATGAGGTCATTCTCCCTTTCTCCTGGAACATACCTCAAACTATTTGAGTAGCTAAAGGGATTCACATTCACCTGATCCCTGAACACAACATTCATATCTGCTGTTTACTCCTGGAGCCTTGAAATCTTACTTTGGTCTGATGTGTCTCCATTATCGCAATGATGGTTCGAGGGATGGCGCATGCTGTTGCATTCACCTACAGATATAAACACAAACACATTATGGAAATATACTTTCTATTATTAATCAGCAGGGGAGCCTCTCCTGCAGCCTTACCGTGTGGGCGTACTGCAGGCTGCCATCCTCTCTCTCATACAGGATGTTGAGGCGTCTGCTCTGGTAGTCTGTGCAGTTGGATGCACTAGAAATCTAATATACAGAAAAAAAAAACTACAATCAGAACGAGAATTACTTTGTGTTTTTGGCTTCGATTATAAGATGAAGTCCAGTTATTTTTTCAATGCGTGGCTCATGACTTAGAATTTGGGACAGTGAATACTGTAGGTATCAGTGAACTGATGGGGCCCACCTCTCCATAACTGTTCCTCCCGGGCATCCAAGCTTCTATGTCATACTTCCTGCAAGCAGGAGGCCCCAGCTCCTGTGTGGGCATGTCCAGCACTCTGAAGGAAAACACATCGACTTACAGTTTAAAAGCGAGCTACTGCTCACATAATGTACACCACTGTGAAACTTAGAATCGGTGACTGTTTGAGTGTGTGAACGGACCTGTAGTGTAGCTCCAGTGCAGAGAACATCTCTTTCTGCAAGGAGACAAACTCAGCCAGCAGCTGAGCACTCTCCTCCCCGGTCTCGTCTGCTGTCACTCCAAACATCTCCACCTGAGCGCACAAAACATCCGCAGATGTTCAAATCACTCAGTAAAAGCAAAAGTCTCCATCGTCTGTCACCATGTGTAGTTGTCCCTTTCACCTTGTTGAAGTGATGAACTCTGTAGAGGCCCCACGTCTCTCTGCCGGTGTCGGTCTCTGCTCTGTAGCAAGTGCTGCTGCACACAGACCTGCAGCGACAGACGACAGCTCCTGTCAGCTGCACTTCCTTTAATGCAGACACATTTCCACTGCAGACTGTGAGTGACAGCTGCTGCTTACTTGACAGGCAGGTCCCTCCAGTTTACTGCATGGTCCATGAAGAAGCCTGAGGAAGAGACACATTGTCAAATTAGTACAAACTACAAATGAATGCATGTTTGTTGGCTTAAACAACAACAAATATTTGACTATGACTGAAGAGCATCTAAACATGCCTCATCTAGTAGACTATGAGTACATTGACACTGAAGAGCTGAGTTCAGTTCAGTCACCTGCTGTCCCCACCTCTCCAGTCCCAGCCAGGTTGAGGTCCGAGAACCGAGCCGGGTCGAGGGAGTAGACCTGAGAGCGGTGAGCGTTGGGCTGCATCCCACAGCCCTCCTAGAGGGGTTGTTGTATAATTTTAGATTAGATCTCATGGTATCAATTAGAATGTGATCAGAGCTCTTCTACTCACAAACACCGCCCCCTTCAGCACATCAGGTACAACAATGGGAATGAAGCCCTGCAGTCAAAACAAACAGTCAAGCTTGGCTCTTGATTACTCAACCAAAATACACAGGATATGAAAAATGTCCCAGCGTGTGTTTACCCGTCGCTGCAGTGTGTCCAGGGCAAAGTTTTGGAGTGCTGTCTGAAGTCTGGCTCCTGCTCCCCTCAGATAATAAGACCTGTGGCCTGAGACGTGAGCTAGATGCCTGCAGGAGAATGAACACACTGAAATGTGGATATCATCATCGTTTCAATGCCAGTAGACTTAACAATGGCCGGGAGATAACATTTGACAGTATTTATTTCAATCACATTAACAAAAGATATATAACTCTATAATCTGATAACAAAGAACAGCGCTCACCTCTGCCTGATGAGACCCAGCTCCTCACCCAGTTCTACATGGCCCCTTGGCTTGAAGTCAAACTCTAGAGCAAAGAGCGAAACGATTTTATCCATGGCTTAATAAACATCCATTCACCAGCAAGGATCACATCACTCACCAGGTTTCTGTCCGACCAGCTCCACCACCCTCGCCTGGCTCTCATCACCAACAGGCTGCAAAATGGAAAGGAAAATTCAGTAGACTATTTAATTAACCTTAATTTGTGTGTATGGGAGTGCGAGATTATATCTGTGCGCATGCTGACCACTTCAGGGTGTGTTGTGTTGGGCAGTCTGAGCGCTCGGCTGTAGTGCTCCTGATCCAGCTTTATCTCTACAGGGTAGAGCTCATTCAGCCTGGTGCGAATCTCTCGGCCCTTGTGCAGAGCCTGGGTGTACTCCTGAACCTGCAGGATTTAAAAAGAGAGAAGGAAAGTGAGTCACAGAGATTTAATCTGCTGATAGCAAAGAGAGGAAGGCGGGAGCTTACATTGGCAAGAGCTTTCTTGTCATTCTTGTTCTGTAGAGAAAAAAGGGATCAAGTAAAGTAGAAATTTGGGGGTTAGAGGAAAAGATAGAATATGATAACATTACATGAAAACCTTTACTGACCACTAGAGCTCTGACTGTGTCACTGATGTGCTTCTTCAGTTTCTCCAGCTCAGAGATCTCTGTCCTCACAGCCTGCAGCTCCTTCCACACGCATACCTGTATTACAGAGGACACAAGAAGACTTTAACAGATCCAGCTGCCATCTCTACACACATGTTGGTGGCAGAAGATGTAGCTGTCACTGGAGGTTCAACACTTACGATCTTCCGGACATCGTCCGGCCGCAGGTCGCCCTTCCTGCTCTCCACATTAGCGATGACTTTGTCGGTCTCCTCACACACCTCCCTCATGTCCAGCTCCGGCCTGTCGCTATAGCCTTCACGGGCATGCTCGTACAAGCTGCTCCGGCCCCCATGACAGAGGCGCTGCGGGATGAACACGCGTGTCCTCCGGCCCGGACCCTGTCTACACACCGGCTTCAACGCGGTGAGTGCGGCGCCTCCAACTCTCGCCACCACTCCGATGCACGTCGCCATGTTTGTCTGGTGCATTCACGGAATGTAGGAATAATATCTCTCCGTGCAACTGTGCACCATATGCTACTACAATGTTGGCGTTTAAATAAGCGAAAGAAATGTTATGATAATTGGACCCGTGAGTGTTTGTCATCGCCTGATTTTTTGTCAACCTTTTTGAACTTCGATCTTAATTAAACGAATATTTTCTTGCTTAGCCGCACATGAAAGGAGCACTGTGCCGGGCGGCCAAATATCCATATTGCGTATGAATGCAACAAAAATGCGGAAGTTGTGCCTTTATCAACCAAAAATATACCAAAATAACGTTATATTATTAGAATATCATTTTAATAGTTTAAATATATTTCTTCCCATATGAGGTAAGTTAGCGGAACATCTTGCAATATTACCGGTGAAGAAAACAAACCTTCTACGCTTTGAACTGACGTCACGAGTCAAAGGTCAGCCAATCAGATGAGCGGAAGTAGAAGGTTGCGGTAATCCGGTTCAGACATGACAAGTGCGGCCGACTGCAGCCGAGCCCGACACCCGGTGCTCTGGTGAACCTGACTCCCCGCACTGTCCCGCCGCCGAGTCGGACCCGTGTGCTCCCTGCCATGGTGGACTGAGAGCTGCGAGGCCGAGAACCGTGACCGTCGGAGGGGAAGTGGAGCTCCTTTGTGAGCGAATTTGCTCCTTGGGCTCGCGGTGATGTTGTGCACGGGACTACCGGAGCAGCAGCAGAGAGAAGCCTGACGCATCCCCGCCGCAGGCCGCCGGGACGAGCCCTTTCTCGCAAATGAGCCCCGAGGGTGAAGACCACCGAGCGGTAGCCTGGGAAGTCCCCAGAAACTTGAGCCAATAGTCGGTCACTTGGATACAGCGACAGTCCGCTCCTCCACACTGCCTCATCGATTCCTGCTGAAAGGGAGACCCACAGCTTTCACGGTGGAAACGAGAAGGAGAGCGAAGGTAATTTAAAAACAAGAGCCATCTTCTCTGGTCCACTGAGGTGATGGTCCAACACTGGCCTGCTGTGAGTTCCACTGGGGTTCATTACAGCCAGTCTTTGTCCAGGAGGTGAACTGAAATGCAAACATGTTCCTAACTTCTCTGAACAATAAGCTGAACATGGAAATATGGAGTTTAGCTATATTATCTGGGTCAGGCCTGTCTGTGGAACACACACACACACACACATACAGGCCTGTCTGCTGCAGACACATGATATAAGTGCGTGCTCGCTTCACTCCTACATACATGTGTGTATTTATATGTGTCTCAGATGAATGCTGTGCGGGGGGGCACAGTCACCTGGCGTCCCCAGCCGTGGCAGGACGGGGACGGGGGAGGAGGGGAGCCTCTGTCCGACAGCGACTCAGAGGAGGAGGACTTCCCTGATGACAGCACCACCCCGCTGGGTGACTACATCACACATGGTGAGGCAGAAGATGGAGGATTTTTTTTATATTGACTGATTTTCCTTTCTCCTGACCTCCCTCCCATTGTTAATCTCCCTTTATTCGGTCTGTCCCTCTTCCCTCCCTCTCGTCTTTTTGTTTTCAGGGCTGAAGCAGCTCCTGGACGCTCAGCAGCTGTGTGACGTCACTCTGCTTGTTGAGGGGAAGAAGTTCATGTGTCACAGGTATTGTGAGGAAAATATTAAAATAATAGACTCCCTCTTGTAGCTGGTGTGTAGATTCAACTTCAAACCGGTTATTCAGGTCATAATTGTGCATCTGGAATCTTAATGGAGAACACAAATGTATCTCATATAGAAATGTAAGGGGATGTCAGGAATGGTGCAGAGCCCCATGTTCTTAAACAAAGGGATTCGGCTGGGTACAGTCACACACCTTAAACACTTCCCCTCACAGGATCGCTTACAGTCTCAGAATTGTGTAACAAATGTGTAAAATTTTTACTTAATCATAAACAGAAACAATTCCCTTGGAAATTTGTGAAAATGTGAAAAACACCTGCTCCTTCACACCAAACGTAGAATTTAGAAATACGACCAGTAGCCAGTTTCGCGACTATCAAGGACTTGAAGAGAAGGGGAAACGAGAGGTGAAATAATGAAACCTGCAGACCTGTGTTGTCAGAGTTCTGCAGAAGTGTCTATCATCTACCGCATGTTCTGCATTCTTCTCTTTTCCCTTCCAACCTTCCTCTGCTTAGAGTCCTCTTGGCAGCCGTGAGCCCCTACTTCAGGGCCATGTTCACCAGTCCCCTGGTGGAGTCTCGCCTCACAGAGATCCGTCTGGAGGAAGTGACGCCGTCCGTCATGGAGACCGTCATCCAGTTTGTGTACACTGGGGAGGCAGGGCTGTCTCTGGACACAGCTGAGGATCTGTTTGTGGCTGCCAACCGGCTGCAGGTCATGCCTCTGCAGGACCTGTGCTCCAGGTGAGGTTACTGTGTGAAAGAAGTGAACACTGATTGGCACTCAACGGATCAATCACTTCCATATTTACTTTAACTTTCCTTTGCTTCCTTCTGTCTTTCTCTCCATCCCTCCTTTTCCAGGTTTTTATTTGAGCACCTCTCAGTAGATAACTGTCTGGGTATGTACTCTCTGGCTCGCTCTCACCACGACCAGCTGCTGCTGCGTGCCTCCCTGCGGCTAGTAGCCCAGCACTTTCCGCGGGTGGCCCGGCAGAAAGACTTCCTGCTACTTGACCACGGCACCTTAGGCAGCCTGCTGAGCTCGGACCGCCTGGGAGTGGACTCGGAGGCTGAGGTCTACGATGCTGCGCGCCGCTGGGCAGAGCATCAGCCCTTGGACAGGTACGCCCACATGCCTTCCCTGCTTCACCACCTGCGGCCTGGGCTGCTTTCCCAGGAAGAGAGCCGAAGACTGTGCCAGGAGCTGGGGCCTGCCGCAGCTGGCGAAGGCCTCGGGGGGCCTCTGAGACCGCGGGAGGGAATGTTTGAGAAGAAGATCGTCTGCGTGGACCTGACGCCACGGGAGGACGAGAATTTAGCCACAAGGGACTACACAGTTGACTGCTTTGATCCTCGGACAGGAAAGTGGGAGAAGTTGGCGGCGCTGGGCTCTCTTGTCAGCCCTGGCTGCACCGCAGTAGGCGACAGGCTGTTTGTAGCTGGTGGGATCCTGCGGACAGGCTCTGTGTCTGCAGCGGTGCACGAATATGATGCAGTGCTGGACCACTGGATAGAGCGGCCTTCCATGGTCCAGCCCAGGGCCATGCTCGGCCTGCTGGGCTGTGGAGAGTCACTCTATGCCTTAGGTGGCAGCAACCGCTCGGCCCTGCTGGACTCCAGCGAGACCTTGGAGCTGTCTACACTACAGTGGGCCCAGGGGCCTCGGTTACCGCTCCCTCTGCGTGCCTTTGCCTGCGCAGCCCTTCGTGGACGACTGTACCTTCTGGGTGGAACCACACTCGAACAGAACCGAGCTGTGGTCCACTCTGGCGTGCTCATTTATCACACGCTAACTGACTGCTGGACACGCGTGGCGCTGGACTCCGGCGCCACCTGCCTTGCTGGAGGAGTAGCCGTGCGAGGAGGGGTCTGTGCTATCGGGGGATACATGAGGGATACCACCAAGTTCCTGGATGGGAACTACACAAATCTGGAGACTTTAGACGCCACTGGGCGTGTTCTGTTTTTCAGAGAGGGCAGGGGCTCTGGCGTAGAGCGGGAGGTGACAGGGGGAGGGGTGATGGTGACTGCAGAGCAGCGTGGAGCTGCCGGCGGTGGGAGCGACCGAGCCCCGAGCCCTGTGGTATTTCCTGGGCTGCCTCGGCGGATAGCAGCCGGGGGTGTGGCCAGGTGGAAAAGGAGGATTTACGTGCTGGGCGGGGAGAACGGCTCGCGGTTCTATGACAGCGTGTACTGCTGGAAGCCCGGTTGGCGCAGCTGGGTCCAGAGACGGGAAAAGCTTCCTGGGGACACTGGAGGAGTGAGCCAGTTTGGGTGCACCACTCTAAAATTCCCCAAGAAACACATCCTGTCCAGACTGAGACTAGCCAAAGAAAACTGCAAGAAGGCCACTGACTAGCTCGACCGGGCCCATTCTGACTGAGGCAGCCATGCACATGACACATAGATGAGGTCCTGGCTGAGTTCTGAATTAGCTCCTCCTTGACCCCGTGAAATGTCAAGATGAGGCCATGAAGAAGAGACCATTTTATACAGCTGGCGCGCAGCCACAGAGCTGGGTGTGAATGGACTGGATGCGAGCAGATCTGCTGAAATTGAATATGGGTGGTCAAATGTACCGGCCAGGAGCCAGTAACAGGTTTAAAAGAACACAACAAGCACCTGAATGTAACTTAAACCACTCAGAGGAGTCAGCTCCTTGGAGAGGGAACAGGCCCATTCTCACATTTTAATGTTTTTTGTTGCAGAGTCCTTCCGATGCTGGTTCTTAGAGCTGTTCAGACACAGACGAGGACACCTGCACATTTCAGACAAGGCTACATTTCAGCAATTCTCCTCAATTTAAATTAGAACCCTAAATCAAAATACAGGCACTCTGTGATCTCCTGGTATGCATCCGAGCTGGGCTGAACTTTGGGTTTAGTAGCTGCCCCCTGACACCAGCCTCTTCTGATGTCACTGCTGTTCAGTGTCCTGTTTTTCTCCATGAAGGATTTTCTCTCCTTCATAAACTTTGGTAATTACTCTCGGTGATCCGTGTCTGAACTGTCGCTCTGTCCCGCATCTGTCTGACATATGACACTAAAGTGACCCCCGTGTCAGGTCAAAATGACGTGCTCCCCTCAGCTGCTCCAGCCACAGGACCTGTGACTACGTTTGGCTCAGAGGTTATGACTCATCTGAACACATTGTCTTTGCACATTATTTATTGAAATGTATTTTTTTGTTTTGTTTATTTGTCGTTGCGTTGAAACGCGGAGTGAATATTCAGACGTACCTTTAGACTTTTGGTACAGTAAAGACTTTATTTTTTCAAACTCAAACAGGTAATGAAGATGGATACAGAATATGTCTCTGTATTTAAAGACCGGACCTGTCTCCAAGTGTGCGGAATAGTACCCTGGCTTATTTATTGAAGTTTACTGAAGCAGTAAATCACCGGTAGTCTGAAATAATTAAAAATCGGTAATTTAGCTGGTTAAAAAATAGTTTAAGTGATTAAAATTAGACTGATCACAATGCTCTGCTTGAATCTGTCGTCTCCGCAGTTATCAACCAACATGGAACTACAGTTAACTGGCTTCAGTCAAACCATCCTGTTGTTAAAAAACTCCAGACACAGACTAAAAGTTATTTCTTGTGAGCATTAAAACTGAATTAATTCCATTGTATTTAACACATCTAACAGTATAACGGGACATTATTTTTCCTCTGTGCTCCTGAACAGAGAAAGATTTATTTACTATTTCCACAAATGGTAGGACGGTTTTCAACTGGTTTTCAGCAACAACCTAAAAACTACTGGGAGAAGACGATGATTTGGACTCAAGGTTTTTGACGTTTTTTTTTTTGCACCAGATCATTTTTTATTGAAAAGTCCTTATGAGGACTGCATTTTTATTCATGAATTGCATCCCTGTCTTTCTAAATGTCTCTGACACACTGCCACACTTGAATTACCCATAACTCCAATGTTCCATCCAGAAATGTCTAAACGAATAGATTTTCTTTCTTCTTGCCTCCAGCTTGTAAGATGTGTGAAACGTGTCTGTGTCTGCATGCATGTTTTCTATGCAACACGTGCACACCCACGTACTCTGTGTCCATTCTGAGAAGTACATGTGCCCTCATCTGTACAATCTAATGAAGTCTACGGTCTGAAAGGCAGGTGGATGATTTGAACGATTAAAGGAGTATTTGCTTACATGTTTTTTTTTTTTTTTTATTGATGTTTTTCTTGCATCTGAACACAAGTGGCTGATGATTGATCAGATAAACCTACACAGTGTGCAAGCAAAAAGCAAAACCAAATCTGTCTTTAAACCAATCATAAATGATAATGTGACATCATGCTGAAGATTCATTGGAACTATGCGACATGAAAACTTGTTTTTCATGGTGCCGTGTTAATAATTGCTGCGATTAATAAACTGCTGAATCGGCCCGTTTTCCTCCGCTATGGCCAAAGGTCTCCTTCAGACTGACCATCCCAGCTCTCCTGTCCATGTATCAGAGTTTCTGACAGACGGCCCCCCTCACTTCTCACAGACCTGTGTTTAGCTGCTTTGTCCTATCAAGGACAGTTTTAAGTCTTGAGTCTGCAGATAAAGGCAGAGACAGGTTGTGGAAGTGATCGATCATGTTGTTTTCAGGTGTACTAATGGAGAGTCACCCGTCAGACAAGGTGACCATCAACAACCCAGCGGACATCTCCATCATCATCGGATATTTCATCATAGTCGTCAGTGTTGGCATCTGGGTGAGTAAACAAACGCTTACTAGTCATGACCAGAACATATTGATGTCATATGAAGATCATGTTTGTGCTCTAGTCCATGTTCCGGTCCAATCGTGGGACAGTTGGAGGATATTTCCTGGCAGGTCGGTCAATGAGCTGGTGGCCGGTGAGTTCAGTGTGTGAATCAGACCAATAATAACACCTGTAGGCTGATGTTAGCTCATTATTACAATAACAACGAGCCAGGACACAGAAAAGTCAAAGACAGATATTAAGGATTATTTTGGAAAGTGTTGCTATTTCAGATTTTGTCCACTAGAGGTCAGTGATGCGTTTAATTTCTTATAAAAATGTAAACTAAAAACCAGGCTAATCATCATCAATATGTCCTTGGTATTTACATGCAAGCATGTATTAAAGGGTGTATTAAGCTTTAGAAATTCAATGTTAAATCTATCTTCCAATCCTTCAGTCTCCACTCCCTCTGGAGGCACAGAAGAGGTCAATGGTCAATTATCTTGTACAGTGTATTTATATTTCTAGGTTACACATGCGTATATATATATATATGCTTTTTATATTGTGTCTTCTTTCCATGTTTATTGTTTTAAAGCATTTGTTATTGTCATGATTATTATTATGTGCCCCTCTCGGCTCAGGTTGGTGCGTCTCTGTTTGCCAGCAACATTGGTAGTGGTCACTTTGTGGGCTTGGCTGGCACTGGGGCAGCTGGTGGCATCGCAGTGGGAGGGTTTGAGTGGAATGTGAGTCGTGTGTGTGTGTGTGTACGTGTACGTGCCCCTCCATCCCATTGGACTGAATGAAGGCAGGGCTCATCATGTGTCACGTTCTGTTCTGCCTCAGGCCCTCTTCATTGTGCTGCTGCTGGGCTGGCTGTTTGTGCCCGTCTACCTCACAGCAGGGGTGAGTGCGTCTGGCCGCAGGAGGACGATGTCGGTCCTCGGCTCTGTTCACTGATGTGATGGAATCCACTGTGTTTAGGTGATCACCATGCCCCAGTATCTGAAGAAGAGGTTTGGTGGCACCAGAATCAGCCTCTACCTCTCTGTCATCTCGCTGTTCCTCTACATTTTCACCAAGATCTCAGTGAGTCATCATGAGAACACACTTTAAGACAAAGCTGCAAGACATACTGAGCCCTCTTCCTTTCTCGGTCCCTCGCTCCAGGTGGACATGTTTTCTGGAGCCGTGTTTATCCAGCAGGCTTTAGGGTGGAACATCTACGTGGCCGTCATCGCCCTTTTGTTAATCACAGCCTTGTACACGGTTACAGGTGCGTTGTGTTGAAACTAGGTCAAAAGCGTAGTATTTAATAATAGTTAAACTTGACTGTGACATTTCTGAAGACGACCCTCATGCGTCTTAAGTCGTGTTGGACTGTGGAATTGGCAGCAAACAAAGTGCCTCACAACTGCTGCAGAGTGGAATGAACATGATCCTGTGGAATGCATGTTGGGAAATAAGGCATTACATTTAACAGAGTAACTCATACCAGGGAACACCAATCAGGAAATCTGTTTTAGTCATTTCTATTGTGTGTGTGTGTGTGTTACACCAGGTGGCCTGGCTGCTCTCATGTACACTGACACAGTTCAGACCTTTGTCATCATTGCTGGGGCGTTTGTCCTCACTGGCTACTGTAAGTTTTGAAAGAGCTTATTCTCTTTTAAGCAACACGTCACCCTGTCATGTTTTTGAGTCTCTGTTCCTCCACAGCTGCTTCACAGCAGGAAAGACATTAACTAGGGTCACTAATCATTCATGGGTCTGCAGCGATGTCCCGCTGACACTGCAGGGCCACAAACCTCCCTCACTACCACTAACACAACAACAACTTCACCTTAACCTCAGTCAGAGTGACAGCTGGTCACACAGGGGATAACTCCTCCTCCTTCCTCCTCTTTACTTCCAGCCTTTGCTGAAGTGGGAGGCTATAGCGCCCTGCTGGCCAAATACAGCTCTGCCATGCCCAGCAACTTTTCCTCCACGGACCCCCAGCACTACAACATCTCCTCCGTCTGCTACACCCCCAGACAGGACGCCTTCAACCTGCTGAGGGACCCGACTGAAGGCGACCTGCCCTGGCCCGGGGTGTTGTTTGGGATCGCTATCGTGGGAGGATGGTACTGGTGCACGGACCAGGTCAATATCCTGCTTCAGTCCTGACATTTCAAACGCCCGTCTGTTCTTGGCACAGATCAGTCATTGCTGTGTTTGCCTTTGTTCAGGTGATAGTGCAGCGGTGCCTCGCGGCCCGCAGTCTCACGCATGTGAAGGCCGGCTGCATCATGTGTGGCTACCTCAAACTGCTGCCCATGTTCCTCATGGTGTTTCCTGGCATGATCAGCAGGGTCCTCTACCCGGGTCTGTGGCTGCCTACGCTCGTCCTCCTGCATCCTATTCAAACAGACAGCAGGGAAGAATGCAAAGCTTCTACACCGTGTGTTTGTGTTTCCACCTGTAGATGAGGTTGGCTGTGTCGTCCCTGAAGTGTGTAAAAAGGTGTGTGGGACTGAGGTGGGCTGCTCCAACATCGCTTATCCCAAACTAGTGGTCTCAGTCATGCCCGACGGTAAGAAGACAGTAATCAACAATTCATAAAGGAGTCTTACATTCCTCCTCACCTCCTCCCTCCTGCTCTGTGTGCACAGGTTTGCGAGGTCTGATGCTGGCTGTGATGTTAGCCGCCCTCATGTCCTCCCTGGCCTCCATCTTTAACAGCAGCAGCACTCTGTTCACCATGGACATCTGGACTCGCATCAGACCACAGGCCACGGAGCGGGAGCTCATTATAGTGGGCAGGTACATGGACGCCGTTGTCCTCTCGTACAGAGCTTCCTGTCTCAAATGCAGTGAGTTCATGCGGTGCGGCCTCGTCACCAGCCTCCTGTGTGTGTGGTCGTGCTCCGTCTCTCCTGCAGAGTCTGGGTGCTGTGTATCGTGGCCGTCAGCATCTGCTGGATCCCGGTCGTCCAGGCGGCTCAGAGCGGTCAGCTGTTCGATTACATCCAGTCGGTCTCAAGTTATCTGGCCCCACCCATCGCTGCAGTCTTCCTCCTGGCTGTGTTTGTCAAGCGGGTCAATGAGGCGGTGAGACGGTGTCTGCGTTCAGGGCAACACATGGACATGTGACACTGTGTTAAGTCCTTCGTTCTGTCTGTCCCCCATTGCAGGGTGCCTTCTGGGGCCTGATTGGTGGTCTGGGGATGGGCCTGTGTCGGATGTTGCCTGAGTTCTGGTTCGGAACTGGCAGCTGTATTTTCCCTTCCAACTGCCCGTTCTTGGTGTGTGGGGTTCACTACCTGCACTTTGCAATCCTACTCTTCTTCTGCACGTTCACACTGGTGCTGCTGGTCAGCTACTGCTCTGAGCCCATAGAGGACCACCATGTGAGTGATGTCTTACTCACTGTGCTCACCAGAATCATGAAGATCTGATGTGTCGAAAGTGATTTGTATCGAGGAAGGACATTTATCAGAGGTTTTAAACGTCTGTGAGAGATCTCTCTCTCTTTCCTTCCAGCTTCATCGCCTGGTATTCAGTCTTCGTCACTCCAAAGAGGAGAGGACAGACCTGGACTGGGAGCAGGAGGAGAAAGGGAGAAGAGCCCAGCGAGAGCCTGAGGATAGGATGAGGGAGAATAACAGTATTGGTGCAGGTGGGGAAGGAAGAGACAAATGGAACCAGGCAAAAACACAGTATCAACTCTTTCTAAATTTCAGGGAGTGAGGAGATAGCAGGGTCGAATGTGTGTCGCCTGGTTGCTCGTCTCTGTGGAAGGGCCAGTGGCTCCCACGACCTGCAGCCAGAAGCCCCAGAGGAGGTGGAGCAGAAGCCTGACATCAGCGAGGACCCGGTGTGGAAGTACACTGTGGATGCTAATGCTCTCATCATGATGGCTGTTGCAGTTTTCATGTGGGGTTACTTTGCTTAACATTGTGTTCCCAGAGCAGAGAGTTCATGTGTCTCTGATGGATGAAACACACAGATGAATAAAGCAGTGTCACCGCCTGTTGGCAATGAACCATCACTGCAGATATAAAAAACAGAAGTCTTACACCAAGGTGCATTATGGTCCTTCATTGGATTTCTCCACTTTGTAATGCAGTGTCTAGAAATGTGTTATCAGCTTAGTCTGCCATTACTGTCTACTGTTACACAGGCCAGGCTTCACCTGATATCTGCACTGAAATAAAAGGTGTTACAAGTATTAACTCAGAGCTGAGGTAAGATGCAAACTCAATCAAGTCTTGAATAGTAGCAATTTTATACTTCTCTAACAAAACAAAACAGTGACACATGTATGACCAATGCAGTCTGCTTCTATTCTGTGTTTAGTCATTTGGAAATATTTATCATAGATTAATAGTAATTAACAATTCTGTGATAGTAGAGAAAAAAATACTATAACTGAGCCTTCTTATCTCATGACATTCTTGAAAGCTGATGTTGTTTGTCGGCCTCACTGACCGCAGTAGACGCTGCTGCAGGCCTGATTTTTAACTCATCACACACCACACAACTATGTAGTTATTCAGATTTCCAGTTTTTAATCATCACTTTTTATTTAAGCAGATATTTTCCATTAGCATTGTACATGTCTGGAACCTACAGAGTTCTCCCAAGACTACCCAACCATCTTCCCACCTCCATGCAGAGTTTCAGCATCATTCATCACATTCAGATCTTCAATGTCCAGTCTGTCAGCTTGCAGGTAGAGAGAGTGGAAAAGCAAAGGGAAAGGGAGGGGGGCAGAGGTTTTTTTCTTTTCTCCAACAGTGAAGAGTCAGAGCTGTCACCAGGCACTGTTCATCTTACACTCCAACACAGAGTTATGGGTGCATCCAGTAGAGCTCAAGTGAGTCTATCGAGCTCCTGAAATCTTGCCACTTACAAGGTCCTGTGCAATTCCCAACGCTGTTGATCATCTGTGAGGTATCCGACACCTCGTTCTCCTGCAGAATGGGAAAGAGGTAGGGGGCTATTAAGGCTGGAAGCTGGTGTAGAGAGTTACTGCAGTCTGTGGTTGTTGGTTTCACTCGTTTCGAAGCATGAATGACAGCTTTGGTGAACACTGCCCTCTGTCATATCGGTAGGACGGAGGGGAGGAGGAAAGGAAGAGAGCTGGGGGTTTAAACAAAGATGGAGCATTAAAAAAAAAAAAAAAAACAACAACACATCTTTGCTGGATGAGTAGGCCCTCAGACTGATACAGGGAGAACACAGTCCTCAAGAATAAAAGCAAACAACAGCAAACATTCTCTGACACACACGCCAATAAAAACAGCCAAACAAAAAAAAGGCAAACAAGCAAGTCAATCAAACCATACAAAGTGACATCAGGCCTTTCCAAAGTGACATCAAGTTTCTCTTTTTAATCCCATTCAATCCCACATGTCTTGATCAATATAGTCCATCTCCCACAATTCTCTGTAAACCAGAAATCCTCGGTGGCTCCACCTCCTTATGGCTGGTCAGCAAGGTTAGGGTCCTCTCTGAAACTATGACAGGAACAAGTCTAATATGGAGACTGTGCCCATCATTAACCAATAGTATGGCTATTTCAGAAATTTACATAAGTGACAGGCAATGATTTCAGCAGCATTATCAGGGGACTGATACAACACAGTACTTTACAGCACATTCAGAAAAAATAGAGAGTCATGGTGCAGAACGGGTACAAATGGCAACCTTGTACAACGGAAAATCAAGTTTGCTTTATACAATCACATTTAAGAGCAACTCTGAACATTCCACCACTGAAGTTTTACATCTGTTGTACATCTCATTCCTTGGAGCACCATTGTACAGCGAACACGGAAGTTTGTGATAACACAGAACAGGTATTGGGAACAGTAAGCAGGCTCTAGGGCATTACATTTTTATGCGTCACTTTATGAATGCTAATCTCAGTCAAATACACTGCAGAGGTTTCACATGAATTACCCAACAACCATGTATGGAGTTAGACAGGAACCCAGATGATTAAGAGGCAGAAGAGGGCTTACTGACAGCAGCAGGAGGGGACCCCAACCCTGGTATGAACTTCCATAAACGTGCCACTCAGTGACACAGTGGGTGGGGGGAGAGGGGAACATTGGAGGGCTTTGAAAAAACAAAAAAAAAAACAAAGCAAGGAGAGTGACACGTCTCTCTTCCTTCTTTACCTCTCAACCTCCCTCCATTGAGAGTGAGTATGAGAAAGGACTCCTGGAGCAAAGTAAAACACAAGCAGTCGCAGAGTGCTAATTTATCCTCATACCCCTCTTCCCCTGTTCATCCTCTGGACAGAGGTGAGAGGGGGAAAAGAGGTGGTACACAAGAGGAGATGAGAGTTGGTACGTGTGAGCTGTACTATTTCCTTCCTACCTGGCCTCTTCCCTCCTGTCCTCTCTTTTGGTGCGGATAGGCTGAGAGCCATCCGCAGGCTGCTGGACCCAGTTGTTGTCATGGAGCCCAACACGGCAGCCTGGTGTGTCCTTGTCTGTACGCCGGCAGCACATCCAGTAGGAACGTCCATAAGGCAGGTCATGGTGGTAAGGTTTGGGGTGCCAGCGGCACAAGGAAACATCTCCGCGCTCATATTGCCGCTTACATTGTTTGCAGGGGTCGTCCCTGTATAGCGGGTCTTGATTCCAGCGTGAATCCACCGCTCGCACGCCATACGTCTCAATCAGCATTTTGAAATAATGGCAGGTGCACTTGAGGGCTGCCAAGGAGCGTGTGGGCAGATAGCTGAAGATGTTGACCATGATATGGTCGGGGAGCAGCAGCATGTACTGGCGCGGTTCGAGGAGCCGCTGAATCTGAAAGCGGATCTCCAGGAAGTCGTGGGACACATGGCGGTAGAGGCGGCACAGCGAAGGGTCTGAACAGTCTTCCACAACGCTTGGAGAGTCCGGTCGAGTTGCCCGCTCCCCAGAGCCTACTGCCACCCCCGCCCCAGGGCCGTTGTTGTTGGCACAGTCCAAAGAGCACATTCCTGACCCACTAATGGGGCTCATTCCTTTTACATCCTCCTCAGGGCCCCGGGGCGGCTGAAGGAAGAAGAGCTGTCCAGGAGGAGGATCATCTGAAGAGGGGTCAGTGGAGCTGCCTACACCCCCACCACTCCCTCCCCCACTAGTCACAGCGAAACACACAGTCTCCTCTTGAACATTCTCTGTACTGTCCTTGCCATAAAACACACACTGGTCCACAGCACCTGTCACCACAACCTCCACATGAAAGCCTGTTACTCGCTCCCTCCCCACACCAGCAGTTTTCTTCTCGCTAGAGGAAAGCTCCTGTGTGGGGTCGGGGCTGCCACAGGACAGCCGGTCTGGATGATGGTCTCCATCTGGTTTGGTGGTAGCAGTAGTGGCAGCAAGCAGGATACTACCGGGGTCCCTCGATGAGGGGCTGACAAGCTGGTAGAGGTCACAGGTAATCTTCTCTTTGGCCCTGGCTGCTGCCTGGTTGCTCCCACCACCACAGCTCATAAACATACAGCGGGACCTGCCAGCTGTCTCCAACTGAGACCGCGGGTCCAGATTCGACACTCGGAAAGCTATCCTAACCTCACCATGACTGGGTGGTGGAGGCGGGGTTACAATGCCAGACTCTTCTCCACCTCTCCTACCCTCCCGGTCCTGATGAGAGGAGTCTATTCCAGAATTAGTGCCCAGAGGAAGCCGATTCTCCAGGTTCTGGGACTCAAAGTGTGCTATGGCCTGAGCCACCCGGAAGGACTCCTGCTGCTCCTCCAGCTCCTGGTCTGTCTGGAAGGGAGATGACGACTCTTGGGCCTCTTTGGAGGGTTGACCATTTGAACTGTCTGACACAAATACCATGGGTGTAGGATCTGATACTGTGCCCCGGAGTAGAGTGTGCTGGTGGGAGGCAAGACCCTGATTGTGAGTGGTTGTAGGGGACTGCTGATGTTGGTTCCCATGAACAGCTACAATCCCCTGGAGGGCCATAGCAGTCCTCTGCTCAACCAAGGCAACCATCTCTGCCACAGACAAGAGGTCAGTTTCATTCACGCCTCCTAGAGGAGGCTCATCAGGGCTAGAAGGTGCAAGGGGGGAGTCATGGCTGAGATTTGGCTCTGAGGATTGGGAGCGAGTTGGAGGGTCGTAGGAGGAGCATCGTCTTCGTCTTTTGGCTTTACTGCAGTCAGTCGCCCAGTTACCCTTCACCTGTAAAACAATATCATTTAAATCTAATTTAGAAATTGAACCAATAATTTTACTGCTGTGCTACAGATTGTTTTAGTTCCTTACCTTCATGGCACTGGGTCTGGGCTGGCCTGCTCCACTGAACTGGTGTGCAACAAAGAAGGCTATCTTCTCCTTGGTGTTGCCCGGCTTAATGACATACCAGGTGTCTAACAGCACACGGCCATCTTCCATCTGGGAGCCAGAAGAGGGTGGAGAAGGGGGAGTTGAAGAGGGTGGAGGGGCCTGGCTCTGTGTCCCGGAGCTGGACTCGAGCTCAGGCTCAGGTGGGGTGTTCTCTGAGCCCACATCCTCCTCTTCGCCATTTTCTTCCTGCACCCCGACTATCAACACACCATCTTCACTCCCATTCCCTGTCTTTCTGGCACCCGCAGAGGGCTCAGGCTTACAGAGGGAGGGGGAGCCGGCCCCACCTCCGCCTCCACTGCTGCCACCTGAACCTGGGCTCCTAGCTTTGTTCTGGGAGTAGGTGCCAAAGGGGCGTGGGCACCAAAGGCGGATGTGGGAGAAGGTGTCTCGGTCCATCAGGATGCGGACCACCGGGGCATATCTGCATCTATGCTGGCCAGCAAACACCCAGAGCCAGGGCTCTCATTGTTGGCTCCCTGTCCCAGTGCCAACCTGGAGGGCACTGTCAGCCAACAAGCCAACCTGCAACCGTGGGCATACAATCTGCATGAAAGGAAAGGGTGGAGCACAGAAAGAGGGGGAGGAATGAGAGAGGAGAGAGAAGAGAGAGAATTACTCACACAAGACAACAGCTCAATCCCTGAAGAACATTCATTATCACTAGAACAAAACGTGTTTGTTGGTGCATGGATCAATTCAAACAATCATTGACTAATCATGGCTGGGTTGAATAGTTGCCTTGAGGTACAGTCCAGACTGAGCGTTAGCCTGGTACTCCCACTACAGAGCTGCTAGTCTGGACAGAACAAAACTATCATTACGCTACACTCTGAACTTTCACAACTGCCTGCCTCCTACTTAGGCCAAACTCAATTAGCACCTACATTTGCCTCTGTGTGCTATGATGATCTTCCCTGCTTCAGAGCCTCTAAATCAAATTAAAGGGATTCCATTTCAAGTTTGGTGTCTGGGACCAGCAGATGAAAGGGATGAAGGATGGAAAACAAAAGCTCTGAATGAGCCCTCCTCTGTCTCCCTCTGCTCCTCTCCTGCATCTCAAAGCTTCAAAGAGGACTTGGTTAATAAGAGGCAACACAGGGAGGAGCAAAGAGGCATATGCTGGACCTATTTTTAGCAAGCTGCGTGGGGGGGTGGGGTAGTAGTAGTGAAACTGCTGTAGTGTCCTCCCTCTTCTCACCCCTTACTCTCTGCCAAAGAGTGTATCCTACAGGGTAGGGGCTAAAGCTTTTAGTCCACCCAGGGTGCTTTGCTTTTGCAGCAATGCCAGCTGCAGAGGCTGCCAGGAACGTGCATGCATGCTTAAGGAGACGGGTAGGTGGCAATGGAACAACACGTTTGACAAGCTGCTGATCTGGAGGCCTCATCTGCATCTTGGAACAGCTTGAACCAACAGTTACACTTCATCTGTCAATCGTGAGCCGCTCCCTTTCAGATTAAGCTTTAAACTATACAATTGGATTAAACTCAAACCTCATTTATGATAAATTGCAGTATCTTTTGCTGCAAACATCAAGATTAAATTGAGCATAACTGGACGATTGGATAGCACTACTTTCTCAAAAATGTAAACAGAAAATGTTTTCTTTATCAGAGATAGATACACAAAAAACACAAGACTAGGACACACAAATAAAAAAGCAGCATTGCAGCATTTAAAATATCCCATCACGCTCCTTTGGTCCGTAGGCTTGAATCCAGCTCACTGTGCCCCTGACAAACTGAATGGATGATGTTTGTACATTTGGACTAATGGAATGGCTCAGAGAAGTGCAAAAAGCAAACACCGCCCACACTGTGTGGTGAACCAATTCAAATGCTTCCTCTGTAATCACACAGCAACAGCTCAGCTAAGAGCAGCCAGATTATACTGTTGTGAGAAAAAAAAAGCAAGAGAACCCATTTTATTGTCCTCTCTCTCCATGACCCTCTGTGACTCTCTTCAACCACTTTTACCTCGCTATCGTTTCCATCAGCTCCTCGTCCCCAATCCTCTCATTGCATCATGCAATCCATCTTCAGAGATTGTACTGTACTATGAGAGGAGCTGACAAAAGACAGTCTGCCTACTGCATACTATACTGTGGATCAGGACAGATATTATTCCTGCTGGTTTAACTTTCTGTCACCCACTGCTCACCTATATCATTCTTCAATCTAGTTTCACAGGCAATTCACTTCATTAGATTGTCTGTTCATGTTGTCAGATGACTCAACCAAGTGTATAACAGTGCACAAATGCCACTAGTTACCGAGGAGAAGAGTAATTGCTGGGCTGCTGCGCAGAGACTGTTTCATGCTCGAGATGACAACTGACAACATAAACATTTATAAAGATGAATGAAAAGGATTCTACTGCCTGACTGGTTTTACTGGCATTGACAATGGCTATCAGACATTTAGCAGAAACACTCACATGTTCCCTATGCCCTGTAAAAAACAACACACCGAACAGACAAGGTTCTATCAACAACTCAACTATTTTCCTCTCTCTTCATTTGAAAGAGTTCCTGCACATGAAGGCTTGGGTTTGGTTTTAAGCTTTCTGCATCAACCTAATCCTTCAAATCCCACCAAAGTAAAGTGAAAGCCAGCGACACAGCAACACTACTGTGCTGCAGAGCGGATCGTTAGGTATCCAAGTGAAGCATGGTCAAAAAATAGAGGTGTGATTTAACACTTCACTATGACCACACACATACTACAGCTCACATAGGCCTTAGGTGCAACATTTCACCATGGATTACAAACACATAGTACAAGTTAGTCTCAGTGAAACTAAAAGGAGGAATTGAGTTTGCCCAACAGTGACTTCATGCTATTAACCTGTTTTATTTTGTCAGTAATTAAGAGTGCGTGGATGTGTACATGTGTGGATAAACACATCGCTGAGTGGCTGTTCTGTCAAATGCTTAAGAATTACTGCTGCATTCACAATGTGGAAATCTACACAGATTATTTAGCTACACACAATGCCTATTTAGTAGATGGTAACAAGGTGCAGAGGCCTCATTTCTAATGGCATGTGCACACAATGGGGCCTGAGGGAGGTCTACGGCACTTCTCTGAGTTAGGATCGGCGTGAACAAACAAAAGCAAATGAGTACACACCTGTTCTCTCTGACCTATGCATACAAACATTTGTGAAAAACTGCCTGTGGGGATGAGACGGCAGTAAAGTGAAACCAGAGTGTAGGAATTAAATGACAACAGGTACCATATGGAATAACGATACACTCACACACCAGCCATGTTGTTTGTGATTTAATATTTTATGAGCTTGGTGAAAAGATATTACCCATCACTCACATCTCAAATTAGAGGGGGTGCACCCTGCTGCTTCACAATATAGTTAAGGTCAGGGGTGAGCTGCTGCTGCCCACAACATAAATTTATATTAAGACTCTCACCACATAGTTCAGAGGCTATTTTTCTTAAAGATGGTAACAAATTATATTCTATTATTATTGTGTTATTTGCAACATTCACTGGGATATTTTATATTTATCCTTTTTTGGATGATTAATCAGTAAGTTTATAAATCAGTGTCTCTCAGATGCTACTGGTCTGAGTGAGGACATTAGGACTGCTGTATCAAAAGAATTTCCCCACGGGGATGAATAAAAGTACTTTGTATTCGTATAGGATTTTGAGAAGCGCTGATTGCACAACTTTCTTCTCTGAAAGCATAAAGCAAATACAATCCTTCATGAAACCATGGGTTATTGCTATCATGTTACAAAAAGTGAGGTAACAATACTTCAAGCAGTAAGAAAGTAATCAGCAGGAAATGTCTTAACGTCGACCATCCAGCCAACAGCTCATGCTTGTTCAAAACATTGGCATGAGGTTTGCACATTTTCAGGCTGATAGAGATGTAAACGGGAACATTGACTGCAGGTGTTCTTACATGGTTTCATAAATCTGATTTCTTTGGCACAAGTCATGTATGGCTTTTGGGCAGATGTACACATTTAGTATCATATACATTTACAAATGAGGCTAGTGATATGTTCCAAAACATTACAATATGACTGTTTACACAGTGACGGACTGATAGGTTTGTCTCATTACATCAAATCTGAACTTCTGCTGGATTGTGTCATCAAGAGCAGTTTGGCGGGCTGTCTCATGAGGGTAATGGTTTCACGATGTGAGGTGTGTGCAGTTCAGAATACATAGTTTAATGGTGTGTTCAGAGTAAACAAAGCAAATTTTCACTGTGAATTTCTTGCTTGGTTGTTTTTGAAGGAACTGCTTAAGACAGCTGCACTTAGTTCATAGTTAAATACAACCAACAGATGGAATAACATGGTGTTTCACTTGCTTTTCTTCAAGCCCTCTCTTCTTTGGTTGTGTGTAGAACTGTAGCTCTATTATACTCGCAGATACTGACAATAAATTAGTTTGATGTTCATTTCTGGTTCTCAGTGATGGCAGGAGAAGCTCAGCTGAGATGTTTGTAACACTGTGAATCATTTTTCCTCAAGTCAAGACATGTTGTACTTGTGTGAACATGTATGATGTCAGGATGATTTGGGTCTTTGCACTGATGATGTATATACTTTGCATTTTGTCCCAATACACTGTAACACAATTGCATTAAAAGTTGGATTAGCAAATGGTGCATGGACAACTTGTGACTGTGGTTTTTCCTTAACTGTCAAACACAAACTTAACAAAGACAAACAAAGACAAAACATCACTGTGAGTCAGACCCTGTACTATCCTGCACCTCTCCCACACTTAAAAAAAAAAACAACAGAATTTCAGCCAGATGGCCAGATGATGAAAAATGATGATAATGAAGCACGCCAAAAAGTCTTAGCTCAGTCTCCCACCCTGCATGCCTGTAAAGAGATCGCAAAAGAGGCAACGCCAGCAGGCCAGCTTTGCCGCAAACTGTCAAACAGAACAATAGAGCTTAGTGCATCACTCCAGCAAGAACAGCCGGCCCTGGAACATTATATGGAGAGCAGCCTTTCAGTCAGGACACCTAAGAAGACAGACCATCTTTCCTACAAGGCCCTGAGTGGGTGTGCGCTGTGACATCGTCAAATGTTTAACTATGGTGCCAACCCTGATACTCCAATC
Organism: Pseudorhombus dupliciocellatus; assembly: GCA_016785235.1. NCBI lineage: Eukaryota > Metazoa > Chordata > Actinopteri > Pleuronectiformes > Paralichthyidae > Pseudorhombus > Pseudorhombus dupliciocellatus. The sequence continues at coordinate 3,303,747 of JAFBJW010000075.1, forward strand.
ACAAAGGCCACTGTGTCAACACAGTGCATTATTCTACTGGAGTCAGTGGATGAGGGAATGTCATACTTCCTCTATCAGTATCACAAGTGGGAGGAGGGGGGTGACTTTAAACTCAGCAGCAGCTGGTTTAAAATCACTGACAGTGGGAGATTATACACAGACCACAGATAGATTCACACAGGGTCTCCTTGTCTTATCAGTTAGTACATGTCTTCTTACAGCAGCTGAGCAGCACGATGCGCCAATATGTTTACTTCACCCAGTGTTGTCGGAGCGTCGCTATTCTTCTCAAACGAGGGCCTACAGGTCACAACACTGTTACTTTCCCTGCCTGTGTTTTTAAACGACACTGCACCACAGAATCAGAGGACAATGAACCAACTTCTCCGGTGACAACAACCATTGCCCCAGAAAACACAAACAACAACAACATTAATCTGATCGCCAATTCCACTGCAGCGATGCCCCATTAGCAAACAGCGTTCATAGCGTCGTAGTAAAATGGTTAGTAGCTGTTTGACACCTCGGTTGTTTTCTCCCGTCACTCAATGTTGAACAAGAACTAAACTAACCACGGCTCTATGAACTTTAATACACGATCTGGCTTATTAACGGGTAATTACAATGTAAATGCACTCGTCGCTAGCTGACGAGCTCGCTAACTCGATAGCACAACTTACCTGCAGAATAACATGACAGCGTTTGCTAACAGGCTAACAGGGAAAACCTAAACATCATATTTCACGGGCTAACCTACCTTAACAATGGTAATCCCCGCCTCGGGTGTCGATGACAACCGTCCCCTCGCTGTGGCCCCTGGCCCCGGCCACAGCAGTTTGACTGGGGAAACGCAGCTGACACGAGTATCCAACTATCCACGTAGCTAGGCTAGCTCACTCGCTGGCTAGCGTCGACATTAGCCAGCAGCTAACTGCCTATTATCAACCTTGTCCGGTGGTGGTGGCTGCTGCCGCGGCTCGGTGTGCCTGTCACTCCTCTGAACACAGCCCCACTGACTCCGCTCCTCCTCGGGGCTCCCGGCAGTCGGTCTCCTCGCTATCTGCTTGGAAGCAACACAAGCTCTGACGGTATGTTCTCGGGAATACCAAAATAATCAGTGTCAGGACGGCGGAGGGAGGAAGGCCATCTTGTTGACAAGCAGCTGCATAAGGCCCGCAGCCAATAGCGAGGCAGGGACGATGGTGTGCCCATATATGGTGTGTGCTCTGCACCCTCCCTCTGCTGCCCTCTGCCCCCAACCCTGCCTCCCCCACTGTCACATCTCAAAGGTCACTGTGGTCCAGACAGGTGTGGACACACATCAACACAGTGACCGACGCACAAAACTATGGTGCAAACTGTGTTCCTATGATGACGCTGACACCTGTGCAGTGTCAGTTTTAAACCTGACTGTTTGGCCTGTGTGTCAAAGCTCGAAAGCTGCTTCAGAGTTTTCCTTCCTTGTTAGGGACTCTTCCTTGTTAAATATACCACTTAGATATATGGTGAACTTTATATTGTTTGTGTGCAATCTAAACTTTGTGTTCATCCCGCCTGGTTTATCTAGGCTGGATGGTTCTCATACAAATGAAAAACAGACTCACCACTGTGCCAATCAGCTTTATTTCAGTATGTGTGCACTAACAAGGAATTTGCTTTCTGTACAGAATAGGATAGAAAGTAGAAAATGCATAAAATTAAAATTGGAGGGGTGGGTGAATTGTTTGAGTCCTTATGGTCCAAGATTTAAATTCAACTTGAAATAGTATCATTTACAACTCTATTTTTAAGCTTAAATGCCCTGCAACATCTATCTATATATTTTCTTTCTTTATTTAGAATTTATTTTATACAATGCATATGTTACGTTTTTGTTTGAGTCCTTATGGTTCAAGATTTAAATTCAACTTGAAATATTATCATTTACAACTCTATTTTTTAGCTTAAATGCCCTGTAACATCTATCTATATATTTTCTTTCTTTATTTAGAATTTATTTTATACAATGCATATGTTACGTTTAAGCAAAAAAAGCAGGAATTTCTTTTGAAATGTACCTTTGGTGCATGTATCTTCAATGTGTCACAGTGGTCCCTGTGTATAGATTTCAAGTGGACTTTCAGAAAGCAAAATATTAGTGCAGCACCTTCTGAGCCCAACAGATGGCCAGACCTCACTGTGTGTGGACAGGGCTGTCTGTCAGATTATGCCATGAGTTCATGTGATTGTTTCAGAAATGGATGTTTTCTGTATTTATTTCCAAATGATTAGTAATCAAAACAAAATAACAGAACTCAGTTTTCATGGCATAAACAATACAAATAAAGTGACTATGTAGTACACTCTCAAATCTATACCTTGTACCAGTCTAAATAATTGTCTGACAGGAACATTCAGACAAAAACAGATACAGTAGTTGAAGGGAGTCTTTAACTTTAAACCCACGAATAAAACACCATGTACAGATTCCTCTTCTCTAGTTTTGTAACTGTGCCCTGCGGCACGTGCATGCTGGCATTCAAGCTTCTTTACTCTTATTCGACGAGGTCTCGATTTTAAACCCGCCTTTGGTCGACATTAATTGGATACACGATGCTGCTTAGCTGTCTATCAGCAAATCCTTGCAGTGCTATTGGTTAAGGAGATACACCTCCTTGTTGACTTCCGGGTTCCGTGCTTCTGGGATGTGATTGGAGCCTCGTCCATCTAGTCACATTTCAACTTCCGGGTTAGGACTCGTTGCAAAACACAGCACGGTGGAGAAGGAGGCGGTGGAGGAGAGCCACAGAGAATCACTGGGGGACTCCGCTCGAATTAAGTGAGTCGTTTTAATTTCTGAACAGCAGCGTGTTTCATTTATTTTTTATATTTCATTTTGCTTTTCACTCGTGGAAGAATCGAAGGTGGCTCCGAGTGTTTGTGACATCATGCTTCAGTCAGCAGCTTCTGACGTTACACAACAGTGTGCCACTGTGAGACAGAAGCTAGCCAATGAGCCACTTAACTTAACCGGTAGTATTTTGTTGTCTTAAATATTGGTCATGTTTCGTCCACTAGTGTTGCTCGCTATTCGTGACGCAATCCACACGTGTTCACGCCACAGTGGCATGGAAACATGGGCGGCCAGTCAAGGTTAAAGCATGCGACATGCAGCAGGGTACAGAACACACAACAATGCCATCCTCTGGTACGAGTCCTGGATCTGTCCCATGTTTTTACATAGATTATTTGATTCAAAATCACAGAGTCAGTGAGTTTATAGTATGGGGGGAGTGCCCGGTACTCTGAACTTCTGACATTTCCCTTAGTGTGTCTCGCTCATTGTAACCTGACTCCCTCCTCTGTGTGTGAAGTGATGCTGTCAGAGGTCATGCAGGTGCTGCGAGGGGCAGGTAAAGTTGGCTGTGCCCTGGCTGCCACACAGGGAGAGCACCTCCGACTCATGGCGTGCAACTCCTCCATGGGAGCAGGAGTCAAAGTTGCCCAGGATGTGATGGAAGGACTCGCTTCCACCTTTATGGGAGGCAGTGACACGGTGAGGCTTTTGAATACATTATCAGTCCATCATTTTGATCTCAAGGTACTGGATTTGTCATTATCTACCCATAAGATGATTAGTTAACTAAAATAACAAGTGGTAGAGTCGGCGTTGTCATCAAATGTAATAACTGTTGACAATGCTTCTCCATCTCTGCTGTGTCTGTAGCAACAGTCAATAAAGGAGGATGTGTTTCCGGATGCAGAGGGCTGGGAGAGCATGGACCCAGATGAAGCAGCCAAATGGGCCGTAGGTTCAGAGTTCTCCTCTGATGCAGTGCAGCAAAGCCAGACAGAAGCTGGAGCACAAGTTCATCCTCCTCCAGGGGCAGGGGGTGCAGGCTGGCCTGGGCAGAGTGCTCGTTTCCTCCACACCGCTCCTGGCCTCCACCGGTACTACTGTCAGACCAGGTCTGTCCACGACACTGTGGTGGCTAGACTCACACCAGAGGACATCAAGAAAGCCAGGGAGGCCAAGCAATCCCAGATCAAACCTGCCAGACAGAAGGTCGGTCAAAAGGTTCAATAATAGTTATTGTTATTAGATTTTAAAGTTATTGCAGACTGTAGATTATAAACTCTGCAGTTGTTCTGTTCTGTAAGTAAAATGTGTTTATTAGCTGTGATCAGGAAGAACTTTGGATGGGATTTCAAGGTTCATGGTTCTTGTGTATAGTTGTTTTATGATCTGGGTTTCCCTTCCTCAGCTGAGTGATCGTGCCAGAGAGAGGAAAGTCCCTGCCACTAGAATCAGCAGACTGGTTAACTTCGGAGGTAAGAGCAGTTAACAGTTTAAATCCATTTTAACTGAGTGGATATCATATCAGCACTGATCACATACCATAAGGCCATAAGTGGAATAAACTAATTTTGCCTTGGGTTTTTTAAAAACATTTACAACAGAAATCTGTTTCTGACAGTGCTGACTAAAACCTGCCTCTACTGCAGAGTTATGAACCATTGATTGATAACCTGATAATAACATTAATCGGTGTTAGTTGTATGTTTAACACACATTTACTCTAAACATGATCAGTGTCTCCTTCCAGCATCAGTTTAGTGGCCCTGTGTTTGACAGCATTGCATCTCTGTCTGTTTGCTGCAGGCCTGGCTGTCAGCCTTGGGATCGGTGCCATTGCAGAAGTGGCGAAGCAGTCACTGGCAGGCAAACAAAAAGGAGGTTAAAAAAGTCATCCCTTCTCTCTTTCCACCCCTTTTTCTTGCCCTTCTCTCCACTCATCCAGTAAAACAGTTTTCGGTCCAGCTCACCACAGACAAATGGACAGCGTCAGCACCTGCTGGCCATAGACAGGTTTTAAACCAGGTTTTACAAGATCATTAAAAGCCATGTGTGTAAAATGAACAGAGTTTGATGAAGTACCACTGCCCTGGTTCTTACACTTCTGTCTAGTTTATGGGCTGGAGCTACAGCAGTTTGTAGATAATTGCTTCGACTAATTACTTGTGTTTACGCTGCTGTACTTCTAATAGAATAGGCTGTGCCTAATATCACTGCAATAATCCCTCTCTAACTCTTTGTGTGCTGCTGTTGTTGCAGACATGAGTGCTCTGCTCGACTCTCCTCTCCTGTCAGAGGCCAATGCCGAGAGGATAGTCAACACGCTGTGTAAGGTTCGCGGCGCTGCACTGAAGATAGGGCAGATGCTCAGCATTCAAGGTGCGGACTGGAGGGAGTGCACTGCCGCGAAATGCTGTTCTGTCTTCCACCACAGGAGTTTTAGATGATTTTTCATTTCTTCTCCTCAGACAACTCCTTCATCAACCCCCAGCTGCAGAAGATCTTCGAGAGGGTCCGCCAGAGTGCAGACTTCATGCCCGCCTGGCAGATGAATGTAAGTCAGGCTGAGAATCTTGTAAATGTCTCCAGTTATTGATGTCCTCCCCTTCCAGACCTGTTGTAGCCTTCATCTTTTAAGAAAATTCAAAATGTGTTAAGTTCAATCTGGATGACTGTTTAAAAACATGGTGACCCCTGTAGAGAGGGCCCCCTCCCGATGTAGATATAAAACTTTAAATATAAAGGCGGCAAACTTGATGTTTGCTTTGGGACTTGGCTCAGAGAAAGATCTCTTGTGTCTGTGTGTGTGTTAGAAAGTTTTAGAGGAGGAGCTGGGGCCAGGCTGGCGGGAGAAACTAGCTTCCTTTGAGGACAAACCGTTTGCTGCAGCTTCCATTGGTCAGGTGCATCATGGGGTGTTAAAAGACGGCAGAGAAGTAGCCATGAAGATCCAGGTATGAGGGTACTTAAACACCCCCCCCGTCTCTCTCACAGTGTCCACAGTTCACTGTCTTGACTGAACTGACCTTGTTTCTTATTCCCTTCTCGCTCAGTATCCTGGTGTGGCAGAGAGCATCCACAGTGACATAAACAACCTGATGTCTGTGCTTAAATTGAGCGTGGTTCTACCTGAAGGTAACAAATACTACTAATAAATAGTATTATTTAAAAATAAATGTTCCCTGTTAGGTTTGTTCTCAGGACTTCTGTGTTGTTATTATTAATACACACATTTTAAGTGCAATCATGCACTGGATGGCTCAGCTAAGTGTCACGTTTAATTAATGCAGGTTGAGTAGTAATTTTACTATCACAGCTTTGGCCACTGGATGGTGCTATAGTTGAGGAAGTGAACGTGGATGACTGCTTCAGTCATGTGTTACCTGCAGTAATGTGAGCAGAAATCACAGTTTAGGTGGGACAGCCCATTCCAACCAAGACTGATCATATTTTATAAAGGGAAGTTAACAATGCAGTAGGATATTCTTCACTCCGAAGCATTCACAACTACACAGAGACGTTAATAGCAGGCAAGTGAGGGGTGGCACAGTGTGCCGAGACAGGAAGTAACACAGTGATTCTTCTGTGAGAACTGTTCACCAACATTGTGATGTTTGAAGCATTTATTGTCAGTTGAGTTTTGGGCTGTTTATTTTCCACAGGTCTGTTTGCAGACAGCAGCTTAGAGGTTCTCCAGAGGGAGCTGGCATGGGAATGTGACTACAAGAGGGAAGCAGAGTGTGCCAAGAAGTTCAGGTATGTGATGTGTTTATGTGATGCATAGTGGCTCCTCTGCTGAACCTCTTTCTTCCACAGTGTTAACTGCAGTAGCAACCACAGCAGCTTTGTTAGTTTTAGGATGGTTGCTCAATATTTGGGTAAAAAGTTTGGTCACAAATGATTTTATTGTTTGGCCTTCAGGTCTCTGCTGGAAGGAGACGAGTTCTTCCAAGTCCCTGAGGTGGTTGATGAGCTGTCAACAAAGAGGATTCTGGCCATGGAGCTGGTGCAGGGAGTGCCACTGGACCGCTGTGTAGACCTGGACCAGGAGACCAGGAACCGGGTATGGGTGTACACACATTTGTCAGTGGGTGTCATTTGAAAAATGGATAGTTTCTCTGGCCCTTTGAAGCCTTATTTCAAATTTGGTTTACATGGTTGAAAATGTAGCTTAATAAGCTCACATTATCAGATATTACATTAAGTGCCCATCTCAGTTTAATTAAATGAGTCATTTAATGCTGAAACCAGTACAGATGGAGGCAGATGGTGGAAATGCCAACACACACCAGGTTTCACCGACCAATTTTACTCCAGACGGAAGAAGAGATTAGTTTGGAACCCAAACAATTGAAAAAGCCTCAGGGGAGAGACCCGCTCAAGATGGTCCTGGCTGAGGAAAGCCTGCAGTTGAAACCCATCTGCAGGTGAAGGCCATCTTAAGTAGCTCTCACAGTTTTCTGTTTGTAGCAAACATCACTGATGTTTATTTGCTTGTACTTAAATTTGCAGTTTGTCCCATATGCCACAGTGTTGGCTGGAAAATTATAAGATAGGACCTCAGACAGCAGTGAAAATGGCCATGACATACAATTCAGTAAGATCTTTAGGCATGGTGAGTGTGTGACAGTAAACTGGACCAGAGTAATATGAGATAGCCACAGCGAAAAAGAACAAGATGTAGAAAATGGGTTTCACGCCGCCGACTGTCAGCAGAGCCACAGCATAAACAAACCAAATTGATGACAGGAGCATGACAGTAAACACAACACCCCCTTTCTCCTCTCCAGATCTCTTTCAACATCCTCCAGTTGTGTCTCAGAGAGCTGTTTGAGTTCAGGTTCATGCAGACGGATCCAAACTGGGCCAACTTCTTCTACAACTCGGACAGTGACAAGGTGAGGGGTGGATCCAGTGCAGAGTTGAGAATGTGTTGTCCAATACAAACATGGAATTTTACACAATTGCGATGTGACCGATCCCGACTATCACGTGCAGCAGTTGTATAACACACTCATCTTTCCCTCAGGTTGTGCTCTTGGACTTTGGAGCGTGTAGGAGTTACCCAGAGTCGTTCACAGATGACTACATACAGGTAAAATAATACAAATGTTGAAATGTTGCGGAGTGTGCATGTGAAAACATGCCTGTGTGAACACAAGAGCTTACTCACGGGGGGGTGCTTTTACAGTACTCACAGAGTAGGAATATACAGTTGTAAGAATGCCTTTGTCCTTTCCTTAATTTTCAGACTAAATTAACACCAGGAATGTAAATGATTGAACCGAAGAGTTGTTGAGGAAGACCAGAGGAAAAACACACATCTGTCTGCTCTCAGCTACTTCAGTCTACTGGTGCTCTGAAAGAAATTAAAAGCAAACAGTATTAGCATAACCGTAACCATACATATCTTTCGTCTGTGTTTCTTCAGGTGGTGCATGCAGCTTCCGTGGGCGATCGAGCAACTGTTCTCTCCAAATCCAAGGACCTGAAGTTCCTGACAGGCTTTGAGACCAAGGTCAGATATTTTAGTGTCTGCTGCTGGTGCGCTAATTTATTTTTAACATGGTTTATCTTCCTCTGCCTCGACCCTTTTTATTTGTGCCTCTCTTGTGCTTCAGTTTCTCTCCCTGTGCTTGATGCTCAGGGTGTTTTCGTTCCAGTGATTTTTAGATCAATTAAATTGTTAGCTGGAGATATATTCATTTATAAAAGAATGTTATGGATAATAGCGATAAGACACCTTTATTTCTCTCTTCTGCATAAATGACCCTTAACTTTCCCTGCTCCCCCCCAGGCCTTCGAGGAGGCCCATGTGGAGGCGGTGATGATCCTCGGCGAAGCCTTCGCGTCCACTGAGCCCTTTGACTTCGGCACCCAGAGCACCACCCAGCGCATCCAGAGCCTCATCCCTGTCATGCTGCGTCACCGCCTCACCCCTCCACCCGAGGAGACCTACTCCCTCCACCGCAAGATGGCTGGCTCCTTCCTCATCTGCTCCAAGCTTAAAGCAAGTATATCATGCAGGGACATGTTCCTGGACGTGTACAACAAATACAACCAGAGGAGGCAGGCAGAGCAGGCGGCACGGGCACATGCATAAACGCTAGGGGACAAGATCAGGGCCAAATATTCCGAGGACCATTTCAGAGCGAGCATCTCTGTCAAGGGATGGAGAGATGAAGCCTTGTATTCACTGGTGAAGACACTGCGTCAGACGTACGTGAGACCTTACACCTCACAACGTAACTGACAGAATCCACTCAGGAGGACTCTGAGCGTGTTTGACCGTCAAGGAATCAAAAATACTGTAAAAAATAATTATTATAAATGTGTTATAAAAAAAAAATCTGCCAAAGTCCAAATGTCGTTATTTGTGATTAAATTTCTGTGAATTGAAGAGAGGAGTATTTAATTAAGTGTGACTGTGTATCTATCTGTCATAAAAAAACACAATACAAAGCTGCTGTAAGTTGAAGCCAGCTTGTACTTTCCATAAGGACGCTCGTATATACTGCAATTGTCAAAACCCATTCACTCTGACATCGAGGTCCACCATATCTCCTGTGTTTAAGGACAGATAATAAGCCCTGCACCATCACGCTGATGCTGCTAAGTCCTCCTCTCTGTGAGGAGGGCTCTGTGCACCTCATGATGAGTTGGCAAATTTAGCTCTCTTCTCAGCCGGCAGACTAGGTGAGCGGATTATCAGAGGAATTACCAAAGGTCGTCTGATGGAACCCCACCGTGTAATTGTGTTTTTTCACTTCATAAAATCACATTAGACATTAAGTGTCCTTTGACCTCTTCATTATGACAGAGATGTGCATTGTAACAGCAGGACAGTGTGCTGTGTATTCTGTATTGAATAAAAGCTTCACAAATTGAGGTTTACTGGCAATTGTCAGGAAGATGCTATAAGCCAAGGACTCCTTCCACTCCCTATTGATCTTTCCATTTCAGTTTCAGACCTCTTTGGGAAATGTCTTTGACTGGAGGCCATGTTTTTATGGAAGGTCTCATTCTCCTCCTACACTGTTCTCATATTGACCATCTGACCAATGCTACAGCAGATTCAGCTGTAATAATATCAGACTCCTGCTAATCTGTTTTTTTTCCAGTGGCTATTTTAGATTCAAGGCTGTTTTGTCTTATTTTGTCTTCAATCAAGCCGTTTGCAGCCCAACAGGACCGTCTGCGAGCTGCTAGACGCCGTACAGGAGCAGAGATGTGAGGGTTTCACTGATGTGATGGAGTAAGACGCATCGTTTTATCACATCTCTGTTAATGCTTGATGTTTGTGTTCCTTTCGGTTCATGTCTTCTGATACGCACAGTTTATTTTTTGGAGTTTTGTATTGGTCCTCACTTAATGACTGCAGCACATGTGGGGAGAGGGAAAAAGCACATTCTTCTTTTGTAGTTTTACGCAATGGAAAGTTGGAGTGTTTCTCTCATGTACGAAGCAGCTGGCTTCACTTTATTGGAGGAGAATTGGCTCCATTTAGATCCATGACAGACTTTTTTTCATGAGGGCTCACACATGATTTCTGCATGATTTCTCCCAGTGGCCAGATTATTTAAAAAATCTAAACCGTGAGAAGATGCCCTTTCCCTTAAATGCTTGTGACATTCAAAAATTAAAAATGTTGATTTTTAGTCATGGTGCCAGAGTCTTCAGCTATCAAGCTCCTCTCCAGGGGAGTCATCTCCCAGTTGAAATTCAGGAGGCAGATACACAGTTGGCTTCCTCTGTGATAAATATATATACTTAGAGCTGGTTCAGTATCTTGCCCAAGGACGAGACAGCATGTGGAATGGGGGGAGGCTGGGATCGTACTGCTGACTTTCAGGCTAGAGGACAACCGTTTGTGTCTCGTAATAATACTTTAAACACAAATTCACCTCTCCGTTTATGTTAGACATTTCTCATGAATGCTGTTGAGCTCATGGATCTATCGAGCTGTCTGTCCTCACACCAACCCTGGCAGAGGGATCCCTGAGATGGTTAAGGACACAGGATGTCCCACCTCGTTGAGATGAGACAGATTTTGATCATTGAAGATGACACCGTTTCAAGGCTGAAGAGAAACTCTTCCTCATCTTCCTCCCCTACTCATCCTCCATCTGCACTGACTCCCCCGGAGTGAATTCGCTGCAGTGACGTGAGATCAACCTGCAGAGCCCCCCACACGCCCTCCTGCAGGAGACACCTACTCCCAGAGGCTCCCCGCTCCTCCTGCTGCTCTGACGGACACCGCGGCTCAGCCACCACGCGGTGGCGCAGCGGAGCTCCTCGCGCGAATTCATCCACGCGCTTTTCCTTTTTCCTCCTCTTCTCTGAAAAACATCAATGGGAAGAGTGGATTTGCATGTCCGGCCGCCTGTGCCAATGGGCGCACAGGAAAGGCTGGGTTAGCGGGTGGAGCCGGGGGAAGCAGCCCGGTTAGTGCACAGTCTAACGAGCGAAGCATCCGAGGAGGCTTGTCACGCAGCGATCCTCGAACCCCGAGTCCGTGCGTTTTTTTTTTTTTTTGTTTTGATCGCAGGAGTGAGACCGAATCGCTGTTTTTTCCCCCCTGTTTGAATGCGAGCGTGTACGTCTGTGCGTATCGGACCAGGTTGATCTGCGGCTCCAACCTCGCCTCGATCCGTCGCCCTCCCTAGTGCGGATGAAGAAGATTCGGTGAAATAATTCCCAGATCCTCATCCTTCCTGGGTGAAGCGCTGGTGTTTTCAGCCCGGGGTCCTGGATCCACTCAGGGGGCTGCGGGGAGCAGAGCGGCCGTCGATCTCTTGGGTGAGTTCACTGGTTTTTTTTTTTTTTGTTTGTCGTCCCCTCTCGTCATCCCCCACATTTACAGACACTTCCAGGCTCATGTCTTTCCAGTCAGTGAGTGAAGGGATGGACGAGTTTCCCCTCATGGGCCCATGTGTGTGAAACATCGCTGATGATGATGATGGTTTGTGTCTCAAATCAAAGGAAAGATGAACGACCATGACTCTAAACTACAGACTACTGGGATCAGCCTATCATGACTATTGTCCTGTGTCCTGTAGGAATAGCCCAGTGATGCTGTACTGTCATAAAACTATAACTTTCTAGCCCTGCTGTTGGAATATTGATCATTTTATGACCAAACGGCACCGTCATAGCATCGTTATTTGCGTGGGAATGGAGCAGTCTACTTGATTGCTGGGTAATGGCTGGCTCTTAGTTTTCCAGGTCTTTCCAGGTATATTTTTTTCTCCAGGACGTCATCTCAAACAGGAGTTTTTTTTGACTCATTCTATCTGCCTCCATGTTAACCATGCTCTGAGATGAGCTGGGCTTTTGGGGGTTAGGGTTACATCATTTTCAGAGTGACTCAGGGCATCTTCTTCTTCTGCAGCTGCTTTCTCTGATCTATCCCTGCTCCCTGATGCACATAGGAGGAGCGAAAAGTGCCAATGTATGGCTTTTAAACTGGAGTCGTAATGCATGCATCCACACACACACACACTTATGCACTTGGCACATGCCTTCATAGATGGACCTAGTAAATGCATGCCGCTCCATTGTCTGTGGAGCTCCATCTGTTCCGTGACATGGCATTCCACAGACAGCCAGTCATGCTGTGAGGGGGTGGTCCACCCTGACCCACTGCCTCAGAGAGGGAGGGAGTCACATGGGGTGTATTAAGAGAGGAGGCGCAGGGCTCAGGGTGTCTCAGCCCGCTATCATTACAGACCACCTGCAGGGACAGATCCTGCTCAGGCCAGGGTGGAGAGGTTTGGCCCAGTGTCAGTTTAGGGGCGCTCTTAATGGGGCCTGAGTCCAGACTGGTTTGGAGCTTGAGTGGGAGGAAGCTATGTTTGAACCCAAGCTGGAGTGAGAGCGGAGCTTGGTATGCTCCTCTGTAGTCACGTGTCGGGGCTAGAGATGGTCCAAAAGCCGGATGAGGTGGGCTGGAGAATGTTTACTTTTGGTCTGGAGCTGGGATGAGAGGAAGTCCAGGGATGTGACTGAGGCTACATCCATAACACTACTTGAATGAATAGTCCTGGCATCCAAACTGCTTTGGAGTTAATGTAGATGTTCAGAAATGCTGCTGGAGCCAGACCAGTGTGGAGAGTTTTGGCCCATTGTCAGTAGAGCTCATAACTGGACCAGGCTGGGGCAGGGCGAGTTTGGGTTAGAGCGTGTATGTCTGGATGGCAGTTTGGGTTTGCAAAGACAGGTGCAACACTTGGAAACAGATGCTATTGTTCAACATGGTCGGCTGGAGACGTATAAAGTGATGTCATGACGTGTCTCTATGGCGGTTCTTGCTCATGGAAAAGCAAATTGTTTTCACAAGCTTTACAAGTTGTAAAAGCTCAGAAGCTCCTCTAGCATTTCACTTAGTAAGAAATGGGAAATAAGGGCTAGGTATGGGATGGTACCTGAATGAGGACGGCCTGAGAGAGGTGGGTTTAGTTCTCTATGTTTGGTCTAGGGCTTGGACAGAGGAGCATTAGGTTTGGTCCAGAAGTGGGACAAGAGGAAGGGCAGATTTGGTCAACAGGCAAGAAGAAACGCAGGAAGAGAGGTCAAGGTTTTAGAAGTCAATTCAAAGGGGGTGCTGGATATGAAATAGCCTTCGGTGTCGCTAATCCCCTCTGCAACTCTGTCATCACAACAAGAACATAATTACACCACCCCCATCCATACTGCCCCACACACACACACACACACACACACACACACACAGTCCATTTCCCCTTAGACCATTTCCCCTCTTCCACAGCTCTGATTGCTGCATTAAGACTTGGCTGTCTTTTGTTGTCTGCACACACACACACACACACACACACACACACACGAGGGGGAGGGCCGGCCCAGCTGAGAACACAATACAACAGGGATCAAAGGTCACCCAGCTGCCCAATCACCGGCCTTTCTGGGTTGGCTATTGGCGGAGGAGGGCGTTGTCCCCCCTTTTGTGCTGGTCAGGGTGGGTCCACTAAACAAGTAGCTGCACTTCCAGCCACGGCCCAGCTACCAGCAGCCGCCTCGCTCCTCCGAGGCCGTCGCAGCGTCAGACTGCTGCAGGTCAGAGGAACTTCTAATATTGATTTACGACAGGATTTCTGGTAGTTTTTTTAATTGGCTGCATCTGAACTTACATTGTGGAACCTTCACTGAGAAGAATAATGTTAGTTCAAACTATAGAATATTAAAATACAGCTGCATTGAGGTTTGTTTTGACTGCACAATGGCTGCTTATTGGTGTGTTTCAATGAATGACACCAACAAATGCTGTTAAATGAATTACAGAATTATATTTGTGGCTGCGGGATTAGCTAATTAAACAATATATTAAAAGATAATTAGATTTGAAGCACTGGAAAGACGGTTAGGAGAGGAGGGATGCAAAGGCATGAATGGAGGAAAGAGGAAGGCATTCGGAGCCGGGCGCTGAGAATGAGAGAGAAAGTGACGCTGCAAAAAGACAGAGAGTGAGCAAGACGAGGAAAAGATAGACTGGGAGACATGTGGCCACCAGAGAAACTGCGGGAGCCTTTAGTTCCCCGCGCCCTGTCTTGTCATTGGAGATTCCTCTCCCCACTGGATGTGATGGGGCCAGTTTGTGCTGAAGTTCTGCAGCAGGGGAGGTTGTCCTCCAACATTTACATCCATGTCAGCCTCCCTCTTTCTTTCCTACACACACACACACCACACTTCCATCTTTACCGTCTGATGCCTAAGTGCCTTCAGTATGTGCTGAGTGGAGTTGTCAGATTTTTGCTGGCTAGTTAGATGCAACCACTCCTCACTTCCTACTTATAGTAGTTCCATTAGTGCACACACTAATGGCAGGCTCACAGTGCAAATATGGGCCTGTTGTTTTGTGTGTGTGTGTGTGTGTGCTTCATGCTCTTATTAGTGTGCTTTATGCTTATGTGGCTGGATAAATGATGGGAACAATGGATTTGAAAGCCTGTCTTATGTGTGAAGGCAGCGATTTGTGTTTTCCTCTGTGTCTGACCATGCATGTGTGTAGAGCGATGCTCACTGGCTTGTGTGTTCGTATGTGTGTGTGTGTGTGTGTGGTGCCTGTTTCCCTAGTGATCAGCAGTTTATTTATTTGCTTCAGTGATTTTTTTTTTCTCTGTGAAGATAACAAGGAAAGTGGAAATGGGTCTTTTTCAGTTGCCATGACTCCAAGTGGGGAGCTCATCGCCACAAATAAATGTCACTCCGTGTCTGAATTGTTGGCATCCCGATTTATCTTTTCATGATGACCTATTTCAGTGTATTTAGCTGTTGAAAATAAGACCTAACATCTTGATGAAAGATGTGCCTCCATGACAAAAAATCCCCAAATACTAAAAAAGCTCCGGCCTCACCACATCCCTCCATCCCTCTGGCTCTGATTTGATCTATATGCTTTTACAAGCTTTTAGCAGCTGATTTGCTTGCTGCTTTTTCGATTGTTTTCACATGGTTTGTCCCAAATTACACTTAGTGCCTACTGCAAACCTCCAACACAGAATGGCTTTAACCCCAAACCTCCTGATGCTGCACGGTGGTAGACCCAGTGTTCAGATTCATGGCAGAACGGCAGAGTTATTCTGTGTTTTCACACTTTATGTTCATGGATGAAGGGACCACATTTTGCTTTTTCGAAGGTCAAGGTCATGGCATGATTTCGTCACAAACCAACATTCACTGGACTCAAAAATGAACTGATCATCTGTTGTGTGTCAGAAGCAGCATCCCTCTGGACAATCTCCTGCTGTGTTCATTCTCACATTATCCACATTTCTGACTTCAGGGCTGGCAGGCTGAACCGCTGAGGCCCATAGATTGGCGCCACAGCCAAGTCAAGAGGCATCGGTGACAGTATGCAGCTGTAAAACAGTGTACATGCTTTCACTTTTCCCCTGGATTAAAAATAAACACGATTGCATAATCAGGATTCTCCATTAGATCCGAGGAGGTAATTGAGATGAGCTTTCTGCACCATAATGTATCGGCGAGGCCCTGGTATTGTCAGTAATCTCATGTTATCTACACACATACATACAGCTCATGGTTTTCTCCCTGCACTTGTCTGTTTTAATTCAAAGCCTGTACTGTGTGTGTGTGTGTGTGTGTATAGCAGTGGTTTCACCGGCTCCTCTGCTGTACTATTCCAGTGTGACGCTGGGGGGGTGAGACATTGTTAGCAGCAGACCGAAGAACCCAAGTTAAATCTCCCAGAGCACAGAGGGCCCCATTCACTGTGCTATGTGAAGAGTGTAGAGCGGGAGAGGGAGGGAGAGGTGGCTGCGAGTGAGGTGGGGGTGGGACAGACAGAGGAGCGGGGTGACACTTAAAGCGTTTTTTATGGTTGATGGCGTGCATCTGTCGGGGTGCGAGTGTGTCGCATCGCTCCACCGGCCTGGCTGGAGCAGGCAGAGACACAGAGACCGGGTGAAGGATGGAGGACAGCTGATAGCACTCCACATGATAGAGGACACACAGAAAATGAGCTCTGCACGTGTGTGTGTGTGTGTGTGTGTGTGTGTGTGCATGTGCAAGTGAGGGAGATGGAGGGAGCAAGTTTGAGTTCATGAGCAACCACAACTCACCTCCACACAAATGGGTCACTGGCGTGCATGTATGGTGCACGTGTGTGTACTGTAGAATTTAACATGTGACCAGCAGCTCGGTGGCGTGTGCGTGTCAAGAAATGACGGGAGCTGGCAAAATAAATGTCAAGCAACGTGAGTGTGGTGCGAGACTGTTTGAGTGCTCCTCACGGGAGGGGGTCGGGGGGGGTCGGGGGGGCAGGAATGACACACGGGAGGTAATGGTGGCGCTCACATTACCCTGTATGACTTTCTAATGAAATACTACACTAAGCTTATTAGAGCTTGAGTGATGGATCAGCCAGGATGATATATCATCTCCATGAGAACGTCACTAATGAGCGCTGCTTAGCTTAATTGTCAAATGCTCAGTAAGTTGCAGTCTTCTTTACATTTAAGCAATCCTTGTTGTAAAAGACTTAATTAATGATTTAAATTATGCTATGTCTACCCTGAGAGAAGGATCCCCCACTATGTTTTATTTGGTATATTTCCCTGACTCAAACTGTGCTAATCCCTGTGAGACACACATTGATCAAATATACAGAAGGAAATCCATAAATAATTAGGGTAATAAAAAGACAAATAATAGCCTGGCAACTTAATTAGGAATATGCCTTTTAGTGTTTTTGGCTAAGGCTTAAAATACACCATCTCTGTCAAAAAAAGTCTCAGAAAAAGTCGATAGCTCACAAGTTGTTGGAGATGAACCTGTTCTCCAGGTCCACAGTGAAATCTGGCAAGAAGAACATTTGGCTTCTCTTTTTCCGACATCCAGGCAAACTTTTAACAAGCTGTTCAAACAGGCTGAGCCGCCCTGTCTCTCTCCCCCACATCATGACCAGCGGCAGGAGGAGGTGAGCGGCACTGTGTTGAATGACATGTTAGCCGGTATAATTGCAGGGGGGGGGTTCTCGGGGATTTGTGGTATTATGGCAAAAAGGATTAAATACATTTAAATGACAAAAATTAAATCACTGTAATTAAGTTTCCACATAAACAATCATTATCTGAAACCAACTGCTGCTTATATCTAAACAGCGGCTTCATTTGAGTTGAGTGTGTGGCAACTTCTGTCTCTTATATGATCATATATATCTACAATATATATATCTTTGTAGATGTGTATATATGATGTTGATTTGATTTCGTTGAGAATCTCTGGCCGAGGATGAGAATCTTGTTTGATAAAACCTCCTCTCTGTTTACCGGTGCGATGAGTCATGGTTGTCATGGCGAGTGCTCTGACAGCAATGCAGCTAATCGAGAGCATCTGACTCCACATGACTGTCCTCCCTTCATCTCTCTCTCTCTCTCGCTCTTCGCCTCCATCAGTCCATCGCTTGGAGTCTTGTGTCTCTTTCTTTCCTTTCAGCATCGCTATCTTTTTGCGTCCGCAGGCTTCCTTTCTCCAACACCTCCCTGCTTTCTCATATCACACAGCCCTCGCCAACCTTTAATACACCTTACATACATTTTTCTTTTCACTCCCCTCTCTATCCCCTTCTCAGTCCCTTGTGTCTGCCTGTCTTTCTATGGGGGACCAGCTGTGCACCAGATGTGGCTCGCTCTCCCAGCTGTTGGCATTATGACCATCATGAATGCAATGGAAGGGATGAAAGTAATCTCTATAAAACATGTGAGAAGAATAAATATACAAAAATACACGTAGGAAGAAGACAAAGAACCAACAGCACTATTAATTACAGTCTACTGCAGGAATGTTTTATGAGAGGTGATTGAAGCCGATCATAAACACGGAGTACCACAGACGCACGGCAAATCCTGAGAGGACCGTTTTAGTGATGCTACAGTGGATAAATATGCTATTAAATGGAGTTATGTCACTTTTGAGAACAGGCAGATTTCACTGTAAATCCCTGTTATGAGACTGGAGGCTTGTGTTAATTAGAAACCCCATACCATAAGTGCCTAGAGGTGTGAAGAGTAGCGAGGAGGAAGAAGAGGGTCACAGTTGATTTGAAATAATCCAAACTGACTTTTTTTAGGAATTAAAAAACGAGGACGAGGCTTGAAACGTTTCACGTCACAGCTCGTGTTCCTCAGTCCCTTTCAAGCAATGCTTTTATATTTCTGGAAATGTGCTCCTGATATTTATTGAGGAGCGATCAGACATTTGATTCCACTCTCTGTTAGTTAAAAATGTATCCAGCAAGTTAGCCTATTTTAGCATTAATGCTCCAGGGGGATAGAACTCCTGTGGCTCTGTCTTTAAAATATGCATAGCAGCCTCACTAATTAACATCTCGCTGAAGTTCTCAGAGGCAGAATTTGAAATGGACAGACTGTTGAGGACGTCTCTCCCACGGATCAGTGCTCAGCCCGACGACCACGTCCAACTAGGGACTGACCAGGTCTTTGCTTCTTGTGGACATCCAGTTAACCGCTCCCTCCTTTTTCTGCACACGGATAAACTACTGCTAATTTACTGTTGACCCACATTACACTTTTCATTAGTTAATTTACCGTTAAATTACTGTTAATCATATTCACATTTCCATTTGAGCCCTTTTGTCACGTATTCCATGTTTTAAGTGGGTTGTATTAGTTAATAGTATTATGGAAAAATGACTTGAAGGATTTCCACGAACTTTGAGTTTCTTTCACTATTTAAGTTTGTGATGTAGGGTGTTTTTAAATAATGTCCATGAGAGAAATTCATGGATGAATAAAGTCAGGCATGGTTAGAGGACTGGTTCTTGATGCAGATCCAGGCGTCGTTTGGACTGTTGGACCTTAGTGGAGGTATTCACTCTCTGAGTACCGTTCAAGTTTATTTACTTTGTCTTCCCAGGCTCAGTGTTGAGAAATTGCAACAAAGCAATCTTCCTACAGGGATTAATAAACTTTTACTCAATTCCGATTTAGAGCCAGGTTGGCTGTTGCTCCTGTCTGCAGTCATTGTGAGAAGCTACGCTAACCATCAGGCCCCTCTCCTCAGTATACTTAAGAAATTATGAGTCTCAAATATTAGTACAGAGATTTGCTATGTGTATTTTTCCTTTTGGCTGACGGTGGCTGTCCAGTTAAGTTAGATGTGTTTATGGCTTCCCTGTTTTATGGCCGTTAGAATCCTTCACAACCCACAAGATCATCTCAGGTTGTTGATTTTGTGAAATAGTTTTGGCTTCGAATTGTGTGGGGGTAAAATTCAGCTTTTTAACAGGGGACAAATCTGGGGAGCGGATCGCGCTGGTTTTCACACGTCAGCTCTGTATTTGCTGGTGCAGACGGATGAGGCTGCGGGCCAGGAGGAAGACGTGAGGAGCCATCGTAGGTGCTGCAGCGATGGACAGAACACAGGGAGCCGGAGAAGAAAGGAGGGCAAGATGGAGGAGGGAGCGATGTCTTGTTTTCGAGGGTGGGCTGCTGCAAAATGTCAGAGCCTCGGTGGAAAAAAAGAAAAGCTCGCCGGAGATGGTTGATAGTGTTAGCATTTAGAGTGGATCGTTCCTGTCGTGACCGCACAGGGACTGAGAGGCAAATTGAGCGCGAACACTTTGACTCATTACACAAGTGCCGTGGTGGACCTGCAGCTAATGGACAGCGACACACCTCACCACCTTCTTTACACCTTTCTTTAATATAATCCTCCCTGTTTTTCCAATATCCTCTCAATCCGTGCTAAGTTAAAAGCCCCTCCCGCCTCCTGTCTTTCTCAGTTGTCTCCCTCTCCTCGAAAAGATTCATTTCTTCATCCAGCTCACTTTCCCCCGCTGTCTGCCTCTGTCGGTCAGAGGAAGTGGCAGCCTCTGCCCGCTGGCTCCCAGAGGAACAGACCGGCCTTTGTCTGTTTGAACTGTAGGAAGATGAGTAGCCGTCCGCCCAGCGAGCCCAGTAGGGATTCAGGATTCGTCTGTGGCAAGCTAACCAACCAGGCAACTGTAAATCAGTGAGCCAATCCAACCAGGGCCTTCGTGCTCTGAGTAGTCAGTCAGGTGTTACATGAGGTTCTCATGACTGTTTGGAAGATGCTATGTGAAAGCAGCGTGCACAGGGAGCAGGAGAGACTGCAGACTTCGGCTGAACGTTTTCCAAGCTTCGCCAAAACGTACCCCCTCTCACTCGGGCTAATTTCAAAATGTGAAATTATTGCGGCTCAATTCATCACCTCCTGCAATAAACGCTATGAGAGCTACCAGAGGGGACTGCCAGAGGATATAAAATGCAGAGCGCTGCCAATTCAGTGACTTTGGCATCGGGTGACTCCTTCGACAAATACTCTCAAGAAGAGGCCACAGACTTCTGCGTCAATTAGGTGTGTGGGACAAGAGGTACATGGCTGTGGATTTTATGACCTTTTTAAAAACATATACGAAGATGTCCAGAAAATTGGGAGAATTCTGGATGCATTTTTGTGGTCAAATGTTTCCACGACAAAAGGAAAACAGTTCAAGTGACGGATGGGACTGGATCGGTGATCTCTCGTGCAGCCCCTCCGTCAGGCTGGACTTTAGTGCATGTGTTGTTCTGTGGTTCTGTGGTTGCTCATAGTTTCACTGGAATAATGAGTCAGTCTGTTTCTGCCTCAGTAATAATTCCTGGTCACACTCTAAATGAACTCCGATCTCATTACAAGAGAGAAGCACAAAGAAGTAATTAAACCACGACAGCAGGTTAGTGGCAGCATACTTTGCATGATCTGTGCCAGCTCATTTTACCACACTCCTGTCTGCACCAACGTGTTCACCCAATCACGTCGCTTTTAGACCAAACCACATCCAGTAACACTGATTTTATTGGCAGAAACTACTTCCACCCAACACAATCCTTATGGAGTCATTTCCACTGCGTTGACTGCAGGGATGGTGAAATTAAAGATATAGCGGACGTTCTTTTTTTTTTTTTTTTTTTTTCCTTACGTTTGTCTTTATTGGATAAGGCTCCAGGCACCTCAGGCCTCAGCAGGCCTGAACAGGGGGATCAACTGAAGGTTTATAGAATGTCCTCACACAGGCTGTGTCGGATCGCAGAGAAATATTTGGGAGATAGACGCCTCGGAGACGAAAGCAGCGTGGAAATGATCCAATGTGATGGGAACACTATGGTCTGATTACAGCGGAGCAGCTCCTCCTTCATCTCTCGTCTCGTACTACCACTCCAGTCCCTGTGAAGTCCGTGTGTCAGGGGAGGTGCGCCCGCATTAGCCATTCTCTTTAAGCCTCCCCGCCTTTGACATCACCCCGCGACTCTCTGTTGTGAAAGAATTGTGCCAGGGTCGAGGTGGAGGAGTAAAGCGGAAGAAGAATATAAATAAATGGGTCAGGGATGGACACCAGTCTCACTTACTAGATCATCCAGTTCACCAGATGGCTTCTTGATGCATGTGTGAGGGAAACAGGCCGAGACGTGTGTGTGTTGCTGTTGCTCTGCATTCTTGAGAGAGAGACTCTCAACCTCTTTTAACCCCCTTCTCAGCTGTGGACCATCTTTGAAGCTTTTTTCTTCATCCCTCCTATCTTTTACACACACACACACACACACACACACTCACACATCCACACTCAGCTTCTTTCCTCACATGGATTTGTTTACATTCTGGCAGCCACCTCCCACAGTACGAGGCTGAGTCCCAGGCTGTATGGAAGACGTCCTTCTTGCTGAGGTGATGCACAGTCAAACTGTATTTGCAGGAGATGAGGATCTGATTATAGAGTGCACAACCCATTTTTGTGCAAATGCATTTTTGGAGGATTTTTTTGAGACTGGCTGGTTGTTAGCACAGGAAGGGAAGTCGAGCTGGCATACTGGTTTTCGCATCATCGTTCCCTGGAGACATGTTGTGATGGACAGATCCTCAGTTGCACCAGGCCTGGCTGCCTGTGAAGTGGAGGGACTGTTTATGCATGCTGTCTAGGTCTATTTCTATGGAGTTGCGTGATGATGCCCGCTGCATCACAACCACTGCCTCACAGTCTCTCTGTGTGGAGTTTACATGCTCTCCCAGAGTCTGCGTGGGTTTTCTCTGAGAACCTCAGCTTCCTCCCCACAGTAGAAAAAACTGCAGATCGGGGTTAGACTTTAAATTGACTGTAGGTCTCAGTGTGAATGTGAATGCTGGCTCCGGTTTCTCTACGAGCACCAGAGGAGAAGATGAGGCTCGTACAAACGCACATTCATTACGCTACATTCCTTTCAGTCACACTGTTCTGCACCAGTGCAGATCTTCAGTATTTATAACTTGCTTAACATGCAAGGAGAAGAGTCGAATCTCCATGTTTGCCTCCAGGCTCCAGTTTCACAAAGCAAAGTTAGGGAGATTTGGTTCAATGTGCTGTGCAGGCTTCTTCTCCCCCAGCATATCTGCAGACCACTCTGATTTAGGATGAAACAGAAATATACTTGGAAAGAAAACAACTAAGGCAACAACACAGTGTTGAACTTTTTGTACAAGTCACTTTGTCTCATATTCAGCCTTAAAATCACACTTTTTTCTGGAAGGATTTACTTTAAAAAAGTCAAGTGTCAGTTTCAGTCATGAGACCTGACAGCATAAAGCTAAGACTAATTCATGTTTGAGTTTAAGACTGGACTTTGATGACGTACACTTTGTTTTTCCTCAGCAAAGTGTTTCTTCAAGACTACTCTGGATACCATGAGCAGTTACAAGTCATATTTGTGTGTCTGTGCGTGGCTCTATGTAGGTCTGTGTTATCTAATACAATCTGTCCATATCTAATATTCAAACTGCAAACCCTTTAGGGTAAAGAGGAGAGGAGAGGAGAAGGAGAAGGAGGGTTTTCCCATATCACTGATAAATAACGTCCTTAAACCTGTTTAACTCAGAACAGATTTCAGATCTTCTCCGTCTCCCTCTCGTAAACAGTTCAAATTTTGACCTTTACAGAGGAGCAGTGATGTTTTGAAACATTTCATCCTTGGACCGGAGTCTTGTTTCGAGATGCACAGAGGAAGATCTTTTAAGTGTTTAGGAGAGAAGCCACTGACCTGTGCTGTAACACGGCCCAGTCCTACGGTGCACTGTTAGCGTGTGTTGTTGAGGAGGAAAACATTTGGATGTAGTTATTCCCTGAACCAATCACAAGCCAATACAGAATGCTGAGGGGCAATGGAGATAAAAAAAGAAAAAGAAAAGAAAATTGATTCAGTATTTAAGTAGAGTATTTCTAATTAGCACAGCATTGTACAATTCAGAAGAGATTAACTGTGGCTACCAGGTGACTCCCCTTAATTCCGTTATGTCCAACTGCCTGAACTTGGGCTAATAATAATAATCACTCAATTTATTAGTGTTGCATTTTCCTTTTCTCTAAATCCACTGGATTTCGACCTTTTCTCCATCTGTCTCTCGCCCTTTGTCTTTGCCTTTTCTTTTTTCAAACATTGCTCTGCACCGATAAAGCAGATTCCACGAGCACACGCAGCCCAGTGAGAAACAAGTATGGAATCAATTAGCCTGTGGATGCATTTAAATTACTGGTGCTCTGGATAAGCACTTCTCAAGTGTTGCTAGCTGCATCATTAAATGTTTTTATATTTAAGCGAATTAAGGCTGATCTGGGCCGATCTGCTGTCAGCCTGGATGCAGATCTCAGTGAAGGGAGGCGGTGAAGCTCCGTGAGTCATCCTCTCTTTTCCAAGAAGTGTAGATTAAGAAAAAATGAGATGCACTGTAACAGCATGTTTTTAGAAGGGCAACATAAATAATGATGCCTTCTCTGAACAGAGCTGTTAAATCTGGATCGATAGTTTAATTTTTAATTCAGAACTATTACAAACTCAGTGCTGTGACATCAATGTTAAAACATTTTAAAAACAGTCTGCTCTCGTTCTATTTCCAGCGACCCTGAAGATTATTTGGCTCCCTGTCATTGCTTCACAGTCGTGTGTGTGTGTGTGTGTGTGTGTGTGTGTGTGTGTGTGTGTGTGTGTCACAGCCTTTGAGCCAATCTGATCTACCCATGGAAGCAGTTTCTGGGTCGGAGATGTCAGAGGAGGCTTGTTGGGAGATGTCTGGTTAAGAATATTTCCATATCTCCAGGGCTTTTGTTTGGGGCGTGGTGCTGTGTTTCTTTCTTTTTTTTTTTGAACCACGACTGTCTCCTCCATCACTGTGTTATGGAGCAATCAGAGAGACAACTCTCCTCCTACCGACAGATGGTCGTGTGTGTGGTGTGTCTGCGTGCTCCTGCTGACATTTGAGTGAGGGGTTTTTTTGCCCCGTGGGGGAGGGGAAGAAGGGGTTCGGGGAGGAAGAGGAGGTGGAGAAGTGTGGTGAGAGGTCAGCGGAGGCACAGCTGGTGAGACCCCCACTCCAACCAGCTGCTGCCTGAAAAGAGCCTGCCGGCCTGTCACTGCCCCTCCCTCCGTCTTGTGCCCCTGCAGCTTCAGCCCAGCTGTTCCAAACTTTCTACTCCCCTCCCCTAGCGCTATGCCCCCTGACCTCCACAGAGAAAAAAAGAGAAACCTCGTCCTGCATTTACAAACGAGCGTGCATGCTCCTCAGTGCACCTACAACACCCGAAACCTGGCCCCTTGATCAGGCAGGTGTCCAGGAAGTCTCATCAGAGGTGTCCCAGGAGTGAGGGTAGAGGCCTGAGGCTGGAGTAAATCCACCAGCTGCGTCTCGCCCTGCACTGTGGTTGGACATGAAATGCCAGACCCAAACTAATTGTTTGTTTGGCCCTTTAAAACTACAACTTTTGAATCCTGTGCGTCACTGCTAACCTTTTCTCTGGAAGCGATTCGTTTCATTTTGCTGTGAAAGTCAACACACTGAGACTTGATCCAAGTCCGTACCTGAAGCTTATTCTGATCCTCTCCTCGCTAGACAATTTTAATTATTTTGTTATATCTTTATTTTCTTGTGGGGTCCTTTAAAGGTTCCTACCCTGGTTGCATGGGTATCGGCTGGAGGTTCCTTTTCCTATGAAAGTCCAAACTACTTGTAAAACAGATACTTTGACGTGTTTTAGTGTGGACGGGCAGCAACAGATGTTTGGAAACGATGACATGGACGCTCTCTGTGGATATTTTCCTTTGCTGACTGGTCCTTCTTACGCGCCTTCATGCATTTTAGAGTCAGGTCTGCATTTTACAGTGATGCAGCTGCTAAGACTACATGCATAGGAGACGAGCTATTATTCAAAACAATTCCATGGACATGACCCGACATCACAGAGCTACACCAAGTGACCTTTTGTGGCTGTTCAAGAAGTGACTGAAATTCCTTGGAAGCTCCGGCAAGTGGAATCCGAGCCGTCGTTCTAACTGCACCGAGACACAAACAACAACGCACCCCTCCAGCCAGTTTGATGATGATGAATTTGTGTCTTGAAGCAGATTTAATGTCTCTACGACTTCCCCATCAAACCGTTTTCATATTAATGAAATCCTGTAGCTGTCTGGGCGGGAGGCGCTCGGTCTGCAGGCGCGTGGAGCGCTTGAATAAACAGCCAGTGCCCGTGTTACTTAGTCAAATGTGTAGCTGACGGGCTGAAAGATGTAACGGCAAGTATTTCAATCTGCAGAGAAGATGAAGAAGCGTAATTAGATTGATGAAAACATAAATGATGAGTCTCAGCAGATGTACACGCCTCTGAGGAAGCACTGCTGCTGAATATTTAATGATCTTGTTGTGTGCCGTCCATTAAAATAAAGAAATCGTCCAAGTTGAACTCAGCCCAGGGCCACCCATGATGCACCTCGCCATTCCATGTTGCACTGGCTGCTGGGGGTGGGGGGGTGGGGGGGGTGCCACGCCCTTGCTCCCCGTCTTCCCCCCCATGTGCCATTGTTCCCGGGATGATAAGGCCCACGTGCCCCCCTATTCAGCGTCCTGGTAGGGGGTAGGCGGGCTCTTTGTCTGGCCGCCATTGTCCCAGTCACACGCTTCCATTTGACGGGCACACGTGCTGACAAAAGAGAAAGGGGATGGGTGGGGGGGCTGGACGAGGAGGGGCCACCACCACTGGCCATTATTCTCGGCGGTGGTGGTGGTGTTGGTGAAAAGACGAGACGCGCTGGCCATCTGTGGTTTGTGTCTGTAATCTGTAGTGACTGGGGAGGGAGGGGGTGACTGCACACACACACACACAAACATACACACATTTCTTGGTTTCTAAAAGAATCCCTCTCTTTTGTCTCGCCACGCTTTTCTAGTGGCATGATGCCTATTGAGGTGTCTTGCCTTTGCTGCTTTTGATGGATTTGTTTTGGTGCGGTGCTGACAGAGAAAGGAGGTGTGTGTGTGTGTGTGTGTCCGAGGCTGATACGGCAAAAAGAATGTGACTGCATGAATGTTGAATACGCTCTCGTCTCGTCTGCGTGTCACCGTGACTTCGGCTGTGCGTCTGTTTTCTAGCAACAGTCGAATAAACATCATGTCCACTTGCGGTTTCTTTGCCCCGTTTCCTTCCCTGGCCTTGGATCAGGTTGCGGCTCCTCACCTCTGCTGTGTTGACTCTGCTTCTTCGCGATCCCACTCAACTTCCTCTCCTCTGGAGACACGCAGATGTTCTGAGAAGTCTAACACGGCTGTGTTTTCTGGAACTCACCGGAGGATGTTTGAACCGAGCTGAAATGCCATTTGACCTGTGGACGTCTCCTCTCATCCTTCCTTCTTTCTTCGCTTTGTTCAAGTCCTTTCCCCCCCGCCGCTGCTTCCTCGTTATTGTGAGCTCCTTCCCTTCGCTCTCTGGTCTCTTCCAGTCCGCACGTGTTCCCTTCCATCTTTGTAGTTCGTCCCCAAACGTTTCCACGGCTGCCCTCCTGTTCTTTTCCTCGAAATATTCATGTCTTTTTTTTTTCTTTTCCAGTAAACGTGATGCATTTGTAGAATACCGCAGGGGCAACGAGGGCATGTCCAAACAGGCAGAATGATTAGCCATCTTGTACACGTTACCTAATTCTAGAAAATAGCATCACTGCTGCAGTGGTTTCTATTAAAGTCCTATTTTAAAGGCCTAGCGTCATCATTTTACTGAAATAATTCAGTGACGTCCCCTCATCCATATTAATCAGAGAGAATCTAGACACAGACTTTCATTTAATCACGATTCAGACGCGTATGCCGCTGTGAGCCTGATCATGGAGAGTGAGGAGGTTTTATTGTTCAAGAAGGTTCTTAACATCCATCATGGGCGGCACATGGATTATTATTCACTTAAGGTTCCAGCTAACACACACACGCGCAGCCTGATTCAGCATCACCCTGCTACATGTCTGCTGCTGCCCCTCTCTCTCTCTCTCCCTCTGTGTGACCAGCTTGTGCTTTTAGTGCTGGTCGATAAGACAGGACCGTCCCATGAAGGTCATTCATTCTCGCCTCGCCACCACGAAATCTCCCAAACCGCTGCAAAGGTCGGCTGCTGGCATTGCTCAACAGAGACTGACTGTAATTATTACTTTGTTCTTCCTCGTGGCCCTCTGCCGCTCTGTGTATATATAAATATATATAAAAAACAACTGTGCCTCAGAGGTATCGTTGTTTCGTTTTGTGAGTTTCTGTGTCACCAGATGTTGCCGTGAGGAGCATCGCTGTGACGTGGGCAAATGGAGAAGGACAGGGCCTCGTTCTTGTGGCCCAGAAAATGCTGCGAGAGTCCCCCTCCGAGGACAGACTTCAGGGCAGGGAGACATATGGTGGCTGTCACACAGGCAAAGAGATGGATTGACATACAGATGGATAAACAGACTGACAGATAACAGATGTGTAGTAAATACGGAGTCAGCACTGGACCGTCTGCTGCGTGTAGGAGGTGCTCGAGTTCAAGACAAGAGCAAGAAAATACCGATTCATAGCTGCTACCGCCAAACAGCTGGAGTGGAAATCCCTGTGGTCAACATGTTTGAATCCATACATGGAGGCCATAGTTTTCACCTTAAGACATAGTCCTAATGTTTCCTGTCCAGGAATGCAAAGACGGAAGTTGGTCAGAGAGAGAGAGAGAGAGAGAGAGAGTGAGTGATGGGGCAGATGTTAAAAGCTTTAAAAGCCTCATTGATTTTTTGAGCTCTGGCTTCAGTTGCTTTATCTGTGTTAACGTGCATTATGCACGAATGCATTGTGTTGTCCGTCAACACTAGAAACGCAACATCATTTCATCATTCAAGATGGTGTGTGTTTGTGCATTCAGCGTATGAGACATGAGTCAGCAAAATGAAGTGAAGAAAGCACAGCCTGTCTGGACAGAGCTGGCATGAGGTCAGAGGCCACCCAGGGACCTGGATAATGACACTCACTGGCTGCTGTCAGTGTGTTGTACCCCCTCACTCCAGTAGGGGCGCTGTTACACAGGAAACAAGGCAAGGCTCCTCTCTGCTCTCCTCCAACACCTCCTACCAGTGAGTTCTCTTTGTACATGAAAAAGCTGTAATTACAGCTCCCATCCCATCATCATCAGTAAAATTCACTACAGTTAGACACACAGGGAATGAGGGGGTAACAACTTTAAATCATTTCTTTAATACACTTTTCATTAGAAAATAAAAACTAAAGTAGGCATTATTTACTCAGAAGAGTTCAAATCTGTCAACAATAACATCGTCATTTAGTGTTAAATTAAAGTCTTTATTACTTCTGACTGTCTCCCCACACTCTTTCTGATCCTCACAGGTTATTCTCGATACCATCAGATTCACCGTGATCTAAAACCTCAAACATAATTTGAGGACTTTTTCCATCTTTTTCTCTCCTTCCCTGTTTGTTTTTGTTTTTTTCCTCTATCTTGTTTTCCTACTCATCAACAGGAAGACCTCGCTGTGATCGGCCGAGAGGGAGGTCTCCTTTCCCCCACAATGTTGTCACTGTCTCTCTCTCTCTCTCCTCAAACGCCATCCAATCCGATCTGATTTGTGTGTGTGTGTGTGTGTGTGTTCCCTACTTCCTCTGCCTTCTTCTCTCTTTCTATTTTTGCTCTTCTCCAGAGTTGCCCTTTTTTCCTCCCAAACCGACCCCCCCCCCACCCCTTTCAACCCACAAAAAAAGCCCCATACCATCGGTTGCCATGGGATCCTGTTGCCATGCAGCAGTGAGATTTTCACATTGCCCTTGCATGTATGCGTGTGTACAGTGGTGTGACGGAGTTTGGATGCCACGTTGATTGGGAAGAAGGAGAGAGAGAGGATGCAAGGCAGCAAACACCAGCCGCCGTCATCTCATCGGCACCACACGCCTCACACACACACGCCGTCAGTCTGTGTGTGCGTGTGTCCAGTCACACCACTCCTCCATCGTCTTACAGTCGGTCAGTGAGGCTTTGTCTGTAAACACAGGTTTTGTGTGCGTGGTGAGAAGATAAGTCGGGATAATGGAGACGTACGATGATGGAGAGTCACTGAGAGGAGAAATGGATGACAGGAGGGAGAGAAAGGAGAGAAAGTGAGTGGTATTGACCAGAGGCAGAAATCGATGAGCAGCCTGTCAGGAGAAGGCCGGAGGATTCGGCTGCTGTCCTGTCTCATGATTGGACAGCGCGTCCAACTGGGTGCAGTTTTTCACCGAGTGTAACTGGATGAAAAAAAAGGGTGTTTTTCTCAGGGCTTGTTTGATCAACACACACATCAGGATGTCTGAGTTTAGTTTCACAGGAGTCAGGGAGGCGGCGTGATAACATGGCGAGAGCCGGAGCGGCTTAAATCTCCTAACGAAGCACGGAGAGTTAACGCTCGTACAGATTAGCCACCTGCTTCTTCAGAGGAAACACTCGCTGACATCCATTCCCACACGCTCCTTTTGTTGCAGCTTGTCTTCTAAGGCTACAAGCTCATGTTGCATTACACTAAAGCTGCGTTACTCAATATTGTTTTATACTGTAATGGATTTAATGAGGTGGTCATTCGTCAATGATGTATTCAAAGCTTGATTTGTTGCGTCGCAGCAGCTAAAGCAATAATTCATGTGGATTTAAGAGGTGGCCGCTCTCATTGACTGACACTCGCGCACGCCATTGAGGTTTTTGTTGCATGCCTGTCACATGTGGTAAAGGAAATGATGTCATACAGTGGTGAGGTTTTCATTTCCTCCAATAAGCTCAGACTTTTCCCCAGTAAGGAAAACAAGAAAAATACTTTATTATGTTGTTTTCCTCTTTTCTATTCTGGTAAATGTTCTCAGTGACGGAATGCTGTACATGACGCTGTGCAGAAAAGATAAAAAAAATACTGGAACATTAAGTCATAAGCAATCTCAATGTTGACCCTCACAAATCTTTATTCAACTGTGTCACATTCATTCAAGGATTCATTTTTATTTTGACTTTATGAATTCAAATTGTTATCTATTCAGAGAGAGCGAGAAATAAGAAGAGCAGCTGCTTTCAGGGAATTCGACTTTTAACAAGCTGATGCTGAAGGACCGACCCAGTGACCACACTTCATTCATTGTAGCATCATTACAGTTTCCAGCGAGGACACAGGAACTAGGTTATTGCTTATTACTATCTGCATGTCTGCGTTCGAGGGCCTGCTGCCTACTGACACACATGGATGATTGCTTATTTGTACATAAACCCAGATTACTGTGTGTGTGTGTAATTAAAATAACAAGCTGGTTTGGAGTCGCTGAGGCATGATGGCAATAAAACCGCAGTTTAACATGTTCACAGACACGCGCGTACACAAATTCAAACACAGTGTGTGTGTGTTCTAACTGGTGGGGCCGCTCACATGAAACACGTGCCGTGGGGCTTATTTCTCGCGAGTAGGAAGTGTGTCTGCCACCACCTGGCTGGGGGGATCACCATGTTTCATAACGGCGCGGGAGCTTTACATGGCTTATGCGAGCGTCTGCCCATGCACACAGATAGACACAGTGAGGAAGATGAAAACGCATGCACAAGCAGATGTGTACTGCAGTACAGCTACTTGGCAGATAGAGTATTTGAACTGTGTCCGCCTCTGATTAGTTAAAAACTGTAGCTCCTTTTGTTTTCCTCTGTGGCTTGGTCTTATTTTTAGATCCTTTTCTTCCTCACAGTATTCTTCTCTCTCTCTCTCTCTCTCTCTCTCTCTCTCTCTCTCTCTCCTGGAGGAGTGATGAAGAAAAGCAGAGGAGGAGGAAGAGGAGTAAACAAGGAGCCAGATTTGCCGACACATTGGCGTATGGGGGCTTTATCTGTATCTGTAAATGTCACAGTCACCTTTTTAACAATCGAAACGCTCCGGGCCGTGTGACGATGACAGTGGGACAGGATCCTAACAGCAGGCTGTACCTGTCGCCTGTGATGATTGCAATGCCAGACACGTGGTCGTCAGAAATTCTCCCTGCAGGCAGGACAAGCACGTGTTTTTGCAGGAACACAGTCTGACACTTAAGTTGGAGGACATTTGTCCCGCTGGTGAGGTTTTATTGGCAGCCGTGCGGACATTAGAGGGTGATGTGCATTCACTGTGGATGAGATCAGATGGCGCGCGGTCCTTTGTCATTTCTGCGTGGCGTCATGTTCCCATTTGGCTGCGGTGCGTGTTTACCCTCACTGCATTTTGTAATGAACGCGGTTCTGTGAAGTCATGTTTTCCCACCGGGACATGTGAAGCACATAAGAATGCCAGTCAGCATGTCACGGCACAGCGGAAGCTGCTGTTGAACGCCGCCAGCCAGCAACAAGTACCCAGAATGCTGCGTCTGTAACAGACACGTGGACAAAGCCAGAGCACAACAAGGACGCTTTTGATCCCCTCTGACTCTCATCCATTGTTGATCTCTGGCTCGGGGTGTTGGAGGGTAAACAGCTTATGGGGATGAAGTGGAATCGTGGAAGGGCGAGGAATGTGTGAGATAGCGTTAACGCACAGCGCGACGCTGAGCTGCAGTACAAACCCTGCAACACAGACCGGATCCGACCATCAGCCTCATATCAGGAGGCAGATAAAGATAAAGGCGGAGTCCATCTCTCCACTCACTCAACTGCACTGCTGCTGAACAGGAGGAATAAACAGCGCAGCCACATGTCGTTTACACGCGGAGAAACTCTGACCTGTTTGTTTGAGTGAGAGCAATTCAGATTTTGCACCATCAGCGTTTTTGCAGGAACTTGAGAAAATGTCTGGACAGTGGGGTCCTGACGTTCTCAGGCCGATTCTCACTCTGGTGAGTCTGGGTTGTAGTGTGCTGGAGGCAGGACATGACATCACATGAATTCAAAGGGTTTTGTGCACAGCATCGAGTCCACTCCTATCCCCACATGCTCTTGAATCTCATTTGTGCTCTTTGGCATTTTCTACCTCCTATTCTTCATCCAGGGATATTTGGAGTATTATTGATTGATAGTGATTATATAACCCAAAATGCACTTGGGCGCATGGTGTGGCTTTCAGTCTCCGGCTCAGCCCAACCAACTGCCAACCAGCTGTTCTGACTGTGGGTGTTGGAGTTAGAGATCCAAGAGTCTGGAGGCTTAACTGAGGTTTTCAGTGTGATGTAGGGGAGATATTTCTGCTAAAGGATCTTTCGTTGAATATCCTGTGTGTCACCTATTGAAATCATGCAATCACGTGAAATGTGGCAGAGGTGAGTGGATGCATGTATTTCTTGTGTTAAACGGAGCCAGAAACAGGAAGTCTCCGGCCAGGTGCTGTGATGGTCTGTGGATTTCATCATTTTGCAGAGAGAGGCAGATCATTACTTATTCATTCCCTGCGGTCGCTGCCTGCTGTATTTCTGTAGCCTGCCCTTCAGGACCCTGTGTGTCACTGTGGAGCAGCACTCTGCCTCGAGGCCCAGTCCTCCAGCGCCGGCCCCGTTCCCCAGTTCCAGCATGAGCTCGCTCCCGTCCCTTTGGACCCCAGCCCCAGTTATCGCCCTCTCCCCCAGTGCACTCTTGACCAGTTTGCCCACAGCAGATGGAGAGGAAATAAAACTGTGCCACCACCCACCATGACTCGCCTAATCACCCCCTCCTCTCTCTGTTACTCTCACTCCCACTCTCTTCATTCCCCTCTCCCAGGATCTGGAGCATCAAACATTGATTTGACTGTATTTTTAGCGCAGCTGTGAGTGTGTGTGTGTGTGTGTGTGTGTGTGTGTGTAGTACTAGCTTGTGTGTATTTGTACACCAGACGCTCATGCAGGCTGGGTCGTGGGCAGTTTGATTGTGTTTGGGTGCATCACTCTGTGCTCGTGTGTGTATCTGCAAATGTGTCCAGGCTCCTTTCTCCAAGTTAATCCTTTAAGAAGAGGTGTGGTTCTCTCTCTCTCTCTCTCTCTCTCTCTCTCTCTCTCGCTCGCTGTTCCCTCTCCTCTCTGTTCCTCGTTCTCAAATGTAATATCATCACACGCTCCCTCGCTCCTCTCATCGCCCCCTCTCATCTTTTTCTCATTCCGTTGCTGCTGCTGCGGTGGCTGGTCTGAGGGAATCCTCGCTCTCAGCTTGTTGTCATCTCCCCTCGTCTGCCGTCGCTCCTGCGTGAGATGAGTTCTTGTGGCGAGATGGAGGAGGCCATCGAGCTCGGGTGAGTCACACAGGTGCCAACGTTGTGTCTGCGCACATGACACCTCGACACGCCGAGGTTCTGCTTCTACAACGAGAGCACAGTGTCATCTGGTGCGTGTGCGATGTGTTTGAGAGTCAAACTGGGTCGACTGTTCCTGTGGCACTCGCCACCTCGGGCTGTTGTCCTCTGCCCCACGTCTCGTCCCGTCCATCACGTTGACCCTGTTCCGACGAGAAGGTCCGCAGGAGATTGCGGTTGTGGTGCTGACGACAGGGGTTTGTTGTTGTTGTTGTTGTTGCTGCTGCTGTTGGGGTTATTGGCGACAGTGATATTTTCAGTCACTGCCGAAGTGATAACAGGGCTCGTCTAGTATCCACAAGGCTCATGGCGGCTAATAGCCTTAGCAGATGCATTAGCCCCCATGCCCATATGGAAGAGATTTAACTTGCTAAATTGATTCCTGCATAGTGTTCGTTTCTGCACATGTTGCTGTGAGCGTGTGTGTGTGTGTGTATGTGTCTATGAACACCTGCCATACACCCTTGTTTTTTTTTACACAGTGTGTTGTCAAAGTGAAGGGAGGAACGGCTTTGCCTAAATTCTCACGGGTTCCCATCACTTCCTCCCTCCCGCCCTCTCGCTGCCGTCACGATTAGGTAACTGAGAAGTGCAGCTCTCATGCGTTTTGGAAAATAGAAAAAAAAGTTGATGAGGAAGAACAACGGAGTCGACAGAGACCTGTTCGCAAAAAAAAAGGCGAAATGAGGACGAAGGAGGAAATAGCAAGATGGAGGCTCAACAGGAGGGGGGGAGATGAGAGGAGGGATGTGAAATTGAAAACTGTGTTTGCAAAAGGTGGAAATGGGAAGAGTGTGTGTGTCGAGGAAGTATTGATTGACTATGAAAGGGCGTTTGAAAGAGGATGGAGACATGACAGAGAGAAAAATTTGAGTTTCAAAAAGCAGGAGAGCAAGGTTGAATCCTGATTCTTCTTCCCCGGGACACGTCAGAGTTTCTGAACGCTGGCGTCAGAGCCACACCTGCGTCCCTTCTCCTCGGTTCCTCGGGGCTCTGATGGGTGGGGTTGTTATCACATCGGGACATTTCAGCATTACAACGTCATGTTTCACTCAAGTCTTAGGGTTTCCACTTGGTCTCGTCAAGTTAATTTAGTTCTTTTCATGTGTCATTTTGCTTCAGTGATGTGATCCTCAGCAACAGAGAGTTTGTTTCTTTTCTGACTCCCTGATCAGTCAAAGAGCCGTATTTCTCCATTTCATGTTGCTCCCGTCCAAACCTTCGAGCTCTGTTGACCCCTCCTCGCATGAGTTTTGTCAGCACGCAGAAGCGGCCTGAGCGTGAGGAGAAGGACTCAAAGTTCAGACATAAAAGCGTCGCTGAGTAGCAGTTTGAGTTGGAGCAGGGGAAAGCTGCACACACGGAGGGATCTGCACTACTTAAGAGAGGGGGCAGCGCTTGGACAGGAAGCGATGCGAAATCTGAACGAGAAATGAAGAAATAATTCTCCTGAAATGAAAGATCGCGCTCGTGATAGGAGGAAAAAAAAAAAACTCTGCGTAATGCAGCACAGATGACGAGCTGGCCCCTGGCGCTGGTCTGGAGCGACAGGAGGGAATACAGAGTGGGAACACGGAATGACAACGTGATCCAGGAGCGTATCGACCATGCTGCTCCACTTCATGCCTGGTTGCACTACACACACACACACACTCTTCCTGTCACAGTTAGACACACTCATGCAGGCACGGGCAGGCTCTGATGATGGAGGCAGGCACAAAATTGCTAACGCACGGAGCTAGTGTGGTCGGTACCCTCTTCGCCTGCTGTTCCAAGGGCACCGGGGGATTTGGATATTGTTATGTTAATCTGCCTCTCTTTTGTGTCTCAGATCCCATTCACACACACACACACACACACACACACACACACAATGTGCACACATCATGATGCAGCACACACAAACATGTTGCACAAAAGGAAGGAAGTCATTCTGCGGACATACACACTCGGATATGTACACACACACACACGCGCGCGCTCACACACAGACAATCTTCTTCAGGCTTAACTTGTGTGGGTGGGAGCTGGAGCCATGGCAGGAGGGCACAGGGGCCTGATAAGCCTGGAGGAAGAGGATAATAAGTGTGGAAGCCGTGTGTTTTCTTCTGTTGAGTCAGTGCATTGTTTGTATTCATGTGTGAGTTGACCTCCAGGCAGGCGTCGCCCAGGCTTCACTCTCTCTGTCTGTTGAGCTGAAAATGTCCCAGACAAGCTCATCACTTAAAGTTTCTTGTCATAACTGTTGTTAATGGTATATTTCAAGCTTGGTTCAGAATGGTTTTCAGCTTTAAATTCTCAACACGGCAACAACAACACATGGTGATGATGATGATGACGATGACGATGACGCAGTAATTCCTCCAGACACGAACGACACCAACAGGAACAAATTATTCACACATGGGCTGTGGTGTAAGAACTGCATGTCAGGTTCAGTTCTTGGATAAAAATGAAATGCCTTGAATACACTGTGAGGACTAGGACATCATAAAATAAACCAACGTGTCTTTGATTTTTGAATGATGACGTGATAACGTTGATATGAATGTTGCCTTGGTGCAGGACACTGAATAATTTGTTGGCAACAGAGGGCAACTCTACACAAGCTTGGCTCTTTCTGTTAGATTCAGAAAATATCAACACTGCAGGAAGCGACCCTGGGGAATCCGATTTCACGTGAACACTCCTGACTCCATAAATATTCTATATTACAGTACATGGAACATCATTCAAGGACAGACCTCAGCTCTGTATTCTGTGATGTTATGAGTCTGATCGAACAGAACGGCAGTCTGAGGGGCACTGCACGAAAAAGCACTATGGATTGTTGTTCAGAGCTGAATTTCAATGACTGAGATATGCACGAACCCACTGAACCTTCTCTTCGGAGTGGCCCTGGCACTGAGAAGTGTGTGTGTGTGTGTGTGTGTGTGTGTGTGTGTGTGTGTGCGAGAGAGAGAGAGAGAAGGACAGACACAATTAGCATAGTGGGTTCCAGGCTGATGGTTAAACACATGGCTCTGCTTCACCTGCCACCATCCATCAGTCTGCAAACTGTCACTCAGACCCAGTGTTTGGCAGAAAGATGCCACTTGGTCATTTCTCTGCCTCCTACACACTGCTGTGCATGCACCACTCCCCTGGTCTGTATGTGCGGCTTCTACAGAGGCTCAGCGTTTCTCTTTATATTTGCTCGCTGTAGCTGCCTCACCCAAGGGCGTTTATGTTTCTTATGGGTTCATATTAGACACGTGGGTACAGACTGTAAATGACTATTTTTACCTCCAGCAGGGAGGTTATGTTTCCGTCTCCGTCTATGTCTCTGTTGGTTGGACGGATGTGGGATGACTGTTGAAAGAACTTTGGACATTTTTCGTTCAGCTTGAATAAATCGAAGCGATGTTCTGGGCCTTGATGTGCGTGACTGAACGCCGCAGCTGCTGCTGCAATGTTTTCTGCGGAAATAATTTATTGATACAGTCATTGAATATTTGTGTAATTGTGTTGTTTTGCAGACAGGACAATGTGGAAAATCTCTGGACACAGCTCCCTGTGCATCTTTGAATCGAATCAAACGTGACTCAGAACTCTTGTAATATTCTAAAAGGATGATGCAGAGGTCAACGGTACTTAGAATTAGACATTTAAGAGATATGCCCCCAAGTTAGAAGGAAGGGATGAGGGAGGGGAAAGAGGATGAATGGATTTGGGTAGGGATGAGTAGAGGGGTGGATGAGGTAGAGAGATTAGTGGATATAGGATGATTTAGGAAATCTAAGACAAGGAGCATGATGGGCTTCTGTCTTTCAGTCCAGTTTAAAGCAGATATTGAGCGAATGTAGAGGGAACACTGACCTTACAGCCCGGAGCACTCTCTCCCTCTGTCTGTCACCCTCTGTCATACTCACGCACACACACACACACACACACACACACACACAGGCAGTCAAACACCGCCTCATAAACCACTCTGATGAACAAGGCCATCCTGTCCTGGGTCAGCCTTCAGACTAAACACAAGTGCCCTGGTTTATGTCCACTGCATGATCACACTCCTTTATTTTTTTTAATCTCACACACCACCTGTCGCTCTGTGTGTGTGTTTGTGTGTAAGAGGACAGAGAGACAGATTTTTTGAGGACAAAGTGTCAGCATCACTATCCGCGTCAATCAGTGTCAGTGCAAATCTTTCGGGCCCAGAAACTGGGTCACTTGTGTGTGTGATAGTAACTGAACTATAAAGGATTATTAAACAATAATAAATTATTTACTCAGTTTTAAGTATCCTACAAACTTACACACAGCACATGGAGCACTGCAATCTTGTATACGAGTAGAAAAACTGGCGGTAGCATTCTCACGCTGAAAATATGTGGACCACGTCCAAGTCTGAACGCAGCTAATGAACAGTTTATGACGAGCTTGTCAGAAAAAAAAATTACCCAATTAGACTTCCAGCAGATACAGAGAATGATTCATCATCTTATACGACCCAAGAGGAAAATAAATACCTAGTTCCTGAGCTGCCGGATGGGCCGATTGCTCTGTACTCAGCAGCCTCCTTCCAGTTTTCACTTGGTTCATCAGAGCTGTCACTAATGACAATCTCTGTCAGGGACGAATAACAAGTCAGTGATGTTTGCTGTAAACTTTGTTCATGCTCATCAGATTCATGTAAGACCACCTCCGTAAATCACGTCATTAATCACGCGGCCTGTTTATACAGGACTTTAGTTGATCAGCCAGCGAGACTGGGGCCCGTCTCAGGGAGCAGCTGAGTCAACGCCTGAACTCTGGGTTCAGTTTCAGTCAGTTCAATCAAAGTAACCCCGGGTGAAGCTCGCCCATGACGCTATCAATGGCTATCAAAGGAGCGCAGATAACAGGATTCACCATGGCAACCGATGAAACAAAGCCACAAAGCTTTTTGTCTCCACCCAACAGGCACACAACGGCAGATGAAAATCTTAAACTATAGTCTAGACAGACACATGTTCTGCAATACAAAGAATTAGATCACAACTGAGAGCATTTCCTCGATGCTTCACGTGAGCGACCTGAGGGCTGAGAATATTGTTCGGATAAATTATTGATGGTGCAGAGAAACGGATTCGCTCAAACAGATCAGGGAATGATAAAGCATCTAATCGGGGCTGATAATCCTCCCCCGACGGAGTATCTGTGCTTTGAAAACTGGCTCTGCGAGAAACCGCCACTGCCTTCAGTCTGCAGGCGTCAGTGTCAGAGTAGAGGAAGCTCAAGGTGAGTCGACGCAAACCTGCCATTGAGCAGGTTAGCATGTTGCCCGGGTAACTGACTCAGAGTTATGCTGCGCTCTGTGAAACTGTGTCCCTCACTCAGAGTTTTCGCTAACCCCGCTTTCTGAAACGAGCATTCAGCTGAACTGAGTCCATTGAAAGTGGGCAGCTTGGTGATGACTAAGCTGAGACAATCCCTGCTGCAACACACACACACACACATCTCTCTGGGACATCACAGATATGGCTTACCGTAATACAAGGTGCCAATGACTCACTGTGTGTGTGTGTGTGTGTGTGTGTGTGTGTGAGTGGTCTGGGTGTAATGAATGCTGAGGGGACCTCAGACTGACACAGTCACATTATGGGGTTAGGTTAAGTTCAGGTTAAACTTCTCCTATAAATAGGTGAGTGGCAGTTATGGTTAAAGCCTGTGGTCATGGACGCACAGTGTTGTGTGTCTGTGTGTGTGTGAACACGTCGTCACCTCTCCTCCTCCTCCTCCTCCTCATTTGAGGTGTGTTTCCCAGCATCTGGCGGGGGAAGAAAAGCGTGAGGGAGGAGCTGTGTCCCGTTTTGCCAAAAAAACCTCAGAGGCGCTGCGATGAACGCAGAACATCTGGATCAGGGAGGAACACCGTGTGAGCGTGTGTGAACGGGAGGGAGGGCACCAAACATATCAATCAGACTCACATCTGGCGCTGCGCAGGACACAGCTGGACACACACGAGTTCATTCAGACTCAACAGCGAGCAAACAGAGCGGACACACACTCTGAACACAAGCTAATAAACTCATAGTAATGAAACACACGTCCCCGAGTGGAGACGTGGAGGGGACCTTTTCATGCTGGACTCTTCTGTTGAAAACTTTTTCTAGCGGAGGGGTGGGGCAGGACAGGAAGCCGTGATGAAGGGAGGTCAGCTGGGGTGAACGGCGACATAACATCGTGCAAGCGTAAGCCGTCTCCGCTGTAATGGACGGCTGCTGAAACTCAAACACTGGATGGGGAACAGCTCTGTGTTCCTTGGCACCGGGCCTCAAGTTTGTGTAGTCTACGCTCAAGTGCTCTGCGTTCCGCGTGGGTTTATGATGAGAGCGGGATTCCGTTTGTGCCATTGATTTATAGATTTGTTTTGATGTTTTTTTTTTTTTTTTTTTTTTCGCCCCGCCTGCCCGAACCCCCTCCTCTCTGTTTTTATTCCTCTCGTCCCTTTTCCTTTCTCCACGCAGATGGTTCTTATTGTGCGAGGTGAAGTCACAGCTATGCAGCACCCGAACCCCCTCCTCTCTGTTTTTATTCCTCTCGTCCCTTTTCC
The DNA here is from genome assembly GCA_016785235.1 of Pseudorhombus dupliciocellatus. Lineage (NCBI taxonomy): Eukaryota > Metazoa > Chordata > Actinopteri > Pleuronectiformes > Paralichthyidae > Pseudorhombus > Pseudorhombus dupliciocellatus. Next base: position 3,344,254 of record JAFBJW010000075.1, read on the forward strand.
TTTCTCCACGCAGATGGTTCTTATTGTGCGAGGTGAAGTCACAGCTATGCAGCAAGGGCTTTGCATGTTGCATGCTGGGTAAATGTCTCCACCCCAGTGTGTCTCTGTACATCAAAGTGCATTTACTATCAGATGTCAGTGGGTTTCACTCTGTGCTGCTCAGCCAGGACCTTACTCTCTTTATGTCCTGCCACTGCGGCACATGTGGACTTTGTCTCCTCTGTGTCCCTTAGCAACGACTCATCGTAGTTGAGCAGTAACTCAAAACAACAATGAAGGATTTCATTTACGGGTTAACGGTTCAATCAGATGTTCAGATTTTTATAATAAGAAATGTTTTGTTAGAGGGAAATATTTTATATGATTTTTTTATTCGATTCGATTGCAGTCTGTAGCACGGTGATGGACGTTAGCTTCTGGTGAGACAGTAGAAGGGGGGGGCGACATTTAACTCAAGCTGAGCTTGTTAGGTTGTAATTGGATGAAATCCAATGAGCTGGTGGAGGTCGGAGATGGCAGGAACTATGCATGTGACGTCAGAGGCGTGTGCACGGAGACTGAACTTTGACTCCAGCGTCTCTGTAAAACCCACAGCCCTCTGTGCACGCACAAAAACATTACAGAGTCACACTTCAAGCTACGAGTTTGTATTTATGCTGCTCTCCTCATATTCCCTTCAGAGATGATGTCTGCTGTTTTCCTACTTTGCTCCAGATCTATTCTGAGTCATGGTTTCCTAAGAATCTTCCCTCACATATTTGACATAGTTTTGGACCTTGGACAGATATTCTCACAGGAAGTGGATTTCCATGTCATCTCCGTGTTTGACTGGTATGTTAATGTGTCTGTCCCCCACATGTTTCCAATTTCCCAAGTGTAGAAAGCATGTTGACGGTTAACTTGATGCGCTGAGACACTAATTTACTCACCTCATGTCTTTATTCCCTCAGTCCGCCAGTGATTTTGATGCCATGCAGTTATTATTTACTTTTATTATTTCAATGTCTTTCCCCTCGTGGCCTGGTGTCTGATGCCAGTGCTGGTCCCTCACTCCCTCACCTGCCTGCCTCCTTCCCTTGTGGGGTATTACACACACACACACACACCTGCTACTGCTACTGCTTGTGCCAACCAGGTGCTAGTCATTTGGAGCTTTGCCCGGATATGACTGGCACACGCTTCGACCTGTTTGAAAACCATTCTGCAGATGGGGCTTGTGTGTGTGTGTGTGTGTGTGCATGCCTTACATGCCAGCTGAATGGCTGAGCCCCTTGAGCTGTTTCATTTAAACGATCTGCATTACACACACATCTGAGCGGTGTGTGTGTGCGTGTGCACATACTTCCAGCACTCCAGCCTTTGGTGACCAGTTGCCAGTAACAGTAACGATGATGAGAAGTGATGTGTCTGTATTTATATTTATATATTTACATATAAGGCCGACCTGTGTGTAGAACAGTGCAGCAGTCAGTTCCTCTCTTCAGGAAGCAGCACTCAGCCGCACAGATGGACCTTACCTGTCTTCAGTGTAATATTTACGTACTTTCACACCCTGCTGTAGCCAGGATGCCAGTCGCTGGAGCAAGCAGATGGTAAGACCATGTTTACTCAGATCAGCCGTTGAGACACATGGAGACTTAGAGGCATTAGAGGAACCTTTCATATAAATATTGCTCTGTTCACCTAAGAAATGTAATTTCTAACTTGGTTTTGATCCTTGTTTGGTTTAATTCTGTGGATGTGGCAATGGATGCTTCTCTTGCTTCTCAGATCAACATTAAACACTCGAAAATGTGTTTAGTGGACCACAGTGATTGAGGTCTTACACCCGAGTCTGAGGGACGTTACCGTCAGAGTGGACGGTTGATAAGCAGAGAGGAGCCAAGAGAAGAGCTGATTTCAATTTGCTCCTGTTGAGGGAGGATCATGGAGGAATGAAAACAGCAATTATCATTTTTAAGCAGGTCATGTTTTGATGGCATCGTGTTTCATTATGCTGGAAAATTTGCATCGCTAAACAGGCCAGAGCGCTGAATGGTCTAATTAAGCAGCAGAGAGGACTGGAGTGTGTTCAGAGAAGGCCTGGTGTGTGTGTGTGTGTGTGTGTGTTTTCACTGCTCAGCAGTCTTGATGTTTCTTGAAGAGATAAAAGCCTGCTGCTCGGTGCTTTGTGTTCATCAGCGTTCATGTTGTACCTCTGTGATGTGCACAGCCGCCCCGATTGTCTGTATGGAGAATCGATTGAGCGTCATGGCAGGAAGTGTTTATGACCCTCGCGCACCGGCTGCCTTGTTAGTGCATAACGAGCCGGGACTGATCAATGAAATCAATCCCACTTCACTCGTAACCACTGTGAATGGAACACGCAGCCACAGTTCCAGGCTCTCCGTTGGCGTTCCTTTAAATCATAGTTAATTTAGTAAATCAGCGTTTATGAAGCTCGCTGTCGTGCTCGGAGTAAATTCATGCTTCTTCGATCTGTATTTTCTTCCCCAGTCCGAACGTGACGGAGGATTATTTGATTGTGACGAACCGTTTCAGCTTATTGAGCCTTTGTTTCTCTTCCCCACAGTACCAGGGAGCACGTGACCCCGGAGATGAACAAGCTTCGTCAGAGCCTGAGGAGGAAGAAGCCCACCTACGTGCCGGAAGCCAGCAGACCCCATCAGTGGCAGGCCGACGAGGAGGCAGTACGCAAGGGCAAATGCAACTTTGCAGTTCGGGTGAGTCTTGGTCCAGCACTCTACCAGCATACAGTATGTATTAATGAGTTGCCTTCACGTGCAGATATTTAATGCATACGTCTTAGGATAATCGTCTAGTTTGGCTGAGGTCTTGAACTTTGCTGCACATCTAAACTAGAGAAACCAAAAGGTGACACTCGTTTCTGAGGTCCTCACCCACAGTTCATGCCCCATAACTCATGTATGCCCCTGAATATGGTTGCTCAACCATATCATTGGCTCCGTATTTGTCCAGCACCTTGTCCTTGAGCTCGGGCGGAGGGGGGTTATCCACAACGTTTATTACCCAATAGAAAGTTGAGAAATCAGTAAACTCCAAACTTTTTAAGTGTGAAGCTGGAGCCAGAGGATGATGAAGGTTCCATTCCAAAGATAGAAATCAAATAGCTGGGCTGGGATTGGCAATTATATAATCAAATGTATTGAAATCAATATTCAATAGTTTTTTTTTCAAAAGAGCAAAGAAGAAAGTGAAAATATACAAAGAAATGAATCAGTCAAATCACTGTATAAACACAAGTAAATAGAAAATTAAATATACAACGTAAACCAAAGAAATATATAAACCATATATAACTTTGAAATGAGAGAAAGGGATTTTGTGTTGCGCTGCTGCACTGAATGCACCACATGATGGAGAGGAGTCCCACAAACACACGTCACAACAACATCGATTGAAAAAGAAAAGTAGGTCAAGCTGAACCGCGCGGCACCAATAGCAGAGTCCACTGAATGTTATTTCATCAGTCGCTGGCAGAAATGTGCCAAAATAAATATTCTGATCATTTTTAATTAACAGTAAGTAGTAACTGGATTTTATTTGTTGCTTTTTCCCGATATGAGAAAGAAAGGTCATGAAATAAATCTTGTCTTCAGTAGAATATTAGGTCCTCTCCGTATTTTCCCTTTGGGCAAAGAACACACTCAGTAAATGCAAAAGATGCATTATTAATGGCCGCATTTACCGACAGCAGCCGACAGGGCTCCTCTGTGTTGCTGGGAGTCGGTGTGATTTGTTGAGGGGCTGCAGAGATGATGGCAGAGAGGGAGGGGTGACAACGAGGTGGCGATACAGATTAAGGAGACCACAGGAAATGACAGGGTGAGGGATGAGGGCGCGCAGCGGGGACAGGGAGACATTGTGAGATATGAAATGAGAAAGTGGGAGATGCAGAAGTGGATAAGAGAGGGACCGAGACTGAACAGTGGGAGTGGGAGTAAAGGGAACAAAGGCAGAGTGAGCTTCTGAGGCCAGCTGACGGAAACTGGCCCCGATCGTAATGTTCACAGGGAAATGGAGCTCAGGGCTTTATGGCAAGAGGTCGTAAAAAAACGAAAAGATCAGCATCTTTATTGTTGCTTTTCCTTTTCCCTTGCCTCTTGTTCGTTCTTCCATTCCGTCTCTCTTTCTCACATCTCTGTCTTTGGCTGTTTTCCGCGAGTCGTGCGCTATAAATGCCTCCTCAGTAGCTGCTGAGTCGCAGAAGTGGGAAAGAAAGGAAACATTGTGAGCTCAACACCTAGAGATAAGTTCTAGAGCAGCAGTAGGTTAAGAGGAGGAGAAGGTGGGAAGGAAACTAGATTCATGTTCTGTTGTTGTCTGTCTGTCCCACTGCTGTGAACACATCATTTCAGGAAAACCTTTTTACTTGGACTCCAGGGTGAACGGTTAGATCCGGATGGCACAGGTCAAGGTCACCTTTCAGGGGTCAGAGGTCACATGGCATTATAAGTCTTTTCCCCCTCCTCATTTTGGCTTCACCTGGGCTGACGGAGCTCTAATTGTGTCCCTGCTGGCTCTGCGTTCAGCACAGCTCAACACTGGAGAGACAACTGAAGGGGACGTGAGGCTATAAATGACTCTCCTGTCCTCGTTATTAACAGAAACACCCAATCCAGCGTGCGTCCTAATTAACGGCTTCTCGCCTGTCAGTTTCACAGCCCTCACAGAAACGCCGAGACACGCTAACGAGGCTCCGGTTATTATTGCTTCTCATGCTTTTGTTTCCACGTGGTTTTCACTTCAGCTCAGTCGCTGGGGTTATAGATGGAAACATTTGTACCGACACCAACATCTGTCAGCATGGACTTCAAATGTTTCTGCTTTGCTTTCTCCTCAGTACCTGGGGCTGGTGGAGGTGGAGGAGTCCAGGGGGATGCACGTATGTGAGGACGCAGTGAAGAAGCTGAAAGTTGTAAGTGCCACACACACACATGCCATCCTGTGCTACATGATCCCATCATAAGTCCACTTGTATTCCCGTTTACTGTCGGACCAGGCGAACACTCCCTTTAACAAAGAAGAGCCAGTCATGCTCCTCGTCTCATGATATTGTTATTCCCTCCAGGATGAGCTATTATCAGAACAGCTGCGTCACTCAGAAACGTCGCACTCCCCTCTGTTCTGCGCTCTGTTGTTTCACCGAGCTTGGATCGGCAGACGCCAAATCAAAGACGAAGTGTTGTCAACCGCAGCACTCTTTGCTCTCCCCACTTGTGTTTTTTTTTTTTTTCTTCTTTATTATCACTTTAATCTCCCACGTCTTTCTCCCTGGTGGGTCTCTTTCCATATCTGCTCTCTGTCTGAACCCCTGCACCCAAGAGACCAGACATTGAGATCTGAGCTGACATAGACCCATATTAACACACACTGGCACACTCTGGTTTGGATCAGGGAGCGGGTGAACACAGTGACTCAGGCTGGCCAGTGTCACGCACTCAGTGGTTCTGCACTTTTGTCACTTTCCTCCCCATCTTCCCATCTGTGGCTCTGCCACCACTTCTCCTGGTATAATGGGATCCAGCCGGATCTTTGCACGAGAACCAGAGAAGAATGTTTTCTGTTTCCATGTTTCCAATGCACAAGCAGTCAAACTTAGTTTTGTGCATTTTTGTTTTGTGCATCAATTCCCAGTTTTATTTCTTTCCATCTTCCATCTCCATCAGCAGCTTTCTTCTGCAGCGCCCTCTCCTCTGCAGATTCTTGCACCCAAAACATTTGATCCCCCCCCATGTCCTCTTTCATCTCCTCCTTCAGCCCTTTCCCTCCACTAGTCCCTGTGTCTTCACCTCCATTCTCGCTCCCCCTCTTTCTCCCTCTTGGTAGGATTATGTAAAAATGGAGGGCTCTCATCGCTTTGCTGTGGGTTTCAAAGCCACTTCCTGCAGTGCTCCGATTTTTGTTGTCCTTTTTCACACACGCACACACACGGTTGCACACTCCTCTGCCTGTATTTTTAGCGCAGCCCATGCTGAGTGTGTTATTAGCTCTGCCTGGTGTCCTCCTCTGGAGAAATGACTGCTGGTGCCAGCTGGCACAGTTTTTCCCTCCGCCCGCCTCTGCGCTCCTTCACCCACCGCTACCTCATTTGCTTGTGAGGGTGTAATGATCGCCTTACGTAACTGCAAATAAAGGAGCAAAACAGGCTGTTCATGCTAATGGCTTGTTGATCGCACCGCTGAAGGAATCGGGCAGGAAACACCCGGTGAAATGGGCCCTTCATTAAAGCACATTCACTTGACGGGAACTTTTGACTCATAAATTATTCAATCTACTTTATTTTCTGCCTTTTTTTAGAGTGGGAAGAAGACAGTGAAGGCAGTGTTGTGGGTGTCAGCGGATGGACTCAGGGTAGTGGATGACAAAACAAAGGTAAGAAAATCACATTTTTGTTTGTGTCATATCTCTTTTCTATGATTTGTCCTCCTCGCTTGGTTCTTTCCTCATTTACTTCATCATCGCTCTCTTTGACACAAATCTGTAGTGGTCCCCTTAAATTCACTCAAGTGACACACAAATACACAACACTCATAGATATTTCTCCCTTAATCATGCCTTCAAGATGCATCAAGATCTGTTTTGCGACTCCTGATGTGCGTCTGCACCAAACTGGATTTTGTTCCGCCCTAACCCATTTGCTTCTGGAAATCTGTCCTGCAGTTGTTGCGTAATGCTGCTTAATAAAAGACAAACACACGCAGACGATAACACAAAAAGCAGCTTGCCGAAAAACAGGAAGGAAATGTCTCCTTGAGCCTCTCGATGCATCTCAGACACGGGCGTCAGTGCACTGTTTTCTGCAGGCAAGAGACATTTCGCGTCCTCGCGCCACTGACAGCAGCCTCAGTGGTGTCGGAGCTGACGTGTCTGACTCACGGTATCTTGCTGAAGGTGCATGGTGGGGGAGTGAAGATCAAGCAAACACAGACACACACGCACACGTGCACCCGAGCGGTGTCTGGCGGCCAGGGAGGCCTCCTACAGAGCGACTGCAGCTAGCTGTGCTTCTGTGGAGAGAGGAGCTGAATATAGAGCAGCACAGAAAGAAGGAGGGGGGGGGGGGGCATCTCCCTCCCTCCTCTCTGTAGTGGGGGGGGGGGGGGGGGGGGGGGCATCTCCCTCCCTCCTCTCTGTAGTGATGTGTGTCTGGTAGATAAACAGTATTGTTCGCAACAAACAGGTAGCTGGTTTGAGACCACAAGTGCGACTCGTGTGAAGTTTGAGGTCTCGGACTTGGGGTCAGGAAGGGTGTAGGACTTACATGGCATTAGATTGTCTCCTCTTGAACCTTCTTTTTCCCTCTTTTAATCCTCCTCCATGTTCTTGTGTAAATCTCGTTAACCTTTCCTCTCCGGCCTCACTGCTTCTGCACTGGTCAGCTCATGGAGTCAGATCGTCCTCCGTTTCCTGACAGTGTTCAGTGACTTGACATGTAGCTTAGAATCTGTCATAAACGTTTCATGAGGGTTCAAATCATTACCTCCTCCGAGGGATGAGATTTTTTGCCAGGGGAGAACCCATTACATTTTGGGAGAAATCCAGAAATTTCTGTCTCTTACAGTGTGCATTTTTTAATATTTTCACTGACTTCTCAGAGAATAATTTATGGATCTTGGTGAGAAATATCTGACACGTTTAGGGGTGTGCAATTTGGTGCATGTCCAAATGAAATACATCTACAACACGTGGAATGAAGTTTCCACATATTTGCTCAAGCAGAATTCAACCACATCGATTTGATTTTTTTTCGAGAGTGAAAGCAAAGTGCTCATGAGCCCTAAATGAAAGTTAGTGTTGACCATATATACAGCCCGCCTCCACCCGTGAATCAGCACGTATGCCCTTCATCACACCCACACATCATTCAAAGCCTGTGAATGCTCTTGGGTTAATGTGGGTGAGAGCGAGAGCTCCTCACGACTGTGGCGAGGCATCAATAGAGAGAAAGAGTCAAGTCTTTTTCTTTTGGCCGGTTTCTCTGCGCACAAGGCCGAGCAGCGTCCCTGCACAGACACACCAGCCTGAGTCACTCGTTCTCTGCTTTGTTCTCCCTGTCAGTGATGTAAGGACGTGAGCTGACTCACCTTCTCCCACACACATAGATGCGTTTCTATAGAATGAAAACCTTACTGTACCAGTGAGGGGGTGCGCGCACACACTGCTCTCTGCTCATTCTGTCACCTCGGTACCAGCATCCCCCTTCAGTTACTAATCGGCGCACAATGAATGGCCTGTTTTTCCACCACCTCTTTCTCCTCACATCCCTCCTTTCCAGTCCTTGTCCTCCCACTTCCTCTAACCCCCAGTCACCCCCAACCCCACTTCTCTTTGTCTTTCGCCGACATTGGAGAAGAGGCAGGAAGTGCAGGGATGAGTGTGTGAATACCTCTTTCTCTTTATTCCCTTTCTTCTGTCTCTCTGCGCTCGTTCTCCTTCTCTGTCTGGGAGTCCAAGAGGTGAGCTGGTGGGGGCCCCTTAATGTACACAGAGAGGGAGAGGGGCCCCTCCATCGTGTCTATAGACAGTCTGAATAACCCTTTCTTACTGATGAGGGGTAAGTCGAGGAAATGCCCCATCAGTGAGCAACAGGGCTCAGGGCCATTAGTCCGTGGCCTCTTTCTTTTTGGTCACTGGTGGGTGAGCTCTGCCTCAGGTTAACCAAGGTTGAGAGCAGTGTGTCAAGCTCTGGATGGGTCTATAACCTGGTGTCCCATTTATTGAAGGTCCTGTGTTAAGTTAGAGTGATTCGGTGACAGCTTCAGAACCTGAGGAGACAACTGGACTGACTTTGATTCTATCTGTGTCTTTTCCTTTCGCTCCCCCCTCAGGACCTCATCGTGGACCAGACCATAGAGAAGGTCTCATTCTGCGCCCCTGACCGGAACTATGACAAGGCCTTCTCCTACATCTGCAGAGACGGGACGACCAGACGGTGGATGTGCCACTGCTTCATGGCTCTCAAAGACTCGGTGAGTGGAACGTATAACTCCGCCATCGACTTTTGTAACGTGAGGCTTTTGTTTGGATTTTATGCGAGACTTTATTGAGATTCAATGCCTGTGCAGTAGAGCCAGCGTCATCCTGGTGCGTTGTGGTTTCATCAGCTTAGACTCTGAGATGGATTATTAATGTGAATGGAAGGGAATGTTGCACAGACCTGCAGGATTAGGAGGGAGGATTAGACAGAAGCCCTCAGGGTTATCTGTCCATCTCTCTGTCTCTGTTTAAACTGCACACACTCTGTGTACACTGAGCTCTGTCTCCTCCAGCTGTCTGTGCAGAGAGAGTGTCGACGTCCGGCAGGCGATGGGAAAGTAGGATGGTTGACAACTTCAGTCGATAGTTGCACTTGAATCACTGGCGCCCCCGCGGAGTTTGATTGTGCAGTTTTGAGTTTAAGGTTATGTCATGAACATTAGGCACACGCTGCATAAAAGCACCTCTGTGCGTTCAAACCCTCATTCTGTGTTCAGACGGTGTGAAAACCATCAGAGGTCGCGACCCTACAGTGTGTCAATCGCTGCCTGCTTTACTCCACTAGGGGGAGAGACTGAGCCATGCCGTCGGCTGTGCCTTCGCCGCTTGTCTGGAGAGGAAGCAGCGCAGGGAGAAGGAGTGCGGCGTGACGGCGTCCTTCGATGCCAGCCGCACCTCGTTTGTTCGCGAGGGCTCCTTCCGTGCAAACTCCTCGTGCAGCCAGCAGGGCAGCAGCAGCGAGCGGGAAGACAAGCTGCAGGACAAGAAGAAAGGAGGTGGTAAGTGTGAACCGCAGACTGTCTGCTACAAGTGTGTTAATGAGTCATGAACAGTAACTTGACCTTATCTACTCCTTCCTCCTCCAGACCAGCCCTCTGGCATCCCAGCTCTCCCAACTGGAACTGCCTCCCCACCCGAGGGTGCGGCGTCCCCTATGTCCCACCCGGAACCGGGCGGGCCTCACGCCATCCCTCGCCGCCACGCGCCCATCGAGCAGCTGGTGCGCCAGGGCTCGTTCCGGGGATTCCCAGCACTCAGCGGGAAAAACTCGCCCTTCAAGAGGCAGCTGTCGCTCCGCCTCAACGACCTGCCATCAACTCTGCAACGCAAGACTGACTTCCAGGCTAAGAACCCTGGTGAGTTTAGAAGTTAGGTGGACTCCTCTATGAGGGGCAGAAGGGCCGAGAGAAAAAAAAAAAAAAAAAAAACTGTCTCCAAATAGTTTTTTATTATTAATGAATAGCTCTAGTACTGACGCCTGTTGCCTCTGCGACGCGGAGAGCTCCTGGCTTTTTACTTTAGGCCAATTAATAATAACTGACATACCCTCACAGGTTGATGTACACACACACAATAACACTCACACACAGACACACCCCCTCAGTGTGGTGCCACAGGATCAGAGTGCTCAGTAGAGGCTGATTATAGTCATTAGCAGAGATGAGAGAGCTGACTCGGGCACTCCTCTGACTGGAATACTAAAGCACAACAGGCACCTGCCACCGTCACTCCATTCATTATGTTCTCCTCTTTCATTTCTGCCTGTTATTCGTCAAAATAGATGTGAGTGTATATGTCCAGTGGCAGTGGACTGGGTGGAAGGTTGACTCATTAATGCAGAGCAGCTATTCTCTCTCTCTCTCCCTCTCGTACACAAACACAGCAGACACAAACCCACTGCCTCCTAGCTTCCTTGTGATTCTCAGAACAATTGGTGTATTGATTTCTGTGGTCAATCAGCTGTCCTGGTTAGCCTTCAGAAAGCTGCCTACCAGCCCTCGCACACGTACACACACACACAGGAGACCTGACCCACAATGGGCCCGTCGGTGGAAAACATGTCATTTACAAAGTCCTGCCGCTCAGTGCGTGTGAGCTGCATCCGCGAGAGGACGAGGATTTGAAGGCAGAACAGAGAAAAGACAGGGTGGTGATTCAGTTATCAGTGTCATCATTTCATCCTGCCTCTGTTGCTTAGCAACATAGCGAGAGTTGGACACGACAACAACGTTTTTATTCGCCATTAATTTTTAACATGTGCACCGCTGTTAAGTTGACTTGAAATATGGTACTTAAGAAGTGAACATCTTGTAGCCTGCCAGCGCCATAACCTCTTTGAACAACGTTCTGTTGCCAAAGCACAATGAATGTGTGGATAGGTTGGGCTGGGAAGGATCCATCCATTGGAGCTTTTGTTTCTCTGGGATAAAGGATGCATTTGTTGGCGGCATTCGAAGGAACCTTTGAAATAAGACAGTGTAGTCACAGTGGTCAACAGCACCGGACTGAGACACATTTATTTCCTCTGCAGATTGTTATGAAACTCATCTATGACAAGGTTTTTTGAGCAACTGTGAATATGTGTATCGATTGGTGCAGGAAAATCAGTAAGGATGAGGGAGTTGAGGAGAGGAGGAGGCAGTGAAAGGAGTAAACAAAAATCCTGAGGCCTCTCTGAGGGAGACCAGGGAATTCGACATCGTATCTATTTATATCTGTGGAGAGTTTTTAGAAAAAGAAATTTGTAGTTCAAACTAAAGTCAGACAGGAACATTATGCCACTTTAATCCCTCGCTAGGAGGATCAGTTTCAATTTGAAAACATGGATAAAGTAATCCAAATTCACCTCTAAGGCTGAGTCCTCCCAGGGCAGAAAACACACGACGGCAGTGCTGCCCCTGAATGAGGCAGGGTAGTGCATGAGCCTTCACTCAGAGCGTGAGCTGTAGACGCTCTAGTGTGCAGAAACCTTTTTATTTTCAACAACAAGGTGCTGATTAGCACAAGATTTTTAGGTCACTTGCATCAAAGTTCTGTTTATTTTCTGTCCTCCTTTCTAGTTTTTGATCCTAACAGGGTCTTTCAAACAAATTCTCTATGTTCTCTCTTTGTTCAACCCCGACTCATCTTCCTCCTTCCATCTCATCTTTTCTCTCTCTCTCCCTGTTCTGCATTCCCCCCCCTCCCTTTTTGCTTCTCTTTCTTGCGGGTACCAGAAATGGATATGGGCTTGCCGGATGAGGGAGACTGCTGCATCAATGCCCTTTGTAGCCAGATCAACACATCCTTCACTAATCCATCAGATGAGCTTTTCTGCAACCCCTCCATGACAGCCAACGGACCGTCAACCTGCAGTGTGCCCCCTGTCCTGCCCCCACCACCTGCACCAATGCAGGGTAAGATCAATAGTGATAGTGCATGTTCCTCAGTGGTGAAACATTAATTGCACTTTCTAAATTATTTATTTCGTTCCCTTAGCCACCTCTTGGGTGCAGCCAGAGCCTCCACTCCACTCTCCTCCTCCTATTTCTGTGGCAATGCAGATGCAAAGCGGACACAGGCGCACACCGTCCGAGGCAGAGCGATGGCTGGAGGAGGTCTCGAAGGCCATCAAGTCTCAACAGAGCCCTCCCCCAGGCCCCACTATCCCCACCATCCCTGGACCGCCCACTATGTTGAGTCATCAGATGGCCAGTCAGGCAGCCATGTCAGCTGCCCCAGTGTCCACTGTCTCCATGGCCCTTGGCACCATGAGCAAACCTCTCATCTCGGGACCCCCTGTCCTCACGAGTCAAGCCCCAATGCCCCTTCCACCCATGTCCATATCTTCAGTTCCATTAATACCAGGCCCTCCGGTGTCAGGGCCTCCTATGTCTCTTCCTTCCATGTCAATCCCCACAATGTCTGGTCCAAGCATGTCTGGGGCCCCCATGATCCAGCCATCTCTTCCTGGGCCCCCAGGCTCCCTTCCGAGCTCCATGCAGCCCTTCCCTCTGGCTTTTGATGCTACCCCAGCCCCTGTGGGAATGTTTGCCAGCCAGCCTGTCCAACCAGCATTTGTGCCCATGCAGACCTACATGCCAGGCCTGGCGAGCAGTATGACCTACCCCAACACCAGTGTGCCTGTCGTGGGCATCACGCCATCGCAGATGGTGGCTAATGTGTTCTGCACTGCCACAGGCTCATCAGGTGCAGGTGTAGCCATGGGCTCAGCTGGAGGAGGACCCAAAGTAGGGACATTTGGAACAGTTGGCCAGAACCAGCCTTACCAAGGAGCACCTGGTGTAGTCGGTCCCACTGGTGGGTTTTCCACACCGCCATTCTCTTCCACACCAGCATTATCATCTGCCATCAACGGCCTCCCACTACATGGCAGCGCCATGATGAACCTCCAGAATGGGACGGCCACGTGTGGTGGTAATGGTGGCAGCAGCAGCAGTTGGCCCCCAGAGGGTAGTCAGCTAACAGCTCCAATGGCCAGCGATTCTCAAGATGATGATCGCTTTGAGGCTAAGTGGGCAGCACTGGAGACCAAACCAGTGCCTCAGCAACCAGGAAATAAGGCGCCAGCTACAGCAGCCAACCCGTTTTCCAACAATCTGCAAAAGACTTTTGAAATTGAGCTCTAAGACTCAGCCTCCCAAAGCTGTAAGGGTAGTCCTGGAGTTAAAGCTCGAGAGTGCCAGGCACTAATTCCAGGATCTCTACTTAGAATGGGATGAAGGTCCCCAACAGTTCGCCTCGCATCTGTCGTGTGGCTGCCTGGCAACTTGGTAAAATCTCTCACCGGAGTCAACACTATTATGATATTAATTGCTTTTATTACACTCCCATGAGACGTTGTTCCAAGGTCGAAAGGTTGCTAGGCAGCCATTGGTGGATCAGGCACAAGACTTTGTTGACTGAAACTTTCAACTCCACCTGCTACCGGCTCTGTTCCCTGCTCTCACCACTCCACCCTGGCTTTACTTTAACTGCTGCAAGTCCCTGGATGTACTGTCCACGCCCCTTTGAGAACACTGTGGGCGGCAGAGTTCAGTGGTTTCTTTCTTTTAAAGGGGACTCCTCTCAGATGCATTCCAATTCTTTGAGACGGTTTTGGCAGATTTGTTTCTGGTGGAGATTCTTCTGGAAAGCAATTGATTGATTTCTTGACTTATGATCAGACTGTTGCTGATCTGAGCCATGCACAGCGGGAGCTTGGATACCTGAAAGGACTAGCCAACGATGGATGACCTGACTAACCCAAAAGGACATACTTACCAATAGTAGAGATTTATGGCCAAAATTATTTTTATTTATTGTATTTTATTTTTTATTTTAACAAGTTATATATACTTTAAAATCAAATTTTTAAGCAGTGTTTAAGGAGTCTGTTGTTTTTTTGTTTTTTTTTTTATACCCCCCCATATTTATTTTTGTTGAACCTTAAAGAGGAGGGAAATTATTTTGGTAGCAAACAGGTAAAACATATGAATGCACAGCAGTAAATGGAAAGCATTGCGGGAAACTGAGTCATGTAACAAGTACCAAAAAGCCAGACCTGACAGTGCAGCAGTGTGCAGTGAGACGTGTGGAACTTTAAGTGTATATAGCGGCATGTTTCTTCCACCTGTTAGCCCTCACGTATATATGCTCCACTGTGGCTGAGGCCGGGCGGGTCAGTGTGGCTTCACTCCGGCTCCGTAGCTCATCTCTGTTGCTGACGCCGTTCTTCAAGGGCACTAGGACATGAGAAATCACTTCAGGATGTCCAGCACACAGGCACTCTGGACAGTACAGCACAACAGTCCCCTGGACTCCGACATCATCGTCAGACGAACCCAAGAACTTGAACAACTCAGTGGAAATGAAATGAAACAACACTCTTCAACTGGATGAAAAACAACAACAATGCACTACATTCCAGCGTTCATAAATCCTTAACTATGTTCAAACACAGGGTAAAGTCTCATCACTTACAGTATGATTGTGTATTCACCCACTGTGTTCTGCTGGATCCGTTGCAGTGGTGCTGAAGAGGAACACGAGCAGGACAACAGAAAGAACCAAAAAGCAACGAAAGAGGAAATCTGTTCCAGAAGCATGAGAGATAATCTGATTGAAAATATTAACTTAAAGAAAGGAAAAAGAACAGAAAATGTGTCGAGGAAAGGAAGGAGGCAGACCTGTATGTGAGAGACTGAAAGGAGAGGGCGGAGGTATACCTTTAAAATTGAGATGGAGGAAGTCTGAGGGAAGGAAACACCGAAAACATATGAGAGGAAACAGACAGACTGTTTCAAAACATTAAGAATAAACACATTCAGCTTACAGAGTGCTGCCTGCCATTGAATCCTTTCTTCTGCCTCAAGGCCAAAAACCAACTTCAGCACCATGTTCCTCAACTCTTCAAACTCACACACAAAACTGTTCATTATATTTCAACAATATCTTGCTTTCTATATATTGCAACCTCATACCCGATATTCTTTTTCTAAGTATGTACAACTCCCTATATATACACAACTTTATTGATTCAAACATTCTGTGTTGCTGCCATGAGTCATACTCAAGAGGAAGAAGACGTGTTCTTTCTCAAAGGGCTTCTCCCACAGGTTGTTTCTGTACCTTATATAACCTGGAATCCGGCCAGAGATCCTGTTATGTTTCCCGGGAATTGAATTGTATGGATATGGATTGCCGCTGATTAGGTTTTCAGCTCATTAAGCCCCCACAGTTTACTGGCTCTCTTCCTTGCGGCAGTGAGCCCCTCTGGCAGGCTGCTTTCTCAGAGGTCCTAAATTTCTGTGCCGTCGGCCTCATTTCACCATCCCGGTTTCCTCCCAGGGTTTTCAATCAATACTTCTTCCCATTTAAAACAAATCCAAAGCGCTCCCTCTATCAGGCAAACACAGATCCCCTCATGAAATCGACGCTTTTGTTTTTCGCTGAAATCTACTTCAGCCTTTGATTCTCGTTTGCGCGCCCTCCAAAATTATAAATGTAGGTTAATTGTGCTCCGCGTTCAAGCAAACTAAATGACCTCATGAACTTGATTGTAAAAACCATAGTTAAGTGATGGTAACAAAGCGAAGCAGTTTATTTTTAATCTTTATTTACAGAATTTTTGTATTTAAACCTACATATTTGTATTGTAATTACATTGTACAAAAGATAAATAAAGTAATATAATATTACACCGGCTTATGTTTTATGCCGAGACTAGTTTGCTTTTCTCTGGCTTGTCTTTTTTAATCCTGTTTTCACGTCATTAGTCTTTCACACTCACCTTTCAATGTTAGTTCTTAAAATCTGATAGTATTTAATTCATTCCATTTTTCTATCCAGCTCTGGACTGAAATGTTATTCCATTGATTATTGGTGTTGAATGTTAAAGTTTAGATTCGATACCTATCCTGAGGCTGAATATATGAATTTGTACCTGTGGATCTCTTTGCTGTCGGACACTGAGCGTTGACAGCAGTACTCGTGATGAAATGGAAATCAGTGTGTCTAGCCAAGAAAAACTTTTGTACATAACTTGAGCTTCACTGTGCAACCGCAAACTAGCTCGGTTGTTGAAGTTGCATCTCAGTGTTTGTACGTGACAATCCAGCTTTCCACTTCTTATTTAAAGTTTCCTCCTGCTGTTTCTCTGAACTTACAGTTGCTCCTTGGTGTCAGTTACAGTATATTTTAGATAAGGATTCCTTCCCCACGAACTCACACTCCACTCCCGGGTGGTTTGCTGTCTAACCGGCGCTGTCCTCGAGTCAGCTGGGCTGAGCAGTGCTCAGGTCACTAATGGAATGAGACAAGGCCTCTTTTCTTCTTAAGGGCCGTGAGAAATGGGGCAAACACACACACACACACACACAGCTCTTGAGTGGTGGTATAGCAGCAACTCTCACTCAGCCATTGTCCACTGATCTGTGGTCTGAGTCAGTGAGTGTGACACTGAGGAGTCAAGGATGGAAAATCAGCAGCAAAGTTCGATAAATTTTGTAACAGCAGGACTTCAGCTGAGCAGGGGGCCCTTCATATGTGGCCCCTTCACACCTGTGTGTAGACGTGTCCACCAGGGACATCTAAACACCACATGCTACAACCAGATGGGGCGAGGCAATGCACTATGTCCTCCCAACCATAGAGAGATGTGTGTGTGTTTACAGTAAAGATGCATTATCCAGTGGTGATCTGAAAGTCTAGGCATGGACCATTACACAAACACTATTACTGAGTCTGAGTTTATACTGCTATCACACAGACAGATAAACACACCCTCCTCTGGATGCACACACACACTTCTTCTTCCTGTCTATCTCTAGTTATATACCGTATATACGCAGGGATGCCTTCAACCTTCAAACACGCACTGATACAGCAGCAGCAGAGACAGGCAGCACTAGTTGAAAGCGATGCTTCATGCCCCACAGCGGTGCGTTCTGTCCACACACATCCCGCAATGACTCACATCAGAAAAAAAAAAAAAAAAAAAAATCACACACGCCATCATGTACGATTAGACTGAATTGATCTGAGTGATCTCAAACACATGTCACAGTCTATATTTTTGGTTCTATTTTAGATTGTATTTCATTTTTTATGACTAGAAGGAAATCAGTGTGGAGGGCAGAGTCAGAATTTCATCATACAGGGAACATGTTCTTTGTACATGTGACAATAAACACTCTTGACTCTTGAATGCACACACACACACACACACAGTGTCAGCTTCTACCACCCCCTGGCAGCAGCTGTCACTCAGAGCCAGAGAGGAGCAGGCCCGTCGCTCTCGCTCAACCTTTGTTCGCTGTCTTCTCATGATCCGAGCAGTGATGTACATCGTCTGCTTATTAGGCCTCTGAAGCAGAAACCGGAGGGCGGCTTCTTTGAGTGCTCTGTTGTACCTAATAAGCCTAAAGCAGATCCGCTGCCAAGTCTTGAAATGAACTCAATCTCCTGATTGTGCGAGTGCTTACTCACAAGCTTAATCACTCTCACGCTCATTGTTTGGCATCATGTGCATGACAGATTGTCAGTAATATGAGAAAATGCTGTAATATTCATGTTGGTTGTTGTGGCGCTGCAGTCATGGCGCTGAAGACTCCACAGCAATGCAAAGCTCAGGTGAGGCCCCGTCCAGCGTTACACGTTCCTCTGCACCATTTCTGTGAGATCAGCTGCAGGTCTTAAGTGTGGTGAGAGACTCTTACTACGTGGATAACTCGCTGGCAGGGAACATGCTAATTCCTGATTTCCAAATAGGACAACTTAATAGTGAAATCCCTGCTGGGGCTCACCAGGGACATTTAACAGTAGGTGGTCTCATTTAAAATTTACCATGGTGCCCCTGCAATATTCATGTTCATCTAGCACCTCCCAGTGTATGGAGGAGGCATCACAACATGGGCCGGCCCGCCACCTAACATCATCCAAAGCAGATCTGACCTAATTTATCTCAAGTCACAGCACTGGGTTCATCGCGATGCTGGCGGTGACTTTTAAAGAGCAGCACATGTCACTTAGAGTAATACTCAGTGACCCAGATCACAGAAGCTCACTATGGCCCGGAGTGTTTAACAATTAGAACCAATAATCGAATGGTTTTAATTCCAGTCACCATTGTAGATCTCAAGGATTTAACCCTGCATATAGACCCTCTCTCTCTAGATGTCCCTCATGTTTCTGCAAACAGACCCCACAAGGACACTTCATCTTTTATAAAACATAAAACCCCCCTCTGGATTTTTAAACCTTCTATTAGAAGAACCGGCCAAGCACAAACACAACCCCACCACACAAGTTCCAACATCAAAGGCCCGCTGCGTAGATCACCCACATCTTCTCGCTGGCCAGTTATGATCTGATTAATAAGCTGTAACAGCTGTAACTTGTGGTTCCCCGTCCTCTGGATCAAACGTGTTGCCGTAACCATAAAATAACATTTCCTCAGCAGAACAGGCGTCAGGATTTCACAAATAATGAGCACGGCCAGACCGCACGAATGAATGAATTCCACCTGTTTCAGTTGGAGTCATATCACCGACTCACTGTGTCATTTTGCCTCTTGACTGGTTTTTCCACGGTGGTTTGCAGGACCGCACACAGTCAACGCCAACACCAGCACAGCGTCTCGATTGAGCCTTCAGAGTGTGAGGTCTCTGACTGCAGGTGCAGCCTCACATTAACTCCGAGTGCGGAGGCCCTGCATTAATAATTGGCTTTACTTTCAGATCAGCAACATCGTACGTTCATCATCCCCTCCATTTGGAAGCTAATTCGCTGTGATGTGTGACGCCGTCTTCGTAAAGATGCTCGCTCGAAATCAATTTAGGTGTGCCTGATTCATTTATGAAAAGGAAATGAACGCTGCTTCAGGGATAATGGTCGGTGATGGATTATTGTGCCAGACACCAGGAGCTGTGACCTTCAGATCACCTTGAACTGGAGGTTGTGTGGAGACGAGGGGGCAAATGGCGTGGGAGCGCGGTCACAGCGTGTACCTGGGGTAAACAGCAGCGTCACTGATGTGCAAGACAGCAAACTCATGCATGGTTAAAGGGAAACCAGCACAAAGACAGGAAATCACTCTTAAGGACAGACAAAACACACTAAAATAACTTTGCCAGAGATATGCTCCTTTTATGAGGCAAACATGATAACAATGTATGTGTGTTTAGGTGATGTAACGTTTTAGTCATTCCAGATAATTTACACATACCTACGTATATCAGCCCAATTCATTACTTAAAGATAAAGCTTTCTTTAAATAATCAGAGTGTGTAATGCGTTCACTGCTGTCAAAGGATGAACAGAACACTCCCGTAATTCAATGTATCACCTCTTACAGTCGAACAGCATAGTTTATACTCGCTAATGCGAATACATCAAAAAGGAGCATCCGTGAGAATAAGTGGCACACATCTCCTTTTGTTTTCTTTATTTAGATGAGTCTGATTTGTTAAAGAAAAACATTGTTACGATTGTCAACTGCTGAATTTCACTGGAAAAACCTCTTGAAACGCGATGAGGGATCTCTACACAGGGTGTAGAAAGTGTGTTACACGGACAAACAAATGTGCGCATGTGTTTTTACTTTACACTGAAAGTCTTGAAAAAAAATCTGAATAACAAAATTTTCCAGATGAGTTCTCATGTTAATAAATCATCTCTGAAGCATCAGTGACTCCACTAATTCTAACAACCTCAGAAAGTTAAGTCTATACAATACACAGGTATTTCCATACATTGGAATGTTTAAGGTGTTACGCTACAGATTTTATGTTTCTATCCATTTCACAATATCATACATACAGCTGTAGGAGTGAGAGACGCAAAGCTATAAAAGACAGTGCTCTGTGACGAGGCACAAATTATCTCACGCCTTACACATGATTTTGAAATTCTCCAAAAACAAATGTTAGGAGCTTCAGAAATGGAAATCAAAAATTCCCATCAAGGCACACACTGCTGCAGCTTCAGTTGATTTTACATGTTGCATCTCCCTGCACCGAGCAGAGAAAAAGAGAATTAAAAAATATCTAAACCCTGAACTTTCACACCACTCCCTCCACGTCTCTTTTAACTTGTTCTGTCATTTTTAGAAAACTAGTGAGAGCAGACAGACTGCTGCAGACCTCTTCAAAATAAAATTAATGCACAAGGAAGACCTGAATGCAGTTTAAGGTTTTACCATTACAATACGAGCTGAAGGGAGCTGTAGTATGTCCTAATTCTCAAGATTACAACTTGTTAATAACCTTAATTCAGATTTCCTTTAATCCAGTCAGTCTTAAATCCAGTTAGAATGAACCTGTAGTGAATATTATCTATGTCTCTTAAGTGAGGCTGAATCAAAGAAGGAAGAAGAACTGGTAAAAAAAAACCTCTGGAATCCCAGTGGTCGTCTTTAAAAACAAAACAAAACAGGCCAATTCCAACTGTCTTCGTCTCATTGTGTCCAGTCGATCCTCCTGGTTGCCTCAGAGCAGCAGCTCCAGGAACCACAGTGTACGTTTTCCATCAGAGGAAGACCGCATGCACCTGTAGAGACGTTCACAGCGCTTCTGTGCGGCCGTGGCAGCCGTCACACACTCTGACTGGGTGGTCCCAGCCTCGGGAAGGCACGGGCCTGATGTGCATGGAGCAAGGTCCGCACACTCCCTGTCCGCACGCCCTGCAGTGGTGCTTGGACATGGCCGCTGTGAAGGTTTTGGAGCACTGGTGGCACTGGGTGATGTCCTGGTCTGGCACCCAGTAGTCTGGTCGGGCCACGTCTTTCACAAAACCTGTGATGAGTGGACGGAGCGGTGAGTCATCATAGTACATTTGTTTTGATCTCAGAAGGCTTTTTATGTAATAAAAGCATAATATATAAACTACACAAACAAGAGCTGCGGTGAGTCTCTTTAAATGATATCAAGATTAATTAATGTTTATGGAGTAACTCCCTACACAGCCAGTCAGTATATATGGACGGATAGCGTCTAACCCATTAAATGTATTTTTATGACATTAGTTCCTTACGGGTGTAGCATCAATTCAAAGTGGTCCTATGGTTCAGTTTGTCCGCCCCAATTATCAGAAGTAGATTCTGATGAAGAGAGAAACTGCAGCCTCACTCACAGAGAGGGTAGTCTACCGCTGTGGTGACCATGTCCAGTGTAGACTGAGCCACCTCCGTCACCCTGCGGGCTATCAGACCCTGAGGCTCCACCTGAGACACTGTAGGAATAATTGCGTGTGAGACACAGAGAGACACGTTGGCTAGAACAGCAATAACAGCCTTTGCCCTTCTCTCGACTTCTAATTAGATAGTTGGATTATATTTAACTGAGAGCTCTGGATTGAGACATTAGTTATTTGCCTGTGGGGAAATCTGAAGATGAATATTATATAACAATAAAAAAAACAATAAGTTGACTGAATGAAAGGAATCAATAAAACAAGTGGGAATGAAATAATCAGGAGAATGTTAAAGCAAATCCCTCATTCCACAAACATTTCATTTTCACATGATTGATCAGCAAATGTGGAGAAGAGTGATGGAATAATACATTATTAGCTCCAGCCCCCAAAGCCTCTGCTCCCCCACACAGTTGTTTAATTACTCTGCCTGATTAGATCTGGGTCACATGCAATCTCGAAACGTTTTCCACCATTTTGCTATGGTTTCTGGGTCGCTAAGAAACAGTGTGCCAGGTCCTGCTTACTGAGTATGACGGCATCAGGTTACGGTGAACAGAAAACGGCCTTTACGTGGCCATGTCTTGTTCGCACCATTGTTTTAATCGAGCTAGTATCAGAATATCCGTGTCTAGTGTCTTACCCTGGCTGCTGACAGTGTCGGCCGGCCCGCCCTGGCGATAGCAGGCCTTACACACCCGGACAGGGCCATTGCCCCAACCCCGCTCTGGCACGGGCATCCTATGGCTGGAGCAAGGGTGACAGAATCCCTCTCCACAGGCTCGACAGTGGTGCTTCCTCTCTGCCTCCTCAAACACCTTCTCACAGCCATGACAGGCCTGAGGGGGAGGAGCACAGGGAGGAGAGGATATGATTATATATGCAGAAAAATAACTGATATAATAGACTTCACATTACTCACTGTTATCTCTGTGTTGGGTCTCCAGTAGGGAGGAGCCACCTGGTCAGTGAGCCAGGCAGCGACAGCTTTGGTGGGACCGGTGCTGTACTCGGACACCGACTGAATCATGTAGTTCATCCCGTCCAGGACCCTCTGAGCAGCGTTCTGGTGGTTGGTCATGAAGGTGTCGGACTGACATAAAGAGAGGAGGATTTACAGGCGGCTTTTAAGTTAATAGATAGTCAATCATTGCAAACACGCTAAAATTAAAACTGTGTGGATGTCGACTCTTAGCTTTAGTTGCCAATTTTTTTTTGAAAACTTTGTAGCTACATGCTGAAACAGCTGAAATATAGATGATACATCTAGTTCACACTGCGTCCACTCACCCCCTCCCAGACGTGTTTAACCTCAGATCGCACCACGCTGCTCTCGGGGTCCTGGTTTCCCATCCAGTACTGTCTGCTGCGGTAGATGACACCACAGCTAGCACACTCCAACACGAAGCTGAGGGAGGCAGGGCAGCGGTTAGTTGATTAGATTCACTTGTGCCAAGTCAGAACAACACACACACACACACACCTAACATCA
Source organism: Pseudorhombus dupliciocellatus (assembly GCA_016785235.1). Classification (NCBI taxonomy): domain Eukaryota; kingdom Metazoa; phylum Chordata; class Actinopteri; order Pleuronectiformes; family Paralichthyidae; genus Pseudorhombus; species Pseudorhombus dupliciocellatus. The sequence continues at coordinate 3,367,196 of JAFBJW010000075.1, forward strand.
AGCAGCCAGCTGCTGTACTATTCCTCACCTTGCAACAGATCAAACTATGTCATATCACCTTTGCCATTTCATCACATCTATCTTACACCTCCGCCTCCTCCAATCCTCAATTACATTTCTGTGTGTGTGTGTTTACCCACCCTGACCAGGCATACTTGGCCAGTCCTAACCATGGGTTGTCAGTTGAAGCTGATGTTTTGGGCATAACGATCACCTCTCTGCCTCCTTCATAGCATCGCTGGAGAGGCAACACACAGATCATGTTATAGAAAAGAATAAAGTGTAATAATCAGCCTAATCTGGCGGGGGCCTTCTTACTTTACAGATGAGGACTTTGTTGTTGAACTGATGTGCATACTGGCAGAGCCCATCTGCCATGTGAGGGACCCTGTCTCTCAGATGGTTCATTCCATTTCTACAGCGAACACTGGAGGCAAGGGAGAGAAAATCAGGTCAGACGACCCGACAGACTTTAGATTGAGGTTTTGTAGAAGTCTGAATTATGACTCCATCATTCCAGGGCTGAATCATTTCAGAAGCAGTGTTGTGAATTCTCCCATTCCTCTTAACGTCAAGACGAAATATAAGAGGGGGACTTCCATGTCTGTACTCCAAAACATGGAAAAGACATCAAGTTATATAGGACTCAAAGGAGGGACAGTTAATATCCTCAAAGGCAGGAATGACTTCCAATAACATGATTCAGCCAGAGACCCAGCTCAGGGACAACTACACAGTTTCCATTGTCCATCTGGCAGGAGAGGAAGACGGAAGTCGACTCACTCAGACATGCATTGACATTTTCCAGAAGCTGTATGGAAAAACTAATCAAATGTCCAAGTCACTTTCTCTGAAAATGTTCAGAAAATATCTGAATACCACGAGAGATAGAGCAGGAAGATGTCTGGGAAATGATTGGGGGTGTTCATCTTTGCACCGTGTGGAGTGTAAGCTTGCATAAAGATTTAAGGCCAAATTTGTAACAATGGTAAATGTGTCTGTAAGGACTTACTTGCAGCTGAGGCAAACAGCAGAGCAGGTGAAGTACTCATCTGGAAAGAAGGAGTGCAGGGTCATCTTCTCGTCAGAAAGTTCCCCACAGAAACGCTCACTCAGGGCCTGGAGACACAGCGAGGAAATGTTTTCGCATCTCAGACTCTCATAAACTTAACTTTTTGTATATTTAACACCAAAGGAAATGGTCTGCCACATACTTCTAGTGCATGAAACACTATCCCCGGCTGGCGGGGTGAGCGGGTGTGAGTGTTCTTCACTTGCTGCGTGGTCGCTTCCAGCAGGGTGTTGTAATTCGTGGGAGGTGTGATGGTCTGAGTGCCTATGTACTGCACTGAGCTGAAAGCTTCCGTCCCCAACCCCAGGTCATGGAAACGCTTCTTGAGCAGCGTGTCGGCGTGGCCGGGCACCTGGGAGTCTAGAGCAAACAGCAAACTGAACCCTACAAAAATGCATCATTTCAAGTAGTACTTTATATGTGTGCATTTCCTTCTCCTACCATGACCCAGCAGCTGAGTGTGAGTTGTCTCTTGGAAGACAATAACAGCCGGGCCAAGAGAAGAGAGGGGCACATCCAGACCGCAGCGGCTGGAGAGGGCCCGGAGCTCTGGGGTGAAATGCTTCAGGTAGGCCCCGGAGGCGCTGCTCAGGAAGTGGAACATGTCGTTGTGGAGGCGCTCAGCGCGGGTGCGATAGACGACAATATCAGACACGGCCAGTACCTGAAAGAGAGAAGGGTGGATGAATATAGGGGAAATAAAAATTAATATTAGTGATGTTTTCACTGGTGTGTAGTGTATTTCCAATTTATTAGTTTATGTAGAGCTCTAGTTATTCAAATAAAAATTACCTTCAGCAGCAGCCTCATCCTCTGGTTCTGGTTGGCTGCAGCTCCTAACAGGCCCTCAGTGTCCAGGGCGACCAGACTGAGGGTGGGGTTATAGGCGGCCCACACCCCCACTGTACAGGAGCTGGGGGACTTCGAGGTGTAGAACACACTCTTACCACCGAACAGAATATGGTTGAGGGTGTGGGACTTGCCGTCGCCAGTGTTGCCAAAGATGGACAGGACCTTGACGCCTGCAACGTCCCCACATCCCAGTCTGTCCAAAAACTCTGACTCATCTCGGACCTGGAGGAAGAGAGTGTGAATCACTAGGCTGCCACAACACAATATGAGCAAATCTTATACTGAGATAAACATTTTCATATTTCAGTTTATGAAATGAATAATATAAAGAAAAAAATCAAGTATCAAGATAGATGTCACATTGTTGTTTATTTAAATAGTGAGAGAAAAATGATGAACACAAGTTAAGACATGGGGCAGAGGGCTGGGACGGAAACAAACCTGCAGCCCCTGGACTCAGCATACAGCCTACTGCATAAACATTTGATTACTTAGTTAACTTTAAGTTTAAACACTAAACCTTTCATCATAAGTGATGGGCTTAAACTCTTCTATAAACAAAAAACACTTTCAAAATCTCAAGGAGATCAATTACATACTCACTGTGCTGTCACAATGAATAACCATGATATTCTTATATATTCCACTCGTGTTACATTGCAATTGGTGGAACTTATACTGTCAAAATTATCAATATATCAATAATGTTTATACATATTTTAACCACAGTGAGGAAGAATAGCACATTGTTGATCAATCTTAAAAGATTTGTGGAAGGTTTGGCTCGCCCATGAATAATAATGTGATTTTTCGTGACAATGATCACGTTTCCTGCTTCCTGCCTTCGCGTGGGCGATGCAGGAAAACAAACCATAAACATACAACAACAACAACAACAACATGTGTTATTTATTTCCCCTCAATGAAGAGAACACATCCTTTAAAGTGAAGGCTACATGGAGCTAAGCTGAAAGGACAAACACTTCAGGGGAAAACTGACATTACAATAAGAACCCGGGCTCCTGGGACACGCTTCACAACAGTCAATATGGACTCCGGCTGCAGACACGGGGCCTGTTTGCGTGTCAGATGGACTGACTCAGCAGGGACATTCCCACTGAGACACCATTCGCTGCTCTGCCTCCCTGCGCGTGTCTTCCACCTGAGAGGTATCATTATCTCTGATTAGCTGGGACATGTCTCCACACACAACACAGATGACCGAGCAGCTCCGGGCTGAGAAGGGAAATCCGATCGGTTCTTCAGGTGCCACCATGACGTTAGCTTTAGCTCGTGGGTTCTGTGTTAGCATCAGTGACGACACACACACAGTAATTGGCCTTCACTCATCTCCCTGCTCTTAGCCGCGCAGCTAGCTGCTAGCAACGCTTAGCCCAGCTAGCTCACTTTACCTGGAGGTTTTCTTGATCGTCCACCAGCAGGAAGCTCCGGGGCCCGCCTGTCCCCGGACGCGGTCCCGGCTTCTCCAGACCGATTGGCAGGCTCTCCATCTCCATCATCAGTGCCTCAGACATGGCCCCTCGGTCACTTGTGGCATGTTTCTGACGAGGAGAGGCAGAAACGAAAGTTCAACATGACTCCGTCTGTCAATCACAACAACAGCGCGTGGACCCGCTGACGCTGCAGGGGGAGGAGCCATGGGGATGACGTAAGACGCACAACGCGCCTTCGGGCCGTGTTGCCTTAGCACCACCGTGTGGTCAGGATGAGGTACGACACACAACATGGCACACTGCAAACTTTAGATATCATGTTATAAAAGAATGCCCTAAACACCACAGAAATTAGCAGGCATTAGAAATGTTTTTTAAAGCTTGAATTGAAGCTGGAAGTTGTGCAAGCTTCAATGCTGTGATTGTGATTGAAACACAGGCCTGTTTTCCAAGTCCTAATCACAGCAATATTCAGGGAATCAATGTTTCCATTTAACTGTCAGAGGGTGTTTTATCTGAGCCCTGCCGCTGCGTTAGAGCTGCTTGCTAATGTTCATTAAATATTTGTTAGTACAGATCTATAAATATCACATGTCACTGAAAGGCTTCAGAGTGGCGCCACTGCTGACATGACATGGAGAAAGAGATTCCTGCACTGGGGCTCTGACAGTCCTGAGCTCTACCCCCACCCCTTTCTTCCTTCCTGCCTCCATTCTTTCCTTTCTACGAATAATCTAATTCAAGAAATCCTAACTTGAAATAACTAGTGCAACACATTCATGCATGCAGAAGCTACGGGCAGGCAGGGAAATAGGATTGAATTAAAAGATGAAGGAAGGTACAAAGGAAGCATGGAGGAGTGGAGGGGTTTGGAGAGGGTCCTAGTCGCACTCTGGGCTCCACCATGAGAGACAATTTGTCTGAAAGAATCAATTATAGGCCTACTCCCAACCCATCACCCCTGATTAATGAATAATTAAAGCTGCTCAGCGCAGGGCTACCTAGATTGTATAAGATTATCCATGCCACCATTTATGTAAGGTTATGTAGACACTGCGTCTCTTAATTTGCTCTAAAACAGACATAATTAACTGCTTAATAAAGGGTAACAGCCCACAGAAATGTATAATGCGTTTTTTCTAACTTCCATACAACAATCAGGCACCATGTATGGGGCTATGAAAGTATTTTGTCACATGTTTTGTTGGCTAAACTAGTTATTCTCACCCAGGTTAAGTCCGATCTGGCCAATTGTTCACAAATCATATAAACACCCTGCTGCACCTGTGTGCCGGTGCATGCAAAATAAAGATATCACTTAACGAATTGACATGATTTACTTGTTGATAAAGGGTAGCCACTCACATTTCCACATTCCCTTGTGTATGAGCCCACCATTATGAGAAATACTTGTTTGAATAAAGAGTCCCATCTGACCAATATCTCACGAAACTTCTCCAAAATCTTAATTTGCCATAAAATATATTTTAGTCTGACAAAAGGCCACGAGTTTCTCTAACTCTTGTACAGCATATGATTGACCACTGTTCCTGATTATTAAACTTCTATGCATTTGCATAGTGATGAATCATCCTTAATTGCATTCAAACATGTGCAAGTACCATGATGATGGGATGATGACAGACAGACAGAACTGCAATCCGGCTTTGATACAACTGTAGACATTTTTATAATTAAATCGGGTCTCGGGGGGGAGGGGGGGGGGGTATGGATCTATCCTCACAGGTCCGGGGGGGGGGGGGGGGGGGGGGGTATGGATCTATCCTCACAGGTCCGAGGCGGGACCGCGGTCCACTCACGCCGCTGTCCCCGCTGGTACTTGTAGTACCCACCTCCTCGGCATGTTCCATGTTGACATGCGTAAAAAACTACACTTCCCCCAAAGCTGTCACGGCGCGCTTCCGCCTCCCATTGGCTGCTCGCTCCAGCCGCAGCCCCAGAGAATGAATGAAATTGAAATAGCTGCTACATTACATGTACAATACCGGGCTCTGCAGTGTTGCATTCTATCACACTGTATCAAAATGGCCACAGCGGTGCAGAACCCCCTCAAATCGTAAGTACTGCGCGTTTTACTGAGCGTCTGCGCTTTGTGTGTTTGTGCATGCTGTCAGTGCAAATGTAGCACCCCGAGAATGCCACACAATTCTCAGCATGATCCCCGGCACATATAGACATGCAATGCACAGAGCAGAGACGATAGCGTCAGGGAAATCAGCCGTGGAGAAAAAGTTGTATTTCCAGCCGTCGGGGGCTGGCGCTGGTCTCAGTGGATGGGGATTATTGTGCGCTCCGATGCTATTCATGTCTCCCTGAGCCAACAGCGGCAGCGTGTGTGCAGGGATATGGAGGAATGCTGGAGGTAGATTTGGGTGACCCGGTGTGTCCCTTGCCAGTGCAGCCAGCCAAGATCACGGTCAAAGCCAGGCAGGGAGACACGGAGCGAAAGAGTCCACTGTCCCTGTCTCCACACATTTGATATTTGGGCACAGCGATGCGGGGTAAACAGGTAGATGGGTGCTCTGCTTTTAGGCTGCAGCGTCACCTCTCCTGCCGGACCTCTCGGGAATAAAGGTAGAGGTAAATCATCTGGAATAGCCCCACACCTGCGTATATTTCAACAGCGCCTATAATAAAGCTTAGAATAAACAGCTCAATAGCAATCCGGCGCTTTACGCGTACAACGCGCATCTCAGTGGATATTTATATCCGCAGAGGGCTCTATTCACGGGTGGATTTCCCGTGAAGTTTTTCCTGTGATGATCCCCTTTGTGCGTTTTTTTTTTTGGAGGGGGTCCTTTTTTTGCGGAGCCTGGTTTCAGCGGAATGCAGACGCCTGCTGCCCGCCCGGGCTCCTGGCCAGAAAGGTGGCTGCTGGTGGTGGCTCTGTCAGCGGGTATTTACGCACGTCTAGCCGTGGAGGGAGAAGAAGAAGAATTAAAAAAAAAAAAAAAAACACACACAATAGCTCCGATTTGAACACACAAACAAAAACGAGAGAGTTGGAGGCCGGCGAAGATTCAGCTGAGCTCAGGCAGTTTGAAACAAAGAAAAGTCACAAGAGCTGTTGTTTTAAACACGGACGCACATCTGATGCTGGGCATGGTTTCACCTGAGCAGGGATAAAGGCTGACTGTGTGCGTGCGCGCGTGTGCGTGTGTCTGAGATGCAGACACAGGCGACATTTCGTGCAGTTCCATGAACGACTGGCCTGTACGTGCCTGTTTTGAAGAGCACTTGACAGGAGAGACAGGATTGCAATGTTAGCTGCTGTGCGCCTCCCTGATTGGCTGTGATGGTATTTCACTGTTTTGCCAAATTCATTTTAGTCTTCACACCCACAGCTCACAATAAGTAGCAGGTTGAATTATTGAAACCTAGTTATGTTATGTTGAGGAATGGGTCAGGAATGGGCAGACCGAGGGAGAGACCAGAGTTCAGAGCATCCTCTCCTCTCCCCTTCCCTACCTCCACTTGCTCCTTTTTCCTCTCCTTCCTCCTCATCTCTATGGGATGCTCAACCAAGCAGAGCCCAAGTGTGGCCTGATTGCTCCCAGGGGCCCCCCCTGACCATGTTAGCGGTTTAAATTGACTGATTTGCATGGATTTTATACTGGGACAATTTGCGAGAAATTAATTTGGTGGAGGCTGGAAAAGAACTTGCATGGCGGTGGGGGCAAGGAATAGAGAGTAAATAGGTTAGGGCCAGCCCCAATTTAAGTAGTTCTCCAACTCTGATTTGAAGTGCTTGGAAAGTTTGACAAAAGAGGAAAAAAATAGGAAAACATAAAAGAAGCAGCCAAGTTGTCAGCTATGCAGTTTAATCCCTGCAGGGATGCTGGCATCGTCTGTCGCCACCACATCTCCACCAGCAGAACCAAAGGAAAATGTAGTTATCACACAAGGCCACGGAACTCAACAATGCCTTTACGAACACCATCGTTATACGCGGAATGATTTAACTAGTTTCCAGTTACCACGGTTTGATGGCGCTATAAAATACGCTGCGGTAATGAGCATGCCTACAAACTAACTTGCTGTTTGTGGCTTTTTACAAAATTAGGGGTAATGTGTACGTTTTGGTGTCGACTGAGTGTACGATGAGTGGCTGCTCGCACACCGGCGACAGTGCCTGTTGTGTCCTTAAATGTCCTGAAACCTTGTTGAAGATCTGAAATAAATTATAATTAATTCATGGATGTAAATTCTGTGTGAAGCTTTTACAGTTGTAGCCCATTGCCAGGCCAAGTGTGTGTGTGTGTGTGTGGTAAGTACAGTTGAGGCTTCATTTGTGTGCTGAGACAAATCAGTGGAGCAGCGAACATGCAGCTCCAGCCTCCAATCTACTGGGCATTTCCTTTTACCAGCCCTCACGCCGTCTATCTCTCTGCTGGATTAGAGACTCCTTTTAATCTCCCATTCTCTCCTTCCCTACTTCTCTCTCCCTCTTATTTCCTCTCTGTCCTCCCATCACCCCTGCCACCCCATCGTTCACGTCCCCTCCCCGTGTCTTCCTCACCATCGTGCTCCATCCATCACTGTTTTGTTTTTTTCGGCATCTCCCTTTTGTTCAGCCATTTCCTCTCTTTCCTCATTTTCCTTATTTATTTATTTTTTTTTCCACCTTTGGTTTCAAACCATCTGAGCCCCCCGACTGTTAACCCCCACCCCCCACCCTCCACCCTCCACCACACTCCTGTGCATTGTCACTGCTTTAATATGCAGAAGAACTACAGTGCAGGAAAATCTCAATGCATTTCGTTAGATCCCTTTAAATCTTGTCGGAAACCTCGTTCCTAACAGTTCCTTTGGAGGGATTTAGTCTAGATTCGGATTATCCCCTGACATAAAGTGTTTTTTAGTCCACTGCTCATACCAAATTATACCATGAGCATCAAAGTGTTGTTTTAGTTACAAAGGGGACGTGAAGACCCCTTCTCCAAATGACCATGATCATTTCTGATGCTTCCTGCTTAGGAAACAGATGACAGCACATTTTAAACGGCCAATAATTTAAGTAACAAAGTGCAATTAAATGAAATCCACAGCTAGAATCTCACAGTATTACAATCAATTTTAAGAGGCAGGTGGCAGAATTAGTCACTATGGCAGTTGATGTTGTGTGTGTGACTCAAAGATATTGCTTCCTTGTGCTGGTTATGGAGTCAGAGATGTAGATAATGGTTTGCTGTTGTATTGGCAGCGGTTGTGGCAGGGGCCTATATAATATTATTTTCTGCCCTGCCTGACTGAGCCAGGCTAAATGAGTTCCATGTAATAACCGGCTCTGTGTGCAAACAGCCCCGCGCCACAACCTGTGCATCCATTTCCAGATCTTTCTCTTTTCTTTTCAGCCTCTGCCTCTCATTCCTTCACTCGCTAATTTGTGTAGTATCTCTCTCTCTCTCACACACACACACACACATACACACACACATATAGTTGCACTCCCTCTTTCCGTTTCTCTCAGTTTTTTTCCCTCACTTCATGGGAGTGAGCCTTGGGTCTGATGTTTTTAAGGGTATTTCTTTTTCCCAGTTATTCTTTTCATCACCCCCACCCTTATTTAGACTTTCTATCTGTTTTAGTTTGTCTTTTTTCAAGACGACGTTTTCAAGAGAGACTGAGAGAGGAGGCAAAAAGAGAGAGACATAGATAAGTATTTTTAGCTCTATGACCTATTTCTCCAGTGCTACCTAACTAACTGACAGTCAGCTCCACTGCTTTTGGGCCCTTGCGTGATTTCCAGACAGGAATATTGGAATTTGTAGTTCTGTTGGGGCTTGAACTTGTAGTCCAAGTGCAAAGAATGGAAGAAGCAGAGAGTGGATCGCCTCCTCTTCTCTCCTTAGCAGTATTGCCCCTCCCTTTTCTTGTCATTCCACATTTGTTTTATTCCCAACGTCATCGCGTGTCCAGTGGATCCCGATCAGGAGTCGTCCTGGGTGGAGTCAACTCAAACCAATGGCTGTTCCTCTCTGTAGCACTTTAATAAGAATGCAGACTGTGTGTGTGTGTGTGGGGGGGGGGGGTTGGGGGCTGGATAAAAACACATGCAGGGGGGGGGGGGGGGGGGGGGGGGGGGGGGGGCTGGATAAAAACACATGCACGTGCACACGCACTCACACGTGCACAGCCAGATACAGAGGTAGGGAATCCATCGCCATAATAAGAGGCCAAGTGCAGTGGTGATAAATCTCACCTGAAGGAGCTGTTCGGAGGCAGATTGCCTTACCCTGATGTACTGCCCTCAATACACACTGCTGCTAGCTACGGGCTATATACACCCACACATATAGACCAGGATTGAATGCATGCACAAATACTAATACTCAGCTTGCATAAATGAGCATGTGAGTATGCATGAGTAATGCAAGTTTTCATGTGTATGTCGGAAAAATACAATAACCCCCAAACGGGGAACAAGCACCAAGAGGCCTGTGATTCAGTTATACAGTGGGCTCCAACATAACCACACCCAGTGGACAACGGGAGAGGTACCCACATGGAAAATGACACACAACTCTTCATTAAATTCCCACATGTATGATTTGTTGTGCGGCTCCGCCCCCCTCTCCGCTGTTCCCATGTCAGATCTCAGTCATATCGCTCGTCACGTTCAGGTGGGAAAAAAATGGTCAGTTGCAGACACACACACAAACACACCCGCAGATGTGCAGATGCAGCACTGTGACAGCGATTCGAGGGAACTGACGTTTCCCAGCTGGTAGTGTGGCAGACGTCCACTGTTGCACAGACACTGCCACACACACACACACACACTTCTGACTGTCCATCTGTCTGTCTGTCACTGTCAAACCGAGTATTGAGCCTCTTTGTCTTTCTGACTGACATGCACCCTGTCACACACACACAAAGGTACCTGTTTTCATTAACTGACAGAAGAACGTAAGAGCTGGACCACATGCACACACACACTTGTAAAAAAACGTGCATTTTGTATACACATACATGTAGTATGTATTTATAAGTGTATATATACTTAAATATATATAAGTATATATATATATCCTTGCCTTTGCAGCTTAGCAATTTTCAGATGAACAGAAAATATATATCATGCACACACACACACACATTGTAAAAGAGAGAAAAAAGACAAATCATTTCAGAGAGAGAGAGAGAGAGAGAGAGAGAGAAGAAATTGAATTGCGGGTGGTGAGGACGGGGTGGAGGGGTGAGAGGGAGGAGGGGTGAATTGGTAAGGGTGATATTGCATAGTTTAATCTGTTGAGTTCAGCCATGGAAGGGCTGGGCTGGGGGAGGGGAGGAACAGTACAGTCGTAGGCCGCTTGATATTAGTTCTCCACTGTGCACACACAGACAAAGCTCCGTAGGCCAGACAACACTGGTGTGTATGTGTGTGTGTGTGTGTGTGAGAGAGTAACTGCACAGATGGACAATGGTGGATGAGGCAGGTGTGTGGTCCAGGTGCACAGACTTGAAGATGTAGGCACAAGTGTTTTACCCCCCCACAGACATATACACAGATCTAAACACTAGCATACAATCTGCACTCAGCCCTCCTGAAGCCATTTACATGTGGGCCACTTCATTTCCTCCCAGTTTAATTACCTCATTCCACACAGTTGGAAACCACCATTGGAATGAAATCCTTCTCTGGCATCGACACTTTTTGTAATTGTGGTTTAATTTTTATGATTCTCCCACTCTTGTCAGTTTTTCCAATGATTCAATCTCACCTCTAGGGGGAGCCCTTTGTTTCGCTATTAAGGGGGGAACCAGGTAATTGCTGTGGTTAATTGCACCTTAACCTTAAAACCGCCAAAGGCACTGTGTGTGTGTGTGTTTATGCACCAGTGGACTGTGACTCAGTGTGAGCTGAAGTGAACTGCATCTGCTGGATGGGACTTGAAGGATCACCCAGGGACTCAGACAATAGCTTAGCCAGGGCGGGCCTGGTGGGGTGGCTGTGCTTTTCAGGAAGACTGTATGTCAACTCCCGATCAGGAGTATGAGTGTGTTTATTCCAGTGTGTGTGTGTGTGTGTGTGTTTGGACTCAGCAGCTTCCTCAGTGTTTTCATGGAGGCCTCTCCCTCCCTGCTGTTTGCTCAGTGCAGGCTGAGGAAGACAGCACAGTCTGGGCTTGGGATTCACATACGCACACAAACACGCAAACTACTCTCTCGTTCCTGTTCCTCGGCTCCGGCTCCTCTGTCAGTCTCTGCTTAGGCGTTCATAATATTAGTTGTACTCGTCAGTTGTGTGTGAAGTAAAAATCTCTTTGATGTAATTCTATGTATTCACGCATAACAGTCCTCGTCTACAGCGTGTGCATTTCCTCTGCCATGTTTCCGTACAGGTGTCCTTTGCCTCTGTTTCCGTGCCCTTGCTCAGCGCAGCGCTGTGTGATTGTCATTTCCGTCATGTCTGCCTGGACAGTTTTGGTAGTCAGCTCTGGTTTGTTGGAGAGCTGGCTCCGTGCCAGTTAATTACTAGTATTTCACTCTGTGCTTGTGAGTCAGTGCACATCTGCGAGCCCAAACTATACTTGGAATAAACCTGAAATAGAAAACAAATATCTGATAACGCTTATAGCAAAAGGAAAAAAAAAAGAAAACCAAAAAACCCTGAATGGAATGGTAGTTTTGCCGTTGAGTGAGACATCATCAGGCATCAGGTTTTTGGCTCTCCTTCATCGGTCGTGCGGTTTGTTCTCTGAGCCCCTCTCTGTGGTCTGTGTTCTCTGCAACCTGCTTGGTTGGACCTCAGACCACAGAGCAGTGATTCAGTGAGTGTTTCCCTCTCTACATGGAGGAAAATCCATTATTACACACACACACACACACACACGCACCCATCAGTGTGTGTGTGTTTAAGCGATGAGTAAATGACTCAGATTCTCAGGCAGCTTCAGGTCGGCGCTGCCACTCCTGAAGCCACCAGTCCACAGCGATGCCTTCATGTCAGCGAGCAACACTTCACTTTGTGGAGCAAACGTTTCTTTACGTGCATCTCTGGGCTTTTTTTAAAGCGTTGCGTGTGTTCCACAAAGAGATCCTGAGGGAGGACGTGGTGTCTGTCGCTCGCTGGGCTCAGAGTTGTTTAATTTCGCTGCTGTTCGGCCTCACTGTTACTTAGCGAGCACGATGAGAGACAGTGTTTGCTGATCGCGTTTTTTCTGCTCTCGCAGTTTGTTGAATCCAATCTGAGCGCTGAAGATGATTATTGTATGAATTCAGACTGCGATTCTTCTTCGATGGATTTGTGCAGGTGTAAGACAGAGAGCTCCTGGTCTGGAGAAATGCATCTGCAGCCCTCTATCGAATGACAGAGAGCTTTTTTCAGGTCATCCTGCTCTGCATCGCTCAATACTTCAGTCTCTCCCTCTCGTTGTCCCTTTCTCTACGTATCTTTTCCCTCACTGTCTCTCCCAATTCCTCAATGATGCTGTCCACATTTGCTCTCCTCTGGCGGTCTCTTCCCTTCTCCTTCCAACTTTGTTTTCCCTGCGTCTCTGGGCCTCAGCTCCTCTCCTCCACAAGCCTCCGAGCAGGCAAACAGTCATGCAGCTCTGCTATCGAAATGTAATAAGATTGGGAGCGCCCAAATTGAAAGAAGCCATTTTCTACAGCTGTCAACTTATTATCGAGAGGGGTGAGCCGGTACCTCTAAAGGCAGCGGAGGAGCGGAGGATGGTGATGGAGGGATTGAAGTGAGGAGGCTGCTGAAGGAGGAGAGGGATGGGGAGCTCAGGGGCGAGCTGTTTCGAATTTTCAATGCTTGAACGTTTTTTTTTTTTCCTCACCGGTCTCTCTCTGGCATATTTAGGTGTAGTCACCAATGCTGCCCTTGAAGTCCAAGTCTTTTATTCACCATGCTGCTCTTAATATTTAAAAAAGCCTGTGTGGGGCTTTGTGGACTGGTGTTCAGTGGGTGTATGCAGCTGTTGGAGCAGCTTTCAGAGCGTGTGAGTGTTTATTTTCCTACCTTATGACTATTTATATGCAAACAGAAGGTGGGCCTATATTTGCATCCAGTGGCTGCACTTCAAACTTAGATTTACAATTTAGGCGTTGCTCCTAACTGCAGCGTCCCGCTCTGGTGGATCCGTGTCGGACGGGCGTCTGACCTGCTGTTGTTTTGGCCAGGCCTCCTCCTGTTCTGCCCCGGCCACTTGGTTTATTGTGAACCGCAGGAAGGATCAGGGGCACGGCACTAAAGCAAAGTGAAGCGAGGTGAGGAAAAGTCCCGATGACGCACCTGCGATGTGGCCATAAAGCGCTGGTCACATGCACAGCCAGGCTCTGAGCCGTGAGGGAGGGTGAGCAGCTCATTCCCACTGACACATTAATGCACGAGTGCAGCATGGCCCACATAGCGACGGCCTGATCGCATCCTTTAAATGTCATTTTCAAGTTACGGCACGGCGAGGATGCACGACTGGTTCAGGCGGTTTCAGAGACACCACACACCAAGATGACAGACCGCACCAGAATCCCCTGGGTCCGATATTTATCCACCGACCCAAGTTTGAATCCAGTTCCTGAGGACATTAAACCATTGATAATCTTCTTTTAGTTTGAGTGTCTTTTTGCTTTTGTTCTAATCAAAGATAATTATGTGCTTTGTTTGTACCTTTTTCTTTTGGTGCCGTTTTGTTTTTCAGTGATTACACCAAAGACGCTTTCAGTCCCTTCTTCAGTCCGCTTTAAGTTGCCTCTTAATTAGCCGATAGCCCAGAAACTGTTTTTCAGATTACACTAAACTTTTGCTGAAGTTTAGGCCTCAAGCGGAGCAGCTACTGATTGGATTTGCGGTGCAAAATCATTTGAACTGTTTTTTATTTTTTTTTACAGAATTATCCCATCCACCAAATGGTGCATAATGGATGAGTCCCTGAATGAGTTTTATGATTTGTTTGTTTTCTAACAAATCAAACAAGATTCTCTTCAGTAATTGTTTCATAAATCACATTAAACGCCTGTTTTTTAGTGTTAAAACTGCATTTAAGTGTTGGAACAGTGTCACGGTCTTAATAACTCACTTTATTGCGAGACATCTTATGTTGTCTATCAAGAGACAGGTTTACTTTGGAAATGGTTAACGTTAAAGTTAAGCATTAGAGCAGTGTATAGACTTTTCATAGATCATAGATCAAATTTAGATTAAATGAATGATAAGTTTATATACACTGTTCTTGTGTATATCTCTTTTATTATTCCCATTGATTGTTTCATTGGCCTGTCCTTATTCCGTCTGTAGAGAGCAAGTTAGAAAGTGATAAGAGTCGGAGTTAACCACACCTCTGCCTGCTGCTCCTCATCCCTCCTCTCTGCTTGAGTGTGGTGTCTTACCTCGGTTTCATTCAGACTAACATGCCTCTGACTGAACTGTCGGCTTTCATGTTGAATTGTGGGTAATTATGTCTCACTTTTTGACAAAGAAGGGTGTTAATTAAAAAAGGTGACGCCTCTGGCTGTGCAACTTTGATTCCGATGCTTTGTTTCCAACTGTCAGCAGTTGGTCTGGAGGTGTGATCTGAAACGTTGATGGAGTGCTCGTTCGGCATTTAAATAATTTCGAGCCATTTTGATGAAAACTAAACATCTACACGGAGAATTGCCCCAAAATGAATCATTCATTTAATCATTCACACTTTTTATCAGCGCACTGCAACTGCACTGACTTTCTTCAGAGGTAGCTGTTGGCTCTGCTCTGTCTGTGTGTGTGTGTGTGTGTGTGTGTGTGTGTGTGTCCTGTATAGCAGAGTGACCTTGATGTCTGCACTCAGCAGGAAGACACTAGAGAGGAGTGATTAACAGGAGAAAGACAAAGAGATAGGAGACAGAAGTGGGAAGAGCGATGAACATTTCAAAAAGAAGTGTGAACGGTAAACGTGCCAAGAGAAAAAAAAAAACTCTGAAAAGGGAGCTGATTCAGAGAAAAGTGAAGGCACGAGAGAGCGAGGGAAAGATGTAAAGGACCATGCAGCCAAAGGAACGTTGGGTGGGGTGAGGAGTGACTCACCAAATGTCTATTGGATTTTTCTTCTTATTCTTCATCATCTTCTTCTTCTCCTTCTTCTTCTTCTCCCTACAGGCAATCTGGAGGTGCAGTCATCAAGAACAGGTAAGAGGGAGAGAGAGAGGGATGGGAGTGAGGGAGAGAGGGAGTGAAAGGAAGGTGGGGGAGGAACAAAGAGAAGAATATTACACTGAATGTTAATCAAACTCACACTTGGACAGGTGGGAAAATAGATAGCTGGCATGGTGTGTGTGTGTGTGTGTGTGTGTGTGTGTGTGTGTGAGAGAGAGAGAGAGAGAGAGAGAGAGAGACCCAGGTTGATAGGGCTGCGTATGTGTAACACATAAACACACAGTTAACCACCCACACAAGAACTGCCCATGACATACACTGAGATGTGTGTGTGTGTGCAGGTTGATACACACACACACACGCACACATCTTGTTCCCAGCGGACATTGGACTGTATTCCCTGCTTCTCCTTCACCTTTCACCCCTGCACCCCCTCTTGACTTTGGATTCTGGCTCATCCTCTCCCCCTCTCTCCTCCTCTCTCCTCCCTCAGTCTGGGTGAGGAGTTTTATAAGGAGGCCATTGAACACTGCCGCAGCTACAATGCCCGCCTGTGTGCCGAGCGCTCCATGCGTCTCCCCTTCCTGGACTCCCAGACCGGCGTGGCCCAGAGCAACTGTTACATCTGGATGGAGAAGAACCACCGTGGACCGGGTGTGTGTGTGTGTGTGTGTGTGTGTGTTCAGTACCTGGGCAGAATGAAGTGTCTGGCTGAAGCGGGAGGAGTCCTCCAGAGCGCGATTCTTTGTTGGTGTGTGTTTGTGTGTCGTGCCAGCTGTTGTGCGACACAAATTATTCTCTTCAGTCATTTGTCCCGTGGCGTCCTGCCTTCCTCTGCTCTGCTTGTCCCTGTCTATCTTACCTTACCCCCTTATTTCCTCCTCCTCTTTTCCCGGCCTCCTACCTTTCACACCTCAACTTTTTTTCCCGTTCTTTCCCTAAAGGGAGTTTTCTCATCACTTTTTCTTTCTCTGTAACATCAGTGTATTTTGGCAGTGAATCAGACACCCCTGTAGGCAATGATACGCTGCTGGCACCAGCTATTCCTGAGAGGATGCTCTTTGTGTGTGTGTGTGTGTATGTGTGTGTGTATAGTGTATGCGTTTGTTGGTTCACTGAGTTTGTAGCCTTTGGTGTCTCAACTCTTTTGTTTGTTAGTTAGTTTTTACTTCTTGATTTGCATAAAGTCACAGAATACATTTGGCTAATTGACTTCATTCATTAACATTCTGATGTGCTTAAGAAGTAAAGTTAATTCCTATTTGGTCTCTTGCAGTAGTGTTTTTAATTTAATAGCTAACTATTCATTAGGCACAACCTTGAGACAAAGTTTTTTCCAAAGCCTGAACAGGTAGTTTATGAAGTATTTATAAACGGCATATTAATAATGTCACAGTTTGATCTGGAAGCATGCGCAGTACCTCCGACAACCATTTACACTGTTGGCCATGCTAAAGAAGATACAGTGAATTCAGATTTGTGCTCCTGTTGACACGTTTTGCTTCTATTGAAATCTGATTTGTATAATAATATTTATATTTTATTGATATAGCCCTTTTCAAAAGTTTAAAGGTTCTGTCCTCTGAGTCGTGTTTGGTATTCCTCTGCGTTTCAGGCCATGCACCCGGTCAGTTGTACACATATCCCGCTCGCTGCTGGCGCAAGAAGAGGCGGCTAAACATCTTGGAGGACCCGCGGCTCGTACCCATCGAGTTCAAAATTGGTAAGGAGTAACTGGGCCGGCTCTGTAGCTTCGACAGCACTGTGGCCTCTGTCCGTTTGGCTTCATATTCTTGATTCCCAGAATCTTGTTTGCGGCCCATTTCCCTCTTAGGGTGCCTGTTTTCCCTTTAATTGTTTTTTTTATGCCAATTTAGTCCTCTTCCATCTCAAGGCTTAATAAAAAAAAATCACAACTAAGTGTAACCAGTGGACATTTTGTGAGCTTTCATGAAATATTGTTTGGAGTTGATCTCCATTAACTGTCTGAGTAAATTAGCCAAATTACAAAACATACTGTCAGATGTGTACATAAAGCCCCTCTCCCATGGAGCACGACAGCAAGAGGCTTAAAGTACCTTAAAACAAGGAAGCCATACCCAGCAGGAAGAGCCAGAACACAAATCAAACAACACAAACATGTGCGCCTACTGCATAATTCATTTCAAGTCAAAAGCAGGTAACTTGCAGCTACACAGCAGAGAGACTAAAATGAGGATACCTCTCCTATAGAGGACAACAGCAAATAGTGGGGAAGCACCTTTTTGAGGAGACTGTCCAAAAATAGAGTTGTTGTTCAGAGGCTTTTTCAAACCTAATGTCACATATTTTATACAATTATCACATTGAATATTTCAGACTTGGTTACACATATTACTGCTTTATAGCTGGCATATTTAGTTAAGCAAATTTAAATACAAATAGGCCTATCACACACAAATAGGCTCCTGGCATGCTTTTATTTCCCCTTGAGTAGCTCTGATTTAAAAAATTCATGTTTATTCCACATTATCTAATATTATACCACACTGGATACTCTGCATCAGCGTGTACAGCTGATATAGATGATCATTTCCAATTTCTAGAGGTCTGAGAAGTTCGTCCACCTTTTCATGGCTGCCCTACAGAGGACTCCAGCATGACTGTGAGGCCTCTGCTGCTTTCTGACTGTGATCGTCTCGTCCCCCAGATTACGAGGCTTCGCTAAAGAAGGAGGGGGGCATCCCGGACGGGCCTGTGCTGGAGTCGCTTCTCGCCGGGGAAACCCTGGACAAGAAGGTGGAAACCAAGGAAGAAGAGCCAATGAGCGAGTGTCAGGTGAGCCTCGTGGTTTTCCCTCCCCCCTCTCATTTCTCCCTTCAGTTATTTGTCATTCTCGGTGTCTTGTTCTTGTTGTTCTCCTCTTATGTCAGCCTGTCTTCCTCGTTTTATCTGTCTGTATTACCCCCTGTGTGTGTGCGCGCTCCTCTGTCTGTCTCCGCCTTTGTCTCTTGGAGCGTGTTTTGTTGGTGACATCCCTCCTGGCACAGAATGTGTGCACACGTGTGTGTTTGCGTCTGTGTGCGTGTACACATTTGTGTGTGATTGCACTGCAGCCAGTCTTGGGAATCCATTTATGTTTATGAGTACACACATTTCTCTGAATAGGGAGCGTTTTAGAGAAGTGGAGCCTCTTAGCTCTTTATCATTTGTCTTTTTACAGCATGTAAAAGTCTGACTCTGTGTTTCATCAGCCCGAGGGCGTTGCTCTTGAACCCTTGAACTCAGATGGACAGCTAATCAATCAGCAGCTCAGTGAATGGCCGTCACAGCTTTTTGAAAGCCGGAGTAGTGTTCATTGCTCTAATCCCGGTCTCAAGGCTCATTCGGGGCTGCACGTCGACGCCTTACAGCGATCCCCTTTTTAACACGATCAGATTAAAGTCTTGTAACGTAAAGCTGTTGTTTTCCTATAAGGCTTTTAAAAAAAAGAATAAACTCTCATCTATAAAAGGAGCATTGATTTTTCACATCCCCGTGAAGGCACATTTATAAGATGTGTTCACTGGCGGAGGACAGAGCTCAGAAGAAAAACTGAAAATAAAGAACTGACCCTTTTTTAGAATTATATTTCCATCTTGTTCACACAGTCACTAAAGTCTTGACAGGTGATTTTTTTTTTTTCTTTTTACAAGTTATTATATTTTGACTACATTAACATTTAAACTTGCTCACAGAAGTCAGTGCAAGTAAATGTACTCAAAATTCGAAAGCCTCTCTGACGACCTCAGATGCTCGGAGCTCAAGTTGTATTTTCACCTCAGAATGTCATGCGATGATTTATTTCCAATCTTGTACGGAGGCACTGATTTGTCATCATATTGTGAGCATGATTATCATGTGCACGCAAGATGAACAAATATCACTTCAGGACCTTGCGGGCTCTGTATCTCACCTCTAACACTGAGGATCAAGAATGGGGCAAAGAAGAAGTTTCAAGGGCTTGACCCATTTTGAAAACAAACAAACAAAAAAAAAATCAAAGTGTTAAAGTGCACCTACGGAGTCTCCTCGCCTGGAATACTAACTTGCATTTTGAGCCCCCTCAGTTCAGAGTGGTGACACACTTCGCTATATTTAGTGCTAATGGTTCTGCTCTTACAGTTGTTTCCTGCTCTATGATTAAGCAAACGACCTCAGAATCAAATGTAAGATGTGCAATTTAATGGCCACCCACGGGTCATATGGACCAAATGGCAGGCGAGGCTGGAAGGAAAAAGAAATGAGAAGTCTTACAGTCTGCCCTGTACCCCCTTCTCTCTCTCTCTCTCTCCTGTATTTCGCCCCTTCAGAAGCTGCTTGTCGGGGATTTCCCTCATGAGCTGGAGGTGGATGAGATGGAGGAGGACGTTCCGAAGCGCAAGAACCGCACCAAAGCACGGGTAGGCACAGCAGTGTCATTCCGTACTCCACCACGCTGTAATCAGGCCAAGAAAGACAAAGTCTGGCTGTTAGTGTAGAAGAGGGAAGCCAAGGAACATTCAACATCTGCAGAAATGATCGAGATAGAGTTCTGAGGCCTGAAGTGAAGGGCTGGAGTGTGTGTGTGTGTGTGTGTGTGTGTGTGTGTTTTACTCTTTACAAAATAAATAAAATCTGCATACAAACAATTGTTATGAAAAAACAGACGGAAAGTGATCCAGGAATTGAGATTCTGCCTGTGCTGGAACAACTCTTTATTATTTTTTCTGCGACTTTGATTAAATCAGACTCTCTCTCCATCGTATGTGAAAATAATCAAGTGTTAACAATGTATCCTGAAAAGTATGACACATGTACACATTGATCTACACGCACTCACTCACACACACACACATGCTCACACGCAGACACCAGTGTTGCTAATTGGAGCTGTTGCTCCCCTGCTTGGTGTCATCAGCCCCCTCCTGCTGGAAGTGCAGCTTTACACTGAGAGCAGATGATTAGCATGCAAACGTGTGTGTGTGTGTGTGTGTGAGTGAGCATGAGCGTGCAAATGTGGGTTTGCAGACACTTGAACACACAAATCAAGAGTCTGCTGTTACGCTAGTATTATTTTTCTGGGTATGAATACGGGACTTTTGCGACACCTCAAGAAGCTGAAACTTTAGTCGTGTATTTAATGTGTGCCTGTGCGCGCGCGTGTGTTTGTGCATGTGTGTGTTTGCTCCAGGCCTACGGCGTCGGGGGCATGAGAAAGCGACAAGAGCTGCCTGCCATTGAAGACAGAGATAAGCCTTACGTCTGTGACAGTGAGTGCATCGTTACGTCTTTATGTTTATATTCCTAACTTTCTTTAACAAAAAAACTTTACAATACACTGAATGTGTGTGTGTGTGTGTGTGTGTGTGTGTTCCAGTTTGTGGAAAGCGCTATAAGAACCGCCCAGGGCTGAGTTACCATTACACTCACACCCACCTGGCAGATGAGGAGGGGGAGGAAGACTCAGAGCGACACACGCTACCCTTCCAGCGCAAGAACAACCACAAGCGTGAGTCTGCTGCCTGAATGTTAAACTCCCTCACAGTCGTCTTGTTGTCCATCATTATTCGCCCCGTGTTGAGGGGCCTGTTGGGCCGGAGCAGCTGCCTCTGAGGCCTCACCACTGGATGAGCATGTAGCAGGTTGCGCAGCATGAGCTTTCATCATCAGAATATTATCAAGAACTATTGATCGTCCCAGAGTTCCTCCTGCAGCGTTACAGATAGTTACAGTGCTGACTGAGCTGAATCCAAACTTTCCTCTCGAGTGGATGAAAGATAAGATTTCTCCCAGTGGAGAACTGGGTTGAGCAGATTTCTTTCGGTTCCAGCAGCCTCAGACGTCAGAAGGCGGTGACGCTGTGTATAGCTGTGTATCTACAAAAAAAAAATCCACGGAAAAAAAAGTCAGACGCCACCGTGAACCGACACCTCTGATGGAAGGAGACGTCACTCTGTGTTACTGAAGCTTGAGTAAAACAACAGACCTGATTTTAAATATTAAAGCTGACAACTCTGCCTGTCTATTTATGTTTTACAGTCCATATGCGAATATATAAATGTGTCTCGTCTTACTTAGCCATAGAGCAGGTGGCCGTGGCTGACAGGAATAATGCGAAATAGAGCTCGGACTTGATCTATGCAGAATGATCTAGGCTAATCCCACTCTGTTGTCGGTGTGTTTCCATCAGCTTACACGACCCTAACAGATTTAACAGCTCCTGCAAAGACTCACAAGCTCGGTGAGAACTCTTCAATGGACACTCGTCAGCTCTGCAGCTCCATCAGTGGGCAAACACCAGTCACACACTCCGGCAGATTTCCTGCCCACTCTATATTTGTACCTTTCAATGTACCTTTCAGTTTAAAGCGCGCAGTATTGCTGCGGCTATCAACAGCCTAATGAGTTTCCATTAACGTGCTGCTCCGGAATATCATTACGTTATAATTAAGACCCATGGTATTGCTTGCTAATGCCTCCAGCACTTTGTGGCAGACTGTAGGAATGTATGTAAATGCAGGAGGGCAAGGGAACAGATGTTTGCGTTGTGAAGTGCTTGTGGCAGCGCTGGCTTGTTGGTCAGTTGTCTAACATGGTAAATAAACTTCTCCTTCTTCTTCTTCCTCACCCTCCTCTGCCTCCGGCATCAGAATGAAATGATCACTCTAGTCTTCTAATTCACCTTTAGTAAAATGTTAGATGAAGAATAGACGAATAACGGGGTTGGTGGGTGAGAGAATGCAGGCGTACATTAGCAATGGCTGGGTTTCATAATGTATTCCAAAGGTCCACTGTATATTATCCACGACTGTGCTTCTTGAAAGCATCTTAAGGCAGCGCTGCTCTCTGGACCGTTGTGAACCGGCGGACTCAGACCATCCGACAGCCTTTAAATGTTTTTGGGATGTGGAACCCAGGTCTTGGCACTGCCTGTTGCGATTTGATGGAATGTGGCCATTATAGATGTTATTAGTTAATGTACATCGAATGTCAGTCTGGATTTCACCCCGTGCCACATTATTCCTTCCGGGACAGTGCTTGTATTTAATCAGATCATGCGAAGTAAATCTGACAGTTACTGAACGCTGGCAGAGTGCAGTACCTGGAGAGCAGGGCTGCGAGCGTGGCCTGTGAAACGCACTGAAGGTCAGCGTGTGTGTAACAGTGCTGCGGGCCGTGGGCATCCTAAGACTGCGGTTATTGATGGGGACCAGAAGAGTGAATAGAAAGTCAAGCAAATAGGCCTCAAACCTCTGTCCCCCTCAGACGCAGCACGTCCACAATAAGCAAACAGCTTGTTGTCTTTGCAGCCCCCCCCCAGGGCCAGTTTTCTATCAGCGTGCGTTTTTTGTTCGATGTTGTCTTCTTTGTTGCGTCCTTTGTTTCTTCGCAAACTCTCCCTATCATGTGAGTGTGTGTGTTTATCCTGTGGGAGATTGTGTTTTTGTTAGTAAGTTATTGTCAATAAAATGGCTATAGTTGTTCACGAGAAAAGCAAAACAAAAAAATAGCTGTGGAAAACGGGAAGGCAGATAATTCCTCCACTTTCTTTGTTCGGCCCATTCTTAAAACAAGCCATTTGTTCAGAATGGAACAAGATAAATACACACAGAAACACACGTGTCCACATTATCCGTGGACGCTGCACTACAACAATGTCCACGCTGAAACTATGCTGCCTCTCATTTAATTGGCAGCGTACGTTTTTAAATTGGCCTGTCTGACAGAACAGACTGGCCCAGTCTGTGTGTGTGTGTGTGTGTGTGTGTGTGTGTGTGTGTGTGTGTGTGTGTTTGTGTGTGTGTGTGAGTGTGTGTGTGGCCATGCTGCAGTCTTTAGGTCTTTCCAGTGGAGGAGAGCAAGGGAGACAGCATTTGAATCGTTTAATATCCCCCATCACTCCCTCCCAAACAGTCAGTAATCACACACACGCGCGCACACACACACACACACACACACACACACACACGAAGCCTCAGAAAATGCAATCTTCTCTGCTGAAATGAAAAAGAAGCTTAGCCTATGTGTGTGTGTGTGTGTGTGTGTGTGTGTGTGTGTCTGCATGCAAGGCTCTCTGAGTCCATACATGCATGCAGTTGTGATTACACGTGTGTGTACGTACGTGCACCATGCCTTTATAACTTTCCCCCAGTTGGCTGCGTGTCATGAAGGAGACTCCTCCAGCCTTTGGTCCACTGCCACATATGTAATATTATTAATATGGCTCCCTCAAATGAGAGCAGCCCTGCATGCATAATTTATGCAAGACTCCTGCTCCGAAAAAGCTGTCTAGACGCTATAGTACGAATGCAGCATCCTCTGAAAGTTTTGCTCTATAACTATAAAACTCTGTCCTTTCTGAACCTCATCCAACTCCATTCTCACTCCCTGTTTTTCCATCAGTGTGATAAATGCCAGATTATTCCAGCAGGAGATGAGATTTTCCTTCCCTCTCTCTCGCTCTGTCCATCTTCCTCTTCGGCGTTTCCTCTGCATCCTCACTTAACCCTCCTCTCCCCTCACGCTCCTCCTTTTCCCTTCCCCTCCGTCTGCTTTTGCTTCGTCCATCATCCAGCTTTGGATTCTGTTTTTAATTTCATTCACTGTTTTGTGTCTCCCCCCCGGAGCAACAGCGCCAAAAACCAGCCACCACTAGTAAACCTCCCTGTACATTTGGATCCCAGCCGATATACTGTTTACTCAAAGCCATCAGCGCCATTAAAATTCATGACTGCACCACCAACCATGTTGTTGTTTGTTTTTACTCTCTCTTTACTTCATTCTTTGGAACAGGAGACGGAGAACGTTGAAGGGAGAGAAGGAGTAGGTTAGGTTAGGGTTCGCTTTTGGCATTGATGTGAGGTGGGGGGAGACGAGGAGGAGGAGGAGACTGAGGAGAAGTGGATGAATAAGGGGGATGTTTACTTTGGAGGTCAGCCCTGCTGTGTCCACCTGAAAATTGGTTTTGTTGGGTATGAGGGGAGAGAGAGAAAGAAAGAAAGAAGGAATGGAAGAAACAGGGAGAGAGTGAAATAGCAGAAATTAGATAAATAGATTGCACAAAGAACATGACGACTAAATGAAAGAAATAATAGAAAGCGAGAGAGAGAGAGAGAGAGACGGGAGGGGAGGGGGAGGCAGAGAGAGGGTGGGGGAGGATAGTTGTCATTAAATCCCCCTTCTCAAATCAGAACTGAGATTCAGAGGCCACTTTATCTGGACGGACAGACGGTCCAACAGTGTGGAGCAGCAGGGACGCCACGAGTGTGTGTGTCTGAAAATACACACAGACACACTGTAAGAAGTGCTTTGTGTGTGTGTGTGTGTGTGTGCGCGTGTCTGCCACTGAGCTGTGTGGATGTGCTATATATGGGCAATCATGCCCAACTTTGAGTGTGTGTGTGTGTGTGTGTGTGTGTGTCATGTAATTGTGCTCTTTGAAGGTCAGCATCTCTCTATCCACCATTGTTGATTGTTGTGGTGTTTTTTTTCTTTTGCCTTGTGTCTCAAAATGGCCTCTCGTCTTCCTCCTGCTGTCATTGAAAGAAATTTCCATCAACCAACATCAATGGGAACCGAAGCGGACCGTCCTGAAGTGGCCGCTCCCCAGTCTGTTGTCAGTCAACGGATTATTCAGCAAAGATGATTTGAAAGTGAAAGATTCTACCTCAGACTATTAGATTAATTAGAATGGTCAGTGGGCAGAGACGGGTGTGCAGCTCTTTGTCAGTCCAGTGTGTGAATGTTTTACGATGGAGTCACCGCTTCATCTAAATTTTCTTAGAAGCTTCTGCTTCCTCCTCCTTCCTACATCTAGCTGTAGTGACCTGCGTTGTTCTCTCATGTTGGAGCGTCAGTGGCTGTGGAGATAAAGAGCTCGCCATGCTTCCTGGACGTGTTCTGAACTTTTCACGCACACCGGCATTTCTCCTCAGCTTCTGATTGGTTGACTCTTGGCTGCTGCTGCACGGCACAGGAAAGGAAGGGAGAAACGGCTGTTGCCTAGCAATCCGGTTGCCATAGATACCGCCAGGGCTCCCTCCTAAAGACTGTTATGTACATTGAAAAGCGAGAGAGAGAGAGAGATGGTAGGGGAGGGAGAGAGGGAGGGAGGAGAGGTGTGGTGAGAGCAGAAAAGGGGAGGGAGGAAGAAGAAGAAGAATGGAAGAAGTTGAAGTGTGGAGGGAGCGGAGGGGGCACAGAGGAGTTCATTAAAAATAACATAAAGAATGGGAGGAGAGAGAGAAAACAGACAAAGAGAGAAGCCGAGCGAGGAGCAGAGAGTTGTACAGACTGAGGAAAAAAAAAAAATCTCTTCATGATTCATCATATAGATTCCCCCAGACAGTTGGGATGGTGAAGGCAGGGTAATATTGGAGTCTGCTTCATTTGGTATTCTGTCTTAAGATGTGGTGCTGTGGCTCGCTGGCTGCTTGTTTTGTGGTTCCTCGGCTGTGTTGGCCATGTTTGGATAAGCCCCCCCCCCTTCCCACCCACCCAAACTACCACAACCCTCCCCGCCACCCCCAGCCCAAAATCCATCCTCCCCGGTTTTCTTTCTGTTTCTTTTTCTACAAGAGGAAACAGAACTCAGTGCAACAGTTTTACATTCTCCCGTGATATAAAACCCTGAATGTTTATTTACAGAATGCAGCGGTGAAATTGCACCTACTGAGCTGGCTGTGTTGTTGTTGCTTTATTATTCCAGGAAAACATCTTCCTGCACCACATGATGGTTTTAACAGGTCTGGTTTGTTTAGAATAAAATCCTAATTGGCAGTTAGCAAAAGCTCACAAAGAGCCACCTACAGAAACTCAAACTCTCATCTCCCAGCAAAAAAATACCACGAAAACAAACAAACTTCAGGGGAGATTTTCCCCTTGAACGCCTTTTTTTTTTTCTTTGCTCTTTCTTGATCATTGATCATTTGACATTTCTACATGACAGTGCAGCGCTGACACACAGTATAGTGGACCCTGCGTGGTTGGGCGCAATTCAAACAGGATTTCACAGTCGCATTCCCGGGCCGGCTCTCTCGCTGGAACAAAATAGGATTAATAATTTGCATTTTAACTCTTCATCGACAGAGACACGAGCCGGGCTAAGTGGCTCTTTTTAAGTGTGTGTGTATATCTACACACCACAGAAATGAGATATACGGTGTCTGTGTGTGTGTATGTACGTGCGTGTACTATTTTGTGTATTTCTTTACATACATGATTTATGAGGAGTTTTTTGTGTGTGTGTGTGTGTGTGTGTGTATGTGTGAGAGGGTCATGCACATGTGTGTATGCCGACTCAATGTGCACGTGTCTGCAGGCTGCAGAGCCTGACAGATTGCTTGTGTGTGTTTGCGTGTCTGTTTCTGTGGGTCAGTGTGATTACATTGCAACCATAGATCAAGTTTTATTATGCACCAAAACTCCCTCTGTCCTCTCTCCTTTGCAATGTCATCCCTGCTCACAAGCTCACGTTGCATGCATCCTCACAAATGCATGCATCCAGACCCACAATGCACTGGGAGTTACGCAACCTGCTGACTGGACATGAGTGAAAGTAGCACTTGTGTGTGTATGTGTGTGTGTGAGTGTATAAGGGTGATGGGTGGGGTAGGTCTGGTGGATGCACGAGCAGAAAGGAGGAAAAACCAGGGAGAAAGAAAGCATGGCACTGGTGCAGGCATTAGAGTGACAACAGATGGATTGCAGGAAAGAGCTCCAATTTCCTCTCTTTGAGAGTAAAGGGAAAAAAAATAGATCGACTGAAATAAGGAAGGGGAAGCAAAAGGAAAAAAATGAAGCACAATGATGCGCAGAGAAGAGATCGAATCAGAGGCAGGGAGCAGCAGCAATAATGAGAATGCATGAAAGTGCAAAGAGGAAGAGGATGGGAGAAAGAGTGAGGGGAGGAAGATCCAAAGAGAGAGAGAGAGAGTGAGAGAGAAATGGTGGCAGTGACTTTTCATCTGTGACTGACGGTTTCCATCTGACTGCATCTCTGCCTCTGTGTCTGCATAAAAAACCTAGAGATGTCTCCTTGAGAATTTGGGGATTTGTGACCATGTGAATGTGTATTTTCTTTAGAACATGTGCAGCATTTGCATTGTGCTGTATGTAATTCTGTGTGTGTGTGTGTGTGTGTGTGTGGCTGGACGGGAGTTACAAGGGAATTTCATTCATCACAGTAAAAGAGAGCGGTTGGGGGATGGGACTGAATTTGGACAGCAAAAGTTATTATGCAAAGGATTGGTTGTAAATCTTTAAGTGTGTGTGTGTGTGTGTGTGTGTGTGTGTGTGTCTTTGTGTTACAGTTCTGTTTTTGAGTGCACAGATGGACTTTACTGTAAGTGTGTGGTTTTGTTTCATCTGTGTGTGTGTGTGTGTACACACTCTCATTCTAATTGTGTGTTTGTGTGCTGCTCCTGAGAGGCTCTCCTCATTAAGCAGTGAGGCGACAGGAGTGCAGAGTGTGTGTTTTCACACACCGCTGCTCCGATACAACGAGGGCCACTTTTTTTTTTTTACCTCCTTTCTTTCTCTCCCCTTTTGTGCCTCCATCTTCATCCTCTCCTCCTCTCCTCCTTTCACTCTTTCTTTCCCCACTTGCCCAATCTGTTTATGAAATTCCAGCATGCCTCCTCATTTTTCCTCCACCTTCGTTGCTCCTCCTCACTCTCACTCCTTCCTCTACACCTGCTGCCCTGGACTGCGAGCTGCCTCCCATAACAGCAACTTGAAAGTGAAAACATTCACACCATCTTCCGGGACACCGCAGCCTTGATTAACCAACTTTTGCATTCTGTAATGTCCGTAACCATGGTAACTTCTTTTTTGTTCACTGACTGAATGGCTTGCCTTTTTATCGAAACAAACAACAGAGTTGCATATAATAGAAATAAAAAAAAAGAAGCATTTGGAATTTTCAAGTAGCAGAGAGAGAGAGAGAGAGAGAGAGAGAGACGGAGACAAAAGGAAGGAGAAAACGAGACAGGTCAACAGGCGAGGACATTTGACTGACCATGTGTGTGGTGAAGGTTAGGTTTCAGTCAAGGTTAGATGTTGGTTAAGGTTTGACTTAGGTTAGGATTAGGTCAAGTTTATGTTGGGATTAGGATTAGATTGGGTTTAGTTTACATGATGTGGTTAGGGGTAAGTCTCCAGGAAATCTGTATAGGTCAATGTAATGTCCTATAATGTCATGGAGACACAGCTGTGTGTGTGTGCAGGAGGCAGTGGTAATTCCCCTCTGATGGAAGCAGTAAGTTGATGAGGCTTCCACTGTGGCTAGCCAGAGGAGGAGATTATCGACCAGCTAGAGTCGGGCTGTGGTTTGGTTCCAGGTCAGAGTCTTGAGGGAGATGGAGGAGAGGGGGGTGGGGGTGGGGGGGGGGTGGAGGAAGAGCAGAGGTTAGTGGGGTAGAGAGAGAGAGAAAGAGAAAGAGAGAGAGACAAGGCAACGCTGGAGGAATAAAATGGGGTATATGCAGGATGAGGATAAAGACGCCATGCTCCAAGCACCAAGTCACAATGTTCATGGAATGCTGGTCAGCATTGTTTAGACAAAATAAACTGTTCTTCAGATGCAAATTTTCCCTCGATCATTTCACAGTCCTGACTTGTAAAAACCACACTGGCAACTGTGGGCTCAACATGAGAATCTAAATTTAAAGACCTTGTTTGATGATGTCGTAAAGCAGAGTGGGATCCCGGGAGTTGTCGTCCTCCGAATCAGCAGCAAGCGACAAGGAATAATCGTAATTCAAGGGAAATACTGTACATGGGAACAATTGCAGACGTGGCTAATCGGCTAACATTGTGTTTCCGCTTCAGCGTTCATCATTTGCTCGTGACATTGAAGCAGAAATGTGCAAAGCTGACAAGAGACATTTTGGATAATCCATGTGACCTGTGTGGTTGTTTTTAAACACTTTGTCATCTTTTACAATTGAAAATATAGGCAGTTGAGCTTTTCAAGTTATATTGTTTCCACGTTTTTAATTCTGTCTTTTGTTTCCTGCATAGTGTTGAAAGCCTTAAGGAAGATTTATAACATTTATAAAAAAGGGAGCTTTGCAGGGAGCAAAATAACAATGCAAGGTAACGAAGGAGCCGCATGGAGGAGGAAATGAGAAAAAGTATTATAAAGCAGAGAGGGAGGGAAGGGTAGCTGCTGGGGAGGGTGTGCGTTGTTGGGAGTACGGGGGTGGGGAGGGGTGAGGTGCATTTGAGGATTCATCTCTTGCTGGATAATTCCCAGGAGGATCTCTCTCCAACACTTGAAAGCTGTGAAGTGTGCGGTTCTGCTCATACTCCTCCTGGTAATTGGAAGAGGAGAGCAAGGGAGGGAGGGAATGTGGGAGGGGAGGGAGAGGAGGGTCAGGTAAAGGAGGGAGGTAAAGAAGAGAAGAGGAGGAGGGAGGCTGAAGCAGGTAAGGATTTGGAGACAGAGCGGAACAAGGGGAGCGGTAAAGGTATACGAGGGGGTGAGGAAGAAGAGCAGAAAAAAACCCCCACCTGACTAGTGCCATCTTTCTTTGTTCGCCCTCTCATTTTTCCCTCCGACCTGGTATATATCTCTTTTATTTTTGCTCATTAGCTCACCCCTCTTTATTCCCTTTCTCTCTATCACTGTCCTCATCCCTCCCTCCCTCCCTCAGCCAGCGATGGCGTGTCTGTGGTTGCAGGCGGCTTCTGAAACATGGCCACAGGCGTTTAATCATTGATGGAGTTTTTTTCCTCCGTGCAGGCAGGCCAGCGGGCAGCCCCGGCTCACTCACATGCATCAGGACCTGCTGATTCACTCTCTGGGGCTTCACATGCACACACACAGGCATGAGTACAAAAGGTGGAGATGCACACAGATAAAATACAGTCTGTGTGTGTGTGTGTGTGTGTGAGTGCCTTTTTGTGTGCGTGCGTGCGTGCATGTGTGTGTGTGTGTGTGTGTGTGTGTGTGTGTGATGCGTGTGTGGCTATCCGCATGTGTACCAATCCCACCAGGGATTGCGAGGCCCAATCAGCAGCAGTGAGCCCAAATAAAAGCTGCAAAGATAAAAGCAATTTGTTTGACCAATACGAGGAGGCAGAGACGTGTTTGCATTGGCTCCAGGCCTGCGCACCGTATACACCCAGACTCTCCACAGTTTATCCATCCCTCAGCTCCACTCAGTAAACACATGGCTCTGTTAGTTTCTTAAAAAGGAAATGCACTTATACAGCTACTGTATGACCAGCGCCACTCCAGAGCTGCTGCTATATTTCCTGCCCTGGTTTTATATCAAGCAGGTGCTGGCAATCCAGTTATCCATTGTTGGTAATCCTGGAAACGCTTTCAAGAGCAGGCTAAATAACCAGGACACCTCATGGCTGCAGTGGTCCTGTGAGGGCCACATCCAACAGTGGGGACTCACTGCTCAACAGCCTTTCCATCAGGAAATCATATTAAGATAAATATGACATTACACTAGTCACTACTAGTAGGCCTTATATATATATATTATATGTATATTAAGTCTCATTTCTAATGCCTTTACATAGAACATGTGCCCTTTAGCATCTGTGCTATTGGTTGCTTAGCAATATTTCCAGCACAGGACATAGAGAGTCTGACCGCAACAAACTTGGTGGGGACTGTTTGCCCCTGTATACGTGGGCGGAGTGACATCACACAGATTCCTGCAGTTAATTACCAGCTCATCAAGTCTCCTCTCAAGCTGGTGAAGTTCCTCGTGTCTAATCTGTCTGTCACTTGAACTCTTTGCTGCGCTGCCTGATCTCCGGTGGTAAGCGCTCAGGTCTTTGTAGTGGGCGTCCGATTCAGGTTCAGAAATGTCTCATACGGACTATATGGCTCTTTGAAATACTGCACAATAGAATAGCCGATTTGTGAAAGCGCTTTGTTGTGCCTCTTTTTTTTTACCCAGTAACCTAAAAGTGTAGACACAAATGGCAGATACAGATTCAAAGACAAGAGATTGTTGAACCAGGACCTTCCAGGTGTTGCTGCTTGTTTGTAGCTTAGATCCAGATGACCCACTCTGTTTGGTGTCTTATACTGACCTAACAGCCTAGTTTTTCATCATCGTATCAGAGCACACATTCCAGCAACTGCAGTCATGTGCATTTATATGTATGTGTACATATATATATATATATATATATATATATATATATAGGAGCGTTTCCCATAGTACATACATACATTGTGCTAAGTGTAACCCTGTTGAATTCTGCAGGAGCAGGTACATCTCATCATCTCTTTCCCCTCTGTTCTGTCTGTCACTCGTCCTTATTATATTATTTCTCGGAGGATTAAAGCCAGACCCTGTGGAGTAGAAACCCAAACTCTCTCTCTCTCTCTCTCTCTCCTTATTTTCCCTCTTTTCCATCAAATTCACCCTCTCCTCACCCCCTCCACGTTCGGCCAAACGAGACTCCACCCTGAAATGGATGGATTAATGACCCCTCTCTCTCTCCCGCTCTCTCTCTCTGTTGCTCATGTAAACACACACACACACACACACACACACACACAATGCATTAACAGTATCACCTCCAGCAGTAGTATTTAGTCTTACTGCAGGATTGCGGGTTTACTATGTGTGCCTGTATATGCGTGTGTGTGTGTGTGTGTGTGTGTGTGTAGCTTTGTAATCCACTCCATTGTGTTCACTGGTGAGTCACTGTGGAGGACATGTCCACTACCTCACATCTGAAGAGTAGTCTGCAGTGGTTATGTGATTGTGTCCATTAAAGTGATTATGCAATCAAGACAGTGAGACAGGCAGGCAGACAGACAGAATGACACATGAGGGATAACACACACACACACACACAGCACTCAGGCAAGGGGAATTTCTCTTGTTAATAATTATTATGAAATGGCTTCACATGGAGTGCTCGCTACTCCATGCTCAGCATGATGGCAGGTCTGTCCCAGCAGTCTGCCCACACACACACACACACACACACACACACAGACACAGACACATACACACAGCGAGCGCCCACTGGACATTCCCCTCTCTCCCTCCACTTCCTGGGGGAGCAGGGTGTTTGGCAGGTCCTGTGTGCCGGCCTGCGCCAGTGCTTGTTTTCACTGAATCAAACGGATGGACAAATAAGAGACAGACTGACTGTTGTCCCAGCTGGGACGGTATGCAATCTATAGTGGCAACTGGGACTTAGTTACACATCTACTTTCTTCTCTTTTGTCTTCCGCGGCGCTTTACCTCTAATCACTCTCTGGCTCTCAGAGACACAGACACATACACACAGCGAGCGCCCACTGGACATTCCCCTCTCTCCCTCCACTTCCTGGGGGAGCAGGGTGTTTGGCAGGTCCTGTGTGCTGGCCTGCGCCAGTGCTTGTTTTCACTGAATCAAACGGATGGACAAATAAGAGACAGACTGACTGTTGTCCCAGCTGGGACGGTATGCAATCTATAGTGGCAACTGGGACTTAGTTACACATCTACTTTCTTCTCTTTTGTCTTCCGCGGCGCTTTACCTCTAATCACTCTCTGGCTCTACAATGCTGCCGGTGATGTTTCCTCCTGCTCGACATACCTTGGTGGCTGCTGCTCTGTTGATGTGTTAGGACTTTTATAGACTTTTCCTGTCCAATCTGTCTTTCTGTTGAGAGATTGATGCAGCTCCCTCGCTGACTTTACTGAGTTTACACTCTTCATCCCACTCTTCCAGAGCCCAGGAGGGCTTAAGCTGAAAAAAAATCTCCATTTTCCTCAACCCCTTCTCTTTTCTTCCTTCTACTTCTAGCCAAGAAAGCACCGGACGGCTCAGTGATCGCCAACGGCTACTGCGACTTCTGCCTCGGAGGTTCAAAGAAGACCGGCTGCCCTGAAGACCTTATCTCCTGTGCGGACTGTGGACGCTCAGGTAGGGCACCGCTGAAGGGGATAATTGGCAGGAGGAAGGCAGTCCTCTGTTGATGCACATTTTCGAATCACTTCCTTTGTGGGGAATAGACCTACTACATAACTACATGCAAGTTTCACCTAACAAGTAAAATGGATGGACCATACCAGTGTTTTTTTAAATCTTTGTTTCAGCCCATCTGCTACTTATCATGTACAGTATACCTAATCGCTTAAATAGCCTTTTGCTGTAGTGTTTTTCATCTTTGTTGTTGCTTGTTGAGCTATTGATTTAATTTGTTTTGTACAGTTTGAAAATCAATTTGCAGAGAATTGAACCTGACCTAGGACGGTGGCCCTGAAGGACAAAAGTGCAAGCATAAAGCTTGTGTGAGATGTCCTGATAAATATATAAATAAATATTGCCCACACACAAAAGTGAATAACAAATAAAGTAAGTTAATAAATTAGCATCATCCCACACTGAGACTTGAAGTTGTCAGCGTGAAACTGGCCTATTGATAGAGCTGGAATTGTTAATTACACCTTGATTGTTTATTGTATAGGCCACGATACACATAATTGGAATACTTCCAGTGATTTTAAAAGTCTCCTCTGCTACCATTGGCATAACTTACAAAGTAAAAAGTACTGCAGTGTCAACATATTTTCTATAAGTTGATTTTCTTTCTGTGTGTGAAGGAATATGAAGCCTCTGCTTCCTGAAAGGAAGACACCACATTAAAACATCTCAATAAGAAGAGAACTGGGATGGTTGCACTAGATTTCTCTTTCAGACGTATCAGGAAAGTCTTATTTTGAAAGAATCAACAGCCAATAATATAGTGATCTTCTGGAAACGGTGTGATCATTATTATTAATTTATACGTTTTGTAAAATGTTGAGCGCGTGAATTAGTTTAGACAAATCCCATCGAGAACAAATTCATACATTCAGCAGCCTGCATGCAGCTTCCTGTATGTGTCATACACACAACGATACAGTTTGTGTATCACATAAGTGCAAAAAATCCACACTGACAAGTCAAACTACAACTTTCGAGGTCAGGAATAAACGCCCCTTCAATCTGGCTCCGAGTTTCTGAGCAGGTCGTGTCCATTGATCACTGTGCTGTCAAACTTAGAACTTGTTCCACACCTTTTCGATCCTGGACTTCTCTGCATCACTTTACATTTGTGATATTATAAACCGCTGTTTATTATCTCTGCTCATGTATTACAAGGTACATGAATAAATATGTGTATTTTGGTTGTACAGCATATTTTATTGGAGTAGAGTTTAAGTGTGATTTTATGTGGTTGTATTATTTTTCTTTTGTTTTTCTTTCTGGTCACATGTATACATGCAGAGATTGCAGTGTATATAATGCAGAATTTGTGTATTATTGCATGTACTGTATATACTTTCCCCATCTGTTCCTTTTCATCTGAGAAATAAAAAAAAAGAGAACCAAAAATGATGTATGTGACTTGTACTGAATGGGCTGATGCATGCAAACATTGGTATGGTCCTCGTCTTTATATTTAATAATCACTCACAAAGATGGAGGTCAGGTAGCGAGGGTGACGTGATAATTCTGTTTACGTTACCATCTAACAGTGATAATTACATTAGGACACACTGACACATCTACCAAAATCAGTATTTTTCAGGAATCAAATCACAAATGTATGATTTATTTATTTTTATTTTTTTGAGACAGTGCCAATTCAATCATGTTTTGCTGACTACTGCAGCTCAATATCACAACCTTCAAACACTGAAGAAAAATACTGTCCAAACTTCATGTAAAGTAGTTTAGTTTCATTCATACCTTCAAGATGCCACTGCTGACAGGAAAACACTTAAGAGCAAATGATGGATGACACGAAGGTGGATAATGGATGACTTTGCTCAAAATACAGAAAGTGACAGTGAGCATTGTGTGAATTTGTGCTTGTGTGTGTGTGTGTGTGTGTGTCTGTGTGTGTGCACCCAGGCCACCCATCTTGTCTGCAGTTCACAGTGAACATGACGGCTGCGGTGAGGACTTATCGCTGGCAGTGCATCGAGTGCAAGTCCTGCAGCCTGTGTGGCACGTCTGAAAATGATGTAGGATCCCACTTTATACTACATGCTAACACATGTGGCTGCACACACACACACACACACACACACACACACAGTATACGCTCAATGTAAAGTTTGAGTCAGTGTTGTGAGCGTGTATAAGCAGTGGTTCAGGAGCCTGTTGTAGACTCAGAGGATGCGAGAGTGGCTCCCTCTGGCTGAAGGATGACGACCATCCACTGAGCTGCACTGGTGCCCAATTAGTCTCTGTGCAATGAAACAGCTTTAAACCTGTGAGAAAACCTTGAAGAAAGAATTGTCGACCAAAGTCAATGCAGTTTTTAATTCATGAGGAGCGAGGAGGTGAACAGAGTAAAGCAGAGTCATGGCGCAGGAGAGAATTAGGAACATGTTCAACGAAGGGAGGATAAGTCTGCATCTGTGATTTTAATTTCCAGTAATACACACACACACGTGACTGTCCTAATTTCAAGTCTCCCGCTTCATCATGACATGTGAATCTGAATATTCTCCTCTGTTCCAGGACCAGCTGTTGTTTTGTGATGATTGTGACAGAGGCTACCACATGTATTGTCTGAGCCCTCCCATGTCTGAACCACCGGAGGGTATGTATAACACGGAGCATGATTACTATGCAACAGAATCCAGACACTGCATTCCGGGACCTCTCAAGTGTTCTGCACGTATTTTGGACTAGGTTTTATTATTTTTTTTCCCAGTGTAAATAGTTACATAACAGTGCAGTAGGTGGGGAGACAATCGAAACTAGAAGGACACTCAATTCATTCAATCAAGCTTCGTAAAGAAGGGGGAGGTTTTTCAGTTCCCTAACAAATCAACAAAACAGACAACTTCTCCTCACTCCTCACTTCTTCTTCTCATCACTGCATCAAGTTTAATGATCAATCCATCGAGTTGTTTTTGCATAATCTGTTTTGCCTTCATAGTTTTTAATTGGATTGAATCAACCGTTAGCGGAGATGCTCCCAGTGCTGTGTCTGTGATCACAGGACAGGAGCAGGTACATCTGAATCCAGCCGTTATTTCCCTACAATACATAAGATGGCTGCCTTAGGATGTTTGATGGCATCGCCATGGAAACGGGTATTCCAAAAGATAATCTGTTTCCATGGCAAGAGTGTCACTTGGCTGAACATACAGCAGCAGTGCCGCACGCGTTTAACGCTCGCTAACGGTGTCGTGCTCTGCCCACGTGTGCAACACTTTTGATTTACAAAAGACACACGCTCACTTATTTTAGATTTACGCTTGAGCAGACATCGTGACAGGCTGACGTATAAATATAAATATACATATTTAAACATCATGTACTGTGCTCGGCGCTTGAATTACTAGGAAATACATTACGGCCGTGATACACACATTCATACATACATCCTTGGTGAAGTGTAAAAAATACTGCGAGGCCTGTTGGATTTGAACATCTGTCTCAAGTGGATATTTAATTAATGGTACAAACCACATGCCAAAATCCACAGCAAAGTACTTGTCAAGTCCCCTGCATCTACAAACCACAGGCACAGCATGTGATGTGTCACCACAGGGCTTTAATTTACAGTGTTACTTAATGCTGTCTGAAATGAGGGATTAATTCACAAGGCTTACAATAGCGGTGATTGAACTGCTGATCTGTGTGTGTGTGTGTGTGTGTGTGTGTGTGTGTGTGTGTTGCAGGGAGCTGGAGCTGTCATCTGTGTCTGAGACAACTGAAGGAGAAGGCCTCAGCCTACATCACCCTCACTTAATCTGCCAGGCTGCGCCTCGTCCTCTCGGCCCTTCGTCCTCTCCCAAGCCACCTCTTCGTCGCCCCTCTCTGCGCCTCGGCTGCCTCCCTCCTCCTCCTCTGATCTCCCCGCCGCCACTTCCTCTGCAGTTTCGTCGCCGCGACCTTTGACACGACCGAGCACACGGCACCCCACGGCACCATACCCGTTTCTCGAACCCATTCTCCAGCGGCGAGCCAACCTCTGTCCTTTTGTGTCGTACACGTTCCCTGTTGTGCTTGAACCCCCACCCCTCACCCCTGCTGTCTCAACAGAGGAATTCATCAGCTGACTAGAAGTTTGCTAGTGAGACAAACACTCCAGCCTGCCAAGGGCACTTCAGAGGCATACTGCTCCACGAGAACCCTCTTAAGGGCCCCTGGAAGAGCCCTAATGATCTTCAGCTGGAAGTCAGTCAGGAAGGCAGTGAGGATTCGTAAGATGGATAGGTGTCCGGCCGAGGACAGGACTTGAAAGACCCTGGGTAACCACAGAGCAGTTTGATAGCCAGCTATGAAATATACAGTACACTGAACCAAGCTTTCATATCGTCCCTCCGTCCCTTGCAGAGTGCGTCAGAGCTGAGCTGTGGAGCGCCGCTCAGTTTCGTGTCTGCAGGGTTCACCGACCTGCGCAGATTCAAAGGGAGAACGAATTGTACAGAATTAAGACCGATGCTCTGTCTTCACAAAAACTCCCCCTAACTGGAAAAAACAACTGGTGAAGAGCTCAGGCCATCTTTGTCCTCACCCTGTCCTCTCTCTCTCTCTCTCTCTCTCTCTCTCTTTGCATGAGGTTCCAACACATTAAAGATGCATACTGGGACCGACACAGACGGCTCTAGAGTTCGACTGCGTCCTCAGATGAGAGGAGTGATGGATTTTTTTTCTCTCATCATCTATCTCTGATCAAACTCTGTATTTAAAAATGACATTTTAGGCTTAGCAGCGGTCACAAGTTGAACCTGACCTCCATTCACCTGTCCCCTTCTTGGAAACACCGACTGTGAAGCCAATGCAAGACTGAAGCTCTCCTGGTGCTTGGTGTTTATTATCTGTGTGTTAAGAATGTAGGATCGATGTGTGGTCAATGCAGATCTTTGTCCGGCCCATGCCGAGGCCTGAAGACGTCTTTTTTTATGATTCCCCTTTTTTATTTCTTATTTTTCATTTGCATGTTGCTATCTTGATTGTTTTTAAAGAAAATCTTTTGATTGAAATTGAAAAGAAAGCACACTTAATTCGCAATAATGTGTTTGTGATAATAACTGTTGGCCAAACTGTGTGTTTTAAACTCTTCGTGTGCCTGTGTGTCTGTTTATGTGAGCTCATTTGAACGATACAGAAACTGTAGCCAGCTCCGTGCCGGGTGGGATCTGTGGGAGGATTTTTGAGCAGCGGGAAGGTTATATGAATGTCATTTCTTTCTGTTTCAGCAGAGGTGGAACTACTGCTTTGTTCTGCGAGTCACGAGTCAATGTAGTCCCGAGTCAAGTGAGCAACCGTGAAAAGGAAGAGGCTGACATCTGACATACGCACAAACCAAAGAGTCAAACAGACAAGTTGTGGATTATATGTGCCAGACTCTTTCTTGGAAGTGACTCCAGCAAGTTACAGCACTCAGCCAAGACTCTGTCTGGCACACGTTGCCCTTTGTAAAACCATAACTTGTCACTTTCACCCTTTGTAAAACGATTTTGTTGAAATGTTCTTGCAGTAGAAGTTCTGGGAGATGGATTCTGTAAAGTTTGGCTCAAGCCACCGTACCTGGCTAATCCTCCAGTCTAACTGTTGGCAGTTTAGCAAAGGTGCTATATATTACCCAAAATATGGAACTCGTCCTAAGTGTCAAAAGACAAAGATTTGATCCACCAGAACAATCCGTTTCCTTTTAGAAAATGAAAACAAGCCCCTGTTAATCTCAGGGTCAGGTCTCAGTTATATAGACTGTAAAAGAAAAGTCCCATGAGTAAAGCCAGATCAACTTAATCACCCCTGGTGGACACCTCCTCCATGTTAGCAGATGGGGCATCGATTAAACTGAAAATTAATTAGTAGCAACATTTGGTGATCGTGGGGTTTCGGTGAAGACAGTGAAGCACCAAATTAAATTCCCCTGCTAGTTCCCCAGCACGCAATACATTTTTTTCATTGCCTTTGCTACTTACAGAACTTGAGGCCAACTGTTTCGTGAGAAAATTGCCATTATGAAAAGTTTTAAAATCTGTCAGTCCGCTCTGCACGTAGCCAGTATAATAGAACAGCACCAAGCTGAAATGTTGAGGCTGAGCTTTTTATAAAGTGATTGATCTTTCCAGCCAGCATGTATTATTTCTGTTTGCACTGAGAAAAATGTTTTTTTTTTCTTTCAATCCAAAGGCTTCAGGATATTTTCATCAACCACTTGTTACTTTAATGGATTGCAAGGTAGCAGAAGTTGAAGTGCTGAATTAGTGGGCTGTTTTTCAATATTTCTGAATTGTTCATGTGGACAAACGTCCGGTGATCTGTGAGCGCAAAGCTTGGAGACCATAGCTGTAAATAGGGTATTGAATTAACAGCTGGCCTTTTTTCAGACAGTATTTCACATATCAAAGTATGAAACAGGTCAAATTCAGCTGGTTGTGAATGACCATCTCGTTTTAATGCTGCATCGCATCTCTGAAAGGAAACTCCCAAGATCAGGTGACCTGTGAGAATGTACCTGACCTGTTGTGTTTGTCAGCTGACGCTGGAGGACCCTTCACTCAGTGCAACTCCACGGATGCATGAATGCCGCCTGAAATGTTTCTGATTTCATATTTTGATGTTGCCAGTATTGTTTTTTTTTATTAATGAAATGAAAAAAAAGTTAAACTTATGTTGGTTTTCTGTTCATTTCCTCTTTCATTATTCAGTTTTATAACCTGTTTTTTTTTTTCTTTCAAATTTTGCTCAGCGTGGCAGCATTTGCTCTCAAGATGTGTTAAAGCCTCTGGGTGTGCGTCCGTGTGTGTGTGTGCGTCTGTGTGTAATCACTTATGAATACCAGAAGGTCAGAGAGAAGCAAACCAAACCAAAATAGTGAAATCGTTTTATTTTGCAGGTATCTTCTTTTCAGCAGAACCACTTGGCGCTGCTGAGAGATTGTAATGGTTAACGCAGGTTACAACAAAAGCATGTGCATGAATAGACACCTTTCACTCAAGCCACCCGGATGGAGACGTGCTACTGTTCTGACCTGTGCAACATCAGTGTTGAATTTGCCACCAAAACAAATCCTGTTCAATCAAAACACATGTTTGTCCTCATTCATCAAGATCGTGTTTTTATGGTAACAGGTTTCACAGTGAAATGGATGTTGATGGTTTGAGTGGACAGACTGAAAAGCCTTTTTAATGGGAGCCTTCCTGGCACCTGATGGGAGAAGCATGGTGGAGTCAAAGCAATTTTGATTGTACTATCTGAGGACGATGGGGAAGCTGTGATGTTGGGTTTTTTTGGGAAAAATGTGTTGGTGTTATCATCAATGAAACTTGCGCCTTCTGTTTGTATAAATAGAAAAACCAATGTGGTGATGGGGTGGGCGGGTCAAACTGAGCCGCATCAGGAACCCTCTGGCCTTTAAGTCGACGCCTACAGCAATCGTCTCCTCCCACTTCAGTCCTGTTGGGGCGGCTCGGTCAGAGGGTCGAGACTCGGCCTCTCTTGTAAATTGTCGTTCCGTGATCTTTGCTTGCACTTTTTTTCCTGTTTCATTCCCCAAAAATACGAAACTTATTGTAAGTGCGTGTGAGTGTGAGTGCGGGTGCACTTTTTATTTTTCAATCATTGCATTTTTTTTCAAACGTGATTGTCTGTTGTAAACAACAACTGGATAAAGATGAATTTTTAATTTGTATTTTTTACCTCGAGAGGAAGATTAAATCTTCTGGACATTTTTTAACCCCCCCCACCCCCTTCCCCCCCTCCCCTCTCTCTTTCTTTGTCTGGTACTGGTACCTGGGAATGCTTTGAAATGTGGACTGTGACCGCATTGCTGTCATCACTGCTGTCAGTCATTCCCTGTGAATTCATACAGCTTTCTCCTTTTACCTCGTTTTTTCTCTCTTCCCTCGGCTCATTTTTTCCATTAAAAAGATGAGATTGAAAAATGACCTCTACCTTTGCGTTATGTGTCATTTTGTGTGTGTATTTGTTCTAGTCCCTGTGATATAAATCGCTGAATATTTGTGTGTTTATTGGGAAGCAGTCAGTCAGTCTGTCTGCTCGTCTGAATCGTTGCCAACTAGGCCAGTTTACCAGTCAGTTTAATTTTTTTTTTTTTTTCCTCAGGTTGGGAGCACACTATAGCCCACACAATCCTTCCCTCACCGTCCGTTGTACATGCAGACCAACACCAGCCATTGTTTCCTCTATTCACTGTGCAGATAACAACCTATCAAAGCAGTGTGTTCAAAGTCAGTGTTCAAACCTCTGAATTACCAATTATCTTTTCCAATTTTGCACTTTGCAGTTGAAACACGTCCATCCGAGCCCCTCTGCTGTCTTTTTTGTGCACTCCACGAACATACGATTCATTTGAATGAAAAGAACAATTTGACTGACAAAAGATAAAGGGACAGTGTTGTTTTGCTCCTATAGCTGCCCCGAAAAATAGGGAATTGTCCACAATTGTGTTTTGAACAGCACTGCAGAAGGATACACTTTCCTATTCAGGGCAGGTACACTTTTTGCGATTTGTGATGTATTCCTGGAGATGAGGCATTCATCATAGCTGCTGTGTTGGCCAGACCTGGCTGAGCAACAGCAGCAGGGGGAAGTCAAGCTGATCAACAATTCCATTTTTTTTCTTTTCCTGTTTTCTTCCAGACGCTAGAAAACCAAAAAAAAAAAACAGTGCACACTTTTCTCCTTGGGGAGATATAGGTATTTTTAACAATATGCTCAAAAAAAAAAAAAAAACAGTATTCCTCTATCTATCCTTTGGCAGGACTCCAACATGATCCAAAAACGTGCACACACACACGCACTTACTGTAGGCTGCATGCACACACTTACACAGCCTGAAGCCCCCATTCTTTTATGGGCTTCATTACTCTGACCCCCGTCTCTCTTACATGTGCCTCTGTGTGTGTGTGTGTGTGTGTATTTAATGGCCATTAAAAATTTGTCTGTGCGTTTGTGTGCATGGGCATGTATACTGTATGTCAGTGTGTGAATACTGTACTGTGTGTGTGTGTGTGTGTGTGTGTGTGTGCATGCTTGCGTGTGCGTGGCCATGTGTGTGTATGACTTCCCAGCCAATTACCACATCTACCAGACAGACTGAGACTGCCTTGGCCCTGCCAGCCAATCAGAGAGGGGCTGCGCACTGCCAGGCTGGAGGCGGTTGCTATGGAAACCAGGAGGCCTGTTTGCATGGTGGCTGATGGAAGAGTGATGGATTACAGTAATAGGATGGAGGGAGGTAAGGAAGGATAGGGAAGGAGGAAAGACTGAGGAAGGTATAGGAGGTGGTGACAATGGGACGGAGAAAAGAACAGGGGGGAGAGGGAAAGAGAGAAAACGAGGAGGGGGGGGAAGGGAGGCGACCAGGGGAGGTGTGGAGGAGGACGGAAGGGGGAGAGAGACTCATACATAAAGATATTGAAAATGTATGAATGCATCTGAAATGAAGCGACTTAAAAAGATGGAAAAAAAAAGAATGAGAGAAAATGATAAAGGGGGAGTAGGGGAGGAGGGGGGGCGTTGGTTGTAAATGGGGGCTGGCGAATTGAATTTCTGTCTTCCCTTCGTCTGTTGGGGCTGAGATGGGCGTCCAGCCATCCGTCCTTGGAGAAGATGGAGAGGTAAGTGCCTGGAAAGTTGCAGTCTCACCTTTTTGCATCCTCAGCAGCACTGCAGCCAGTCTGTCCCAGAACCACCCCAGTGTTCCCAGCCAGCCCCACGCACCTGCTCCCGCTCACACTGGCATGTGACGGCCGAGATGGAGCGCAGCAATAGGTCCGATGGAATCTTACAGCTTCGTAATGGACTTTGCATTGACATTGTTTGCATACCTTCGTTGTCATGGTTGCCAAATGGGTCAGGAGGTCAATAGGTTTTAACAAGAATAAGTTTCTGGAAGAAAGTATTGTAGTAAGTGACATGTTTTTCATGTCTATTAGAAATTCAAAAAAATCAAAAGTGTTCATTCTAAGTTGATAAAGAGATTGCTGAGAGTGTTAATCCAAATAACAAAAGCTGGTCGGACATCACTCTGTCAAGGACCAGCAGTCTCCTAAATTGAGTTTTTAAATTAAATTAATTAAATTACTCTCAGAGAAATGAGCGAAAATTGAAAAATGCTCAGTGTTGAAGAATGTGAAAAGAACGTTCTGTCTGCACCCTGATCTGAACCAATCTTTAATGAGCTCCTCCTTCAGCCAAACCACATCCTTCCACCAAGTTTCATACGAATCGCTCCAGCATTTCTCTTGTAACTCTGCTAAAAAACAGTGCAGACGTAAACCTTCTACATGGAAGTAAAAACGTCTTAAAACAGACAAATTAATTCATGCCATTATCCATGTTGGATGTGAGCAACCTGGGAGCCTCAAGGCAATTAACAATCAAATCAAATTAATTAATTAGCCAGCTAATCAAGTGACCAGGACCGATGTAAATCGAAGCATGTGGAGTCAGAAGAGGTT
Organism: Pseudorhombus dupliciocellatus; assembly: GCA_016785235.1. Classification (NCBI taxonomy): domain Eukaryota; kingdom Metazoa; phylum Chordata; class Actinopteri; order Pleuronectiformes; family Paralichthyidae; genus Pseudorhombus; species Pseudorhombus dupliciocellatus. The sequence continues at coordinate 3,411,101 of JAFBJW010000075.1, forward strand.
TGGAAAGCAAGAGGGTGAACGTGTCTAATTCAGCATGTAAGCAGGGATTTTTGTTTTGGGCAGTTTTCCTGTTGAACCACGCTGAAGGATTAGGATAAATCTGTGTCTGGGGAACTCGACTCCACCAAGCTCGGTTCAAGTCAATTAAAGATGAATCACATTAACTTCTGGGCCAAATTCAAAAACACACCAAAGTCATCGGTGAAATCGTTAACACTTTTCGTGTCGTTCAGCATCACAACGATCACCCGGCACAATTTGCACTTTTGTGTTGGACGGCTTTGAAGCCGGCCGCTGAGACGAAAGTGCAATTTACCTGATTGCCAGTCAACAATGGTCAGTTTGCAGGAGGGATATCTTCTCCAGGTGGCTCTGCAGTGCAACAGCATTCAAAGGAACCAGGTGAACTCGAAATCATAAATCAACACTGCAACCTAGAGGCAGAGTCATGCAACAACATCCTGCCTGTTTTTTGCTGCAAAAATCGATCAAAAGCAAAATAAAGTAGAGGAATTCATCTCTTAATAATTAAATCAAGAAAATGCCATTCTATGTGTTTATTGGTTTGAATTTGCACACTTTCAGTGGGGAATCACGCCATCCTGTCAATCCAAAACTCCAGCTCTGTACCATTTAATAATAATATTGATCATCTGGCTGCATACTTTGCCCTTTCTTCCCTTTCTGTGTGTTTCCTCTATTTACATCTTAAATTAGATACAGAGCCAAACAGTACAGCTCATTAACGGCTGCATTTGTTTATTTCCCTTAACAATAAAGCAATTACACTGGGCAAACACAATTAGAACACTGTGTAGTGTCTCCCACTTCATGTACTGCTGTGAGATTTACATGTTTGCTTAATGTGAAAAATGAATGCCGGCAGAGTAATGAGAAAACACAAGGCTGATTAAATAAAGCCTCAGTCTTTATCTTATTCCGGAGGTTTTCTCAGGGTTCCCTGGCATCCACCAGCCTCTTTCCAATTCAGTTTTATTCAACCTTTATTTTCCTTTTCAAACTGAATGAATGATGCCAAACTGTCTTTTATCAAATACACAAAAAAGTCAAAACATATTCTACAAGTTGTGTTTTCCCTGTCAAGTAATTTGATGTCACATTTCAAATTCCACATCCCGTGAGAGTCCAGTGTAGTTGTTTTTTCTGGGATTTTAAGTGGTGCAGAAGAACTGAGTACATTTCAAGTATTGCATTTCTTTGTACTGGGCTGCACAGTTTGAGGTACTTGTCCTTTCATTTCAATCCGTGCCACTTCATCAACTGATTGAACTTTTTAAAAATTATTTTTGTACTCTTAAAATTTTAGTTGCTTTCATTAAAATAGTTGTTCAGGCTCCAAGATGCAAATCACAGCTTCATCTTTTTTTGCGCCCTTTTAGCAGTAGTTAAGGCAGTTACAGCGAGGGACATACTATGGACCCATGAATGCACTCTCCTGCTAATATTATCATATTATATTTTATGTTATAGTCATTTCATCATGCTACAATGACATTATATTCTAAGAAGCTATTGTTATTCAGTAAAGACATGGTTTGGGTGAGAAATGGGGGAGGGAGAAGAGGTGAGGGCCCGGGTTATGGGAGGTAAACTTAGAAAAAGTGGGAGAAGCCCATATGTTCGTTTTGCACACACAGCGCGTACCATGATCGTGGGAAAAACAACACGTGAGCCCACATCTCAGTGTTGGCGGAGCGAAAGGTGGCTGAGACTCAGTTTGCCAGTTGCACATGTTGCACACTGCCAGAAAATCTTGTTATCAAATAAAAGGAAAGAACATCAACATCAACATCAGGAGTGTGGCTGCATTAAAAGTCGCCAATGCAATCGAAATGGATTAAAACACATTTTACTACGTCGCAATCATTATGAAGCTGTTGCTCCATGTCTGACTTTCACTTGAACTACTTGATTACTACGCTCTATTGAAGTATATCTTAGATTGTATTTTTCTTATTTCTTTTCAATGTATAGTTTATATAATATTATTTAATGATTGTAATATTTAAAACAAGTATTATCACTATTATCGCTAAATAAAAATAGTACAAAGACTAAACTATATTAAATTATATAATATCATTCATTTGAATTTGCATAGTAAAGAGGAACTTAAAAAATGGTCGTGGAGAAAGAACTGCATCTTTTACTTCTGATTTTTTTGGGAGTAAATGTATTGCTGAAAATGGAAACACGGTATTACTTTGGACGGTAACTTACTTCGTATAAGGAATAATGTTGCATATCAATCATGCGTCCTGCTCACTCTCACAGATTCATAATGCTAATTCTCTGGATCACAGTAAACTCTCCCTGCTGATCATTTTCATCCGAACTTGTGTCAGGGTTGTCCTGCTCTGATTCCACGTATTGGGATGCAGCGTGCAGATAAAAGCAGCAGAGAAATGAGGTGAAAGGTGAGGAGAGGTCTCATATATAAAAGCTGCTTCCTGCTCAGGAGCTTGGTGCACCAGCAGGTGAATATAAAGACACACATGCAGACATGTGAGGACTTCCAGGCATTTACAGCAGACAGACCCACTGTGAAATAAACATGTTCTGTTTTGTTTTATTTAACTCAAGGTGGCAGGTGAGAATCCCTAAGGTTTGGTCCACAATGCAGAGCGTGGTAACTTCGTGTGCTCTCCTCCTCTTCCTCTGCTCTGTCCAAGCTGATGTAGTGGGACGCTTTGAGGTGGGTGACCTCTGATTATTCTTTGACACACGTCTGTGTCTGTATCTGTGTGTCATGCTGGTGATTCACTCTGCCACTCTGACCCAGGATGAAGCAGAATGTATGAAGTACTTCTACAAAGGGAAGGTGCCAGAGTGGGGGGCTTCCACTCCTGGGGTGGCCCGTCTCTGTCAGCGCTTCGCCAACAGGTGAATAAACTTCACTCAACAAGTGGAACATGGTATTTTATGATTTAGTTTGAATCATAAAATATTGCTTTAATCTTATGAGATCATATTTTGAGGATAAATGTTCGCTTCCTAAATGCCTTAATCTCTCTCCATCAGGTACCACTTTGCCACACTCTATGACACCCATCATCGCATTGCTGTCTACTCTGCCTACCAGTTCCAGCCCAGCAACGGAGGAGGCAGGGAGAAGAGGTGGTTTGTGGAGCCTCAGGTTGGTGGGTTCATGATATCGAATATGGAGAGCACTAGTGCATTAATACAGAATCTGATTTTTTTTTTTTTTATCTTAAGGATATTAAAGGGAGAACTGATTTCGTTTTTGCCTTCCAGCTGGTGAACAAGTCCTGGCAAGCTGAGATGAAGGATGGCTACTGGCTGGGGAAGGACCACCCCGGGGTCTACCTGGGAGAGAGACAGGCTCTGAATGAGGACTACACGCACTCTGGCTTCGACCGCGGTCACCTTAACCCCAACGGACACCATGCGGGTAGGAGGAGATTGTTACATGCTGTACAGTGCTGAAAGAGAGACAGTTTTTTCTTTAAATCCCTACATAATGCATGAAAATCATGAACTGAGTTAGTCTCGAAATGAATATTATCAACATCAGTTTCCCATTCAGAATGTATTATCATTTATCATTTAATATTTATCTTTGCACGATGACACCTCTTTCCCCTGATGCATCACCTCCTCTTTCATTATCAACTGGAACTCTCATCCCTCTCTTTTTTAACAGTCCCTGGCCGCAACGCCACTTTCACCCTGACCAATGTGGTCCCTCAGAACCCGAAGCTGAACCAGAATGCCTGGAGGATCCACGAGTCGGAGCTCACCGACCTGTTCCGCAGCAGGTGCTCTAAGGCCTACGTGCTGGTGGGCGCTGTCCCCTCAGCAAACAACTGGATTGTGAAGAACAACACCAAGCGCGTGAACATCCCTGACTACCTGTGGAACGCCTACTGCTGCGTTGACAACAACGGGAGGCCCCTTCAGAGCGGTGCTGCCTCAGCCAGGAACACAGAGGACAACTGGGTGGAGAGTCTGTCTCTGGATGAGCTAGGAGAATTCCTCCAGCAGTTCTCCAATCAACCAGTAGGGGAGCTGTTTTACAATAACTGCAGGGCATGAACAAAGGAGAGAGGTCAGGGTGCTATTTCCCTTTAATCTTTACATTCGATTTTAATAACTGTGTCATGCTGTTTTTGGTATCAAGATGATTGTGGTTAAACAGTAAGAAGGACAATTTCAATTTGGTGTATGTTATCATCTAACAGCAACACTCATGCCTGCACTATCAATAAAGGAAAATGAGTTGCACAGGGACTGTGAAGTATTGTGTTTTCATTCAAAGTAAAGGAAACTATGAATATAAGTGGGATAAATACATATGGAGTGTCTAAGTAAATATAGGATGGTCTGTATAACTGTTAGAACTGTATGAATATTAGATGAGACATGGTCAAGTGCATCAAATATACAGACAAGAGTCAGTAATTCAATTTCCCACAGATACCCAAGGTTAGAGAGAAGCAGTTAGAACCCATATCTGTGCACTTCAACTAGCATCACACTGCAGCTCAGTTATACTGAGTCATGGGGTGGTCACTCCAAGCGGGCAGGTTGGAACATTTGTCTTCTGTGGCTTGTTCAATGGGCCATCCCCACGCCTTGAAGAATCCAGTCAGGTTCATCCCCACAGTCTTGGAGAAAGTCTCTGCGTACAGGTTCATCTTTCCTTCGTTGTTGTGGGGAAAGTTGCTCATTGTGTGGTAGGCAGCAAACACCTTCTTAAAGGCATCCCAGCCAAACTTATCCTGGAGCTACATGCAAGGAGAAAGGTGAAGAGGCAACTGTGAGAAATCCTCTTTCGGTGCCATTGTGATTGGTTTCAGTGGCATGGACATATAGTGTAATACAGACAAATTCACTCTTACTTGCATATATGTCTCCAGGGCCACCCACATGTCCCACTGGCTGAGTTTCCTGCCCCCCTCTGCATACGTCTTTGCTCGATGGTTTCGGTATTCTAGAGTCATATTTGGGTGAGCCTGTATTAAAGAAGAGGATTGCAAAAAAAAAATCATCACCACAAAGAGCTTCATGCTTCTCTAACTGAAGAAACGAATCTACTGCACCTTTGCTCTGTCGATCCCCAGCACCTCTTCATGGACATACACCGACCAGAGGTTGCATGTACACTCGGTGGTGTGTGATGGGAACTCCCAGCAACCTCTCTGCTGGTTGTGTCCCAGTTCATGGATGTGCCCCCACATTCCGTTTTTCCTTATGTTGTCAGGATTGACCATTTCTGCTGCTGCACTGCTTTGTATCATTACAGGATAACCTGCATGCATCCAACCTAAGCAGAAGGAAATCAAAAAAGCAGAGTTTCGTATTAAAGGTGCAGTGTGTAGACATCTAGTGACATCTAGTGGTGAGTTTATATGTTGCAGCTGAAAATATTTTGGAGTTTTGAATAAATATTTTTTGCTCAGTGATTGACTGGTGACCTCTTCGTGATGTAGCCTGCTTTTTATCCATTCTGATTTGTTGGCTCATTTTCTTCAAGAGTCATTTAATACTTCAAACGAACTAACCATGGGAAATCTGCACATCAGCTACAAAGCGCTCCTTGCGAGGGAATTTGTGTGGTTTTGCAGCCAGGTCAGCAATGGCCCTCATTATTTCATTCCAGAGTGCCGCCACCTCGTCAGGGCGGTCGAGGCCCCGGACGACATTCGACGGCAGAGTTAGGACAATGTTTTCAAACTCCAACTCCGCCCACGGTGAGGGAGCCGTGCGCAACAAGGACCACTCTTCTGCTGTTGTCACACCTAAAGAAAGCAAAGGGTGGGAAAAAAACTGCAAGAGTAAACAGATGTAAAATTTTATATTACACATTCTTTTACTCTATATTTATTTATTCCAAAGTAAACATACTCCATTAACTCCACAAACACATAAAAATAAACACATTGCACCTTTCGACTTCTGAAGCACTCACCAAATTTGTAATATGGCGCCGGTACAGCAATCTGCACAATGACCACACCCTCCAGCTGTGCCTTGGCGGGGGCCACCAGGTAGATGAGTCCCCCCCAGAGGTTGAACACCAGCATCATCTCCGATGTTATGGGAAACTGTTCATGGACGCATGGGGCTCTCTTCAACTCTGAATGATTCAGTCTGTCTGTTTGACAGCCGATCTGGATCTGAGGAACATGCAACATGAGGGATGTGGTTCACTGCTTTGAAGACTATGGGACTGTAACAATATTCCTCTATACATGAAACTGCTCCCAGTCGTTAACAGGTCGTACCTTCCATCCACTGTTGACCATCCCTGCTGGTAAGGCCACGTAGGTCTTCATGCCAGGAGAGAGGTAGAGACCTGTACTGATCCACTCCCAGTCTAACACACACACACACACGCACGATTTTAAATAAGTTAAATGAAGAAGAAGCAATTAGCTATGACAGCTAAGCATGTGCTGTTTACACGTTCATCTCTCAATAGATTCGGTCTCACCTGTTGTGTTCACACTGATCTGGATCCTGTGGTTGTAGACAACTGGCATCAAAGGGTTATCCTTAATGAGGTATGGCACGAGAGCGTCTGGATTCGGGCAGGCTTTATAAACCTCTGTGCCCACTCTGAGGAGCAGGTGGTCTTTGGAAGTTTTTACAGGACAGCTCTCACACACCTTGAGAGAAGACCAATAAAATATTTTTATTCTCACACTGTGCTGGTTGATAGCTGAGTATTAATCTTCATACACATTGTATAACATTGATGGTATAATGCTTTGGTAAAGCTCAGGATATATAACATTTCAAAAGAAAAATAGCTTTGTGCTGTTGTGTTGCTGTGTCTGCTCACCTGTGGCATGCCGCACCTCACCACAATATCAGTGAGGGCGGACAGAACCTGTGCGTAGAAGGTGGAGTCATGAGCCTTCATGGTCAGGTAGCTGGAACAGTCTGAGCCCAGCTTTTTCAGACATTCCTCTTCATGCTTCGAAAGTTCTTCGCCTTTGTTTACATGTACAGCAAAGCGCTGCAGAAGGTGGCGGAAGTGGTAGGTGTCTTTGATAGCCTGGCTGGGTACGGGGGCCTTGTATACAGTCCCTCTGACTGTTGCTCCCAACAGGCTCAAACCCATTTTGTTCAGGATCTTGTTCCCTGAAATAAATTGGAATAGACATGACTGACATCTTCTTAACTGATATTCAGAGCCCAGCTGTGCCTGATTAAATGAGGTAATACCAAGTTCATCAACATGAATCATGTGAATTTAGACAGCAGACGGATGGTGGGATACGTTATGTTGTCATGAACTTTGCAGATGGTGCATTGTCATACCAACGAAATCCGTTAGTGGGTTTTGTCCACAATGTGTCTGGGCCCAGTACCAGGCATGTCCACCGATCAGAAGGCCTCCTCCCTCTGCCACAAAGTTCTGGATTTCCTCAATGTGATCGCCGCTGTACGCTGTGCACACAAATACACTCAGGTCTTTCCTGAAGTCTGTGTTCTCACACGTTAGCCCCGACTTTCTGAGGATTCCGAGGGCATAATCAAGCTTTCCACCAATGACGCCATTCCGGCCTTCATCCAACCAGCGAACGGCATTAGTCCAAAACTGAGTCATTGTCTGAAATGACAAGAAAACATTTAAAAACAGAAATGCAGCTAATCAACATTGTGAAACATTATTTAACAATAAACGGCAGGTGGCCTGAAACATTCAACAAGATATTTACCTCCCGACCAAGAATTCCTTCATGGGAAATCAAAATGACCCGTCCCTGTCCATAGTAGGCTCCTGCCAGAAACGTCTGTCCATGCTCTGTGGTCCCAATGGGAAAGGCCAGAGAGCCATGGACCACAATATCAGAAAGTACTCCTCCTTGTGGGAGGTCGAACTCTGGAACCCCCTTGAGTAAGAACTCCAAGTCATCCTCAAAGTCCTTTCCGTTTCTGTCTTTGAAAGGGGGAGATGTAAAAAGGTTATATGTGACAGTTACAGCGCGTTACAGAATTTAAGGAAGCAACAGTCACTGTTTTAATTTTTTTTTAAAGATGGATAATAATAACATAAATTTGCTATGAATTGTGTATCAACATAAATTGTTATAATTAGTAAATAGTCATTTTGTAAATTAAGCCACATATATGCTGAAAGTAGTTGTCACTTTACATAGCAAATATCAAAAGTGTATACACTCACACTACAGCCATCCAGGAGGATGGGATTTTGGGATAGACAGGCAGGTACTCTGCGTCACCATGATGATCAGAGAAGTAGATCCCTGCCACACCAGACACCTTGTTCCCTTCAAACAGAAGCAGCGTGTTTTCTTTAGGGTGACTCGCAGCCCAGCTCCACGCCTGACCTGCTATTAACACTCCTCCTCCAGCTTTCATAAACGCCACAATATCCTTCTGGTCGGCACCCACACTGTAGGCATCTGTCACATAAACACCGAGCTCCAGGCTGTCACTAAAGGCTCCCACCACTTTGGTTTGGAAGCTAGATTTGCTGAGGTCATCAGCGACTGACTTGACATTCTTATGGACTCCTACAGATAGGTTGTCAGAGCCATCTCCTCTCAGCCAGGTCAGAGCGTTCTCTACAAGAGCTGGGAAGGTGGATAGGTAACACTCATGGCCCAGAACCACAATCCTTCCACTGCCGTACAGGGAGGCAGCTATCAGGGTCTGGCCTCGGCTGTTCATTGCCAAAGGAAAGGCATGGTCTCCGATCAGGAGCAGGTCACTGGGAACACAGTGGCCACGGAGGTCCAGCTCTCTCAAGCCTCTCATCAGTGACATGTAGGCGACCTCATGGGGGTTTTGCATGGGTTGGTTGGACATGGTGAGAATGTTCAATACCCTGAAAATGCACAAAGAGGGTGGAGAGCAGGAAAAAAACATATTGCATAATATATTACATTCCTCTGTACGCTGGGGAATGATCATTTCTTAAAAAAAAATCTGTTGCATTACAAATACAAAGAGAGCAAAGAGTTTGCAGTAATTACCAAAACGAAAGAAGGAAAGAAGGAAAGAAAGTAATCTAGTTGTTTTTACCTGTCAATAAGTTGTGTTCCTTGCTGGAATTATCAGACGGCAACAGAGATCAGATGGTTCCCCAGACAGACGCTCTCATGCAATACATATCTGACCAGGCAGGTGAGACAATATAGAGGAGAAAAGGCAGTAAGGGAGTGGGCACTTAAAAGACAAAACAAAAAGAGGAGTGTCTTCATTGACAGGCTGTGAACACAGCAAAACAAACACCAGCACGTCTCTGCGAACACACAGCATGTGTATAACAAACAGCTGAAGATACACCCAGGATTAAACCTGTTTTTCCTCTCTGCATGGTGAGGAAGCCCATGAAATTATATTGACACAACACTCTCATTTAAGTTGTGAGATGAACCACTCAGGGCATCTGGGTGTGTATCTCATAATAAAACGCATGATGTTTAATATTTTCTTACTTCTTACTAGACTGTGTTTGCATTAGGTGTATGTGTGTACTTTTTAAGCAGAGACCCTACAGAGTGAGGACATGTTTTCAAAGAGAAGACATGTCCTCCTCAATAACATGACAGGATTGCACATATCTGAAGAGGCTGTTGCACAAAGAGTTTATCATGTTGTCCTGTTTTCCTCACAGCTGGCTTTTCCCATTTAATGCGCCACTGTTGCTCAGCCAAAACTGAAACCCCTCAACATAACATTCAAAAACATTTGCTTCCCAAAAACAGGGCAATAAATCGTATTATAAATGTACAAAAACTACGTTACCAGGTGGGGATCTTTTACACTCCTCGCACAGAGACAAGAGCCGCTGTCAGAGAGGCCGGTATACAAGGAATACCGGAAAAGTAAGAGCGGAACCTTTGAGTCGGACCGGTTTCTGGTCGGATGTATTATCCGAGTGGACTGCGGGTTCAGCGCTCAAACCCCTCCCCCCTTTCTTAAAGGAAGAAGTTGTGAATTAAAGTCGCCACTGGTGTAAATTCACACTTCTGTCAGTCACAGTCAGTGAGTAGCAGTGTGAGTCCGACAGGCTGAACGCGGAGCTGCTGCGGTTCGTGGGATGTCGTGCACGCTGGTCGGCGCCTCCGGGGCTCGGGTCCCTCTGGAGGATGGCCGGGCTGTGATTTTGGGCCGGGGTCCGCACACCGGGGTCACCGACAAGAAATGCTCCAGGCACCAGGGTGAGGAGGGGTTCACCATCATTCATAGGGTTCACAGTGCTCGAATGTCAATTCATTAATTACATTATAACAACCAGGATGAAAACGCGATCATCCAACTCCAGCTCACCGGGATTAGAAAACCATCATCCCCCTGTGGTGGACTCAGAGTTGACTGTCTCATGTTGACTCTGTGTCTTTTACAGTCAAAGAAATGTGAGTTGCCAGGGTGACTGGGATGTAATGACACCCCAGCTTTCTAATAAAGAAGGCAGAGGTAGACCTTCATCTTAAAACATTAGTCTGTTAGACCATCAATGTAAATGTATTTGTTTAAATATAATTCAAAGTTGTCTTGCGCCACTTTTCAACACTGCAAACTATTTGAATTGAGTTAGCTTCTAGTGCTAGTTCTAGTTCTAGATTAAGCAACAGTGGACAATTTCATTACTTAACACTAATACAAATGTGAGAAAATATCCATCAGTAACTTTGCCGGACGCAGCAGTTTTTTATACACCACTAGCTGCCAATTTATACACCTCGATTAAACTACACAGTCCAATAACTATTGCACTGCAGTGAGTGGCAGCGTGACAAGGCTCAAACAACCCAAACATCCATCCTGAGGATTCAAATTTTTGTTTAAACTATTTTAGGATGTGTTGATTCGCTGTACCAAAGGTAAATCTAAAAAGGGCAATGAATCAAATTTTCATTTAAAACATGTAACTATATTTGTGTGTGTGTGTGTGTGTGTGTGTGTGTGTGTATATGTGTGTGTGTGAATATATGTTTGCAGTGCACTTACCTTTGTGTTTCCTCCAGTGAAAGTGGTGGCTTGTTATCCAGACCAGGATGTGGTTGTTACTCAGGTATGAAAATAAACACTCTCCCTGTGTAATTGATAGGCGAGAAACACCCCTGACACAAGCCTTGTTCGTGTCCTGTTTGGCTCTACAGCTTGGTGCCAATCCCAGTTTCCTCGATGATGAAAAGCTGAGCCGTGGTCAGTCTGGTAAACTCACCCATGGAGGCGTTCTCTACCTGGTTAACCACAGCCATCCATTTAAACTGCACTACTCTCTGAGCTCCAACGGTACAACCTCCAGTCCTGCACAGAAAGGTCTGAAAGCCACCAATAAGACAAAAGGAGGAAGGAATGAGAAAGCAACACAGTCAAGTCTGACACCAAAACGCAGCATTAAGGATTTCTTTCCTATCTCCCCCATGAAGGTGACACAGTTCTCCCTGTTCTAATCTTAATGTCTTTTTTTCACACAACATTTAAAATGATATGCAGTGTATTTTCTTTCTGGTCAGTCTAATAAAAGACAACTAAGCCCAGAGAGGGGAACACCTGGGGTGAAGCGCCAAAGGATAGATGAGGAGGTGATGGGTGGAGGGATCAAGGAAGAAGAAGAAGAGGATGAGGAGGAGAGACTGGCAGAGGAAAAGCTCAAGCAGCTGCAGGAGCTGGCAGAGAAGTCTATGACAGAGATGAGTAACAGCCCCCACCCTTCGTCTTCATCTCCCTCATCATCCTCCTCAAAGGCCTCACTGAAGAGCAGCTGGCAGATGATCGGAAACCTCATGCTTTACACCGCTGCTGGAGTCAAAGGGAGTGATAAGGTGGGGACTCAATGCTAATCAAGTTTGTCCTCATCCGAGTTCATCTTCATCAAGCTGACACACCATTGGAATAGTCTACATAAACACTGTAGGGCATCGTAGAGGACATTTTTTTTTATTTTCTGATATTTTATATAAAAAGCATATCCATTATTGATTATTCCAAAACTCTGAACCCTCACGTTCTGCTGCTAAACATAAATAATATATAATTTATTCATGTAGTGATGAGTAGAGCTCTGCTGACATCACCCTAGTTATCGCCGATCATCCAGCGGGGGGTGACAATGAATGTTCCTCTTCTCGTCTCCTCCAGATTGCTGGGTTTGACATAGATGGCTGCATCATCACAACCAAGTCTGGCAAAGTCTTCCCCACTGCACCAGATGACTGGAGGTATGAGCTTTAGCTGGAGTGTGAACGTATACGTGGTTTGATATCAAGGATGGACACAGTGATGCTGGTTGGTTAATGTGTTTCTTCTCACCAGCCTGCCCCTGATAGACTGCCATTATCTTCTATAACCACAGATCACTGTATATCTCATGTGGACATCTCTTGTTGAAATCATTCCTGTGCTTTTGTCCCAGGATTCTGTTTCCAGAGATTCAGCCCAGACTGGCCTCTTTGCTCAGAAGAGGATATAAGGTGAGAAGAGGAAACTAGTGCACTTTGCAAGATTAAAGGAAAGGCAATTTTATTTTAAAGCACATTTCCAAATGAGTCACATAAAATATAAAAGGTTCAAATTGTAACGTGCGACCAAGTGCATGAGTCAGGAAGTGCAGTTGGACGTCCACGAGCCAGATGGTTGGGGCAAGATATTGAACTCCATGTTGCCTGTATCATTGATGTATGATAGAAAAGTGCTGCTCATAAATGCACTGCATGAATATGTACATGTGCAAGGGTGGGTGTACCACTTGGTCACGTCTGCTAATGCTCCCCCTTCATAGGTGGTGTTCTTCACAAACCAGATGGGTATCGCTAGAGGCAAACTGAGGCCGGAAGTCTTCAAGTCGAAAGTGGAGGACATACTCACCAGGTTGCAGCTCCCTGTGCAGGTTTGCTGGACGGTTAATTGACCCATAGCCACTTATGAAGAAAGTGAAGCAGAAATTGGGACGCTACTTTATTTCTGTGTTTCAGGTGTTTGTAGCCGGCGGTCCTGGTATATACAGGAAACCAGTTTTGGGAATGTGGAATCACCTGTGTGAGAAGGTGACTGCCAGTTGAGACACATTGACTAACACACGCCCGTCTTATTAAACATCCACACCTCATTCCCACGACACAATGTGAAAACACTGACCACAGGGAGTCATAGGAACCGCCCTGCTGTCATGTTATTTACTGCTGTGCCTTCATGTTTGATGTGTATGGCTGATTTAACTGAACTACTTGTTGTATGTTTGTCTCCTGCTCAGGCTAATGATGGTGTCACCGTTGATATGACAGCAAGTTTTTATGTGGGAGGTGAGGAGTCATGGTCATGACTGTGTGTGTTGCATGTATGTTACAAAAACTTGATCTTGAAAAGAATAATTCAGTAATTTTCTCATGAATCTAAAAATGTTCTCAGTAGACTAATGTTAATTTGAACTAGTTGTATTATTATTCTATCGATAATCAAACTGATCATGATCTTGTGGCTCAACCTGTGTGTTCAGACGCAGCAGGGAGGCCTGAAAACTGGGCTCCAGGGAAGAAGAAGAAGGATTTCTCCTGTAGTGACCGACTGGTACGATGGGATTCTCAATCTGGTTTAGTTTGACCACTTTGTTCCACTTCTTTAACGCCCTACCTTGATTTGTTTGAAGTATTATTTCATTAAATAAGGCTGGTACACAAATCCTCTAGAATCAGTGTGTGTAACTGTTATTGTCTTCTTTCTTGCAGTTTGCGCTGAACATGGGGCTGAAGTTCCACACCCCAGAGGAGTACTTCTTGGGCTGGAAGAGCGCCCCCTACCGCCTGCCTGATTTTGACCCGGTCAGTCCAATTTTCCATGAATGTATTAGCTCCATGTTGAATTTCTTCTTTGCATTTTTGAGGGGAAAAAAATCAATAACTTACAATAACTAATATCGGATTTTAGCTTGTCTCTATTGTCTGTGTCTATTCTGAAGAAAGAACAACAAATAATTGCTTCTTGTGTGGAGAACAAAATATACGGTAGTGTTTTTGATCAACTTTCCTCCGTCTGAATCGTTAGAGGAAGCTCGACTCGGCTGGCAGGATGTACGACCCTCCATCAGCCTCCCTCATGTCCAGCAGGACAGAGGTCATTGTTGCCGTGGGTTTCCCTGCATGTGAGTGAACTTAGATTATCTTGTTAAGATTTTCTATTTTCTCTCCTCCTGATAACAACCTTCCCTAATGGTTCCTCTCCTCTTCCTCTGCAGCGGGTAAATCCACTTTCTTCCACACCCACATCATCCCACACGGCTATGTGTACGTCAATAGGGTGAGTGGGTATAAACAAGGAAAGATATTTATTTGTCAGTTTAATACGATGTTATGTAAATTAAATTACAGACAAACTGAAATATTCCTCAATTCAAAGTCTTCATGTTTCATGATAGTAACAATAATCTGATCCTTTCATTTCTTTTAAATTCTGCATCAGGACACCCTGGGTTCATGGCAGAGCTGCGTGTCGGCATGCGAGCGAGCGCTGAGGGAAGGCCGCAGCGTTGCTGTGGACAACACCAACCCGGACCCTGAGTCCCGCAAGCGGTAAGATTCTGTAATGACAATGAGGGAGGATTATCTGGGTGTTTCCCCAACTGTTTGCATATCTAACTCCACCTCACTGGCTCCTGCCAGAAGAAAAAGAGAGAGTCTCACTTATTCCTGCATTTTCTAGCTATGTGGACGTGGCCAATGCAGCAGGAGTACCCTGCCGCTGTTTCCACTTCTCAGCCTCTCTGGAGCAAGCCAAACACAACAACAGAGTAAGACTGGCCTTTGCACCCTGGTTTCATTTATCTGCTCACAAACTGTGTGTTTGTTGACGGCGGTTCATTATCGTTGTCCTCAGTTCCGTGAAATAACTCCATCAGAAACCAAACATGTCAAGGTCAACGACATGGTTTTCCACAGCTACAAGTAAGCTTGTTTCCACACTGACTTTATCATCAGCTGTGCAACGTGTTTCTGAGTCTGTGTCTCCCTCTGGACAGGAAACACTTTGTGGCTCCCGCTCTCTCTGAGGGATTCTCTGAGATCCTCCAGATCCACTTTGTCCCCGCCTTTAAAGACAGCAAATCAGAGACCCTGTTCCGACAGTTTTCAGAGGGCTGATTGGACAGTTGGCCGACCTGCATCTTGCCTGGGCGCCCCACTGACCTGCCCACCTGATATGCAATAAGAATGTCTCAGTTCAGGGGCTGCTTGCTTTAGGACGCTCGAAGGTAAACTGGATTTCCCTGTTTGGTGTCACCAGCTTCTCCTTACTGCTGCTTCATGATGCTGTGACAAAATAATTCTTCAAATGCAGCCCCTGCATTGAGACACAGCTTGTGTTAAGGCATCAAGCTGCACAGTGAGACGTGACTGAATCAGGAATTATACCCAAATGTATGAAATAGTCATGTTTGTGTCCCAGGACCCGATTATGCACTATTTTTACATGTGTTGTTTAGAAAGAATAAAATGGATAAAAACACTGTTATTTGTGATTTGTTAAAAAAACAAAAAACATGGTTCCCAAGTAAGCAAGAAAGGAAAAACATTGCTATTTGTTTACTTGTAGATCTCCTCAGCTGACGTCGGGCAGGAACTGAATCTGCTCGCCCAGATGCTGTTTCAGCCACGGCACAATGTGGAACAGGTCGATGTGAAAGTCCCGAGCATCAGGAGGCGGGTTTTTGCTGCTGAACCGCCTCATAGCTCGGTTGAGTTGGTCACACACGTCTATGGTGCCCCAGCTCACTACCCCCACCTGGGGATGGATGAGAGCAGGATATAAGTCGATGTGATCGTGATTCCATTCTGCGTCATTGGGCTCTTGTGAAAGAGAACACTGACCTGGAAGTAGCGCTTTCTTTTTTGCAGGAACAGAGATCCGCCAGAGTCACCTTTATGAAAAGAGAGAAAATGGAAAATAAAACATGGCTCATACGGCTGGTTTCAGACAGGACTTCCAAAAGTGTGGGAGAATCAGGCCTGGATTTCCTCAGTGAGACCTTTGCAGCTGATTGCATCCTGATAACCGGAGCTGCCTCCGGAGCAGAGCATTGTGTTGGGTATGTATTCCTCCATTGTGACATCAGTGGGCTCCGTGAGTGTCTGCCTGGCCTTCTCCACACAGCCAGGCCTCTGCGAACAGCCCAACAACAGCACAGCAGTGTTTATGTTACCAGCGGATCTACGTCCTACACATCTGCATCTGACCACAGGCATGACACGTGGACCAGTGATTGCAGCTCTCACCCGTCCCTTCATCTGTACGTGTGTTTGTTTGCGCATCGAGTTCTTATGGACAAAAAAGACAGCGGTCTCCTCATGGGGCAGCAGTTCATCTCCTGTAGGAGACCACATTTATAGATTGATTTCTTAAACTCATCTTATGAATTCTTCTGCCAAACAGACCCACGAGGATGAAGGCCACATACTGTGCTGCTGGCAGGTGGAGTTAAATTTTTTCATGGCTCTGCTGGCTGGTACGGTGCACGGCAAGCAGATGGGCCTGTTGATAGAAATAGGGCGAGCCATTAGTGTTTGTTACATTCCCCATGACATGAATACATATGTTTGCCTGTTGGTTTTGTACCTGGCCTTCCAGGAGAGGGGGATACTCTTGTTCACATGCACTAGAGCGACGTCGTACTCATAGAACTGGGAGACATTTCTGTGTTGGAGCGCACTGGTGTCATACCTGGGGTGAAGGATCACTGTGCTGGACCTCACTGTGCCGTCACCTGGGAACCAAAGAGGCTACTTGTTGTTCAGGGTGCTAAAATTCCAGAAAAAAAACCTGCACAAGTGTTTTCTTTTGTCAGACCCAATGACCTGCTTGACACTGACCGTGCGCTATGTCCACTTGGTATGTGATTCTCTCTGAGCTCGATTTGGCAAAGCAGTGAGCAGCTGTCAGCACCCAGTTCTGGCTCACGATGGACCCAAAACACGACTTCGCAGGTCCCCATACAGACTGTAAGGGAGCATGGTGTTACATGTGCGGAGCTCAGCGTGTAATAAAACCTCCTGCATGGTTTCAGCGAGGGTGCAAAGCTCTCACTGATGTCAGGGTGACGTGCCAGGGCTTGGTGTAGACCGGTGTCACCCCCTTTTCGTTTTCCCAGGAGACGCTCTCCTGAGCAACCCCGCACATCGTCACACTCCTGTCACCTGAGATCAGGATTGACTTTTGAATTCACATCTCATCATCAAGTGTTTTGACGTCAAGGTCCAGAGGCAGTTGAGAGCAGTCTCTTACTGATGATGCTGTTGAACACCTCTCCCAGCGTTTGAAAGTTTTTCAGGGCGAAGAAGTGTTGCTCGCCATCTTTGTGTGAGGACAATGAGTTCAACTCATCTCTTTTCAAGTCGCTCCCAACACCAAAGACATAGACATCTGAAACCACACAGAGACCCAGTGTTTGTACCATCAAACTTTGCTTTTTTAGACGCCAACAGCTTTCATTCATTGCTCTGTTGTCAAGTGACATCTCGTTACCCAGCATGGTCTCATCCGCTTCATTCTGAGCCGTGCTGCTGTAGCCCAGCAGCTGCCTGATCCGGGCCAGAGCGATCTGAGGCTTGAGGCCTGTGTTGGAGTAACCTGTCGGGAGTGAAAGTTTGAAAAGACCAAGAAAGAGAGAAAGAATCTGCTTTGTTCTTCTCAATTAAAGAGATGGAAAATATTCTGAGGAAATCTTTTTGGGACAGTTAGAATTAAGGAAAATCCATCATTGTCTCGCATTTTCTAAAATGTGTGCACTATACTTCTGAGCACAAGTTTGTGAGAAGCTTTTTTTTGGCTCCTCACCGTCTGTCTCTATGATGATGACGTGCTGAGTCTCATTAAAATGGTTCCTGGCGCTGTTCTGCTTCATGAAGCTTATCACCTCGCCGACACGGTGCAGCGCAGAGTGCAGGTTGGTGCCCGTCTTTTTCCCGTGACCTGTTGATAGAGCAAAGACCCGGGAATAAATGATGGAAAAATGAGATGACAAGGAACTCAGTTCATTGTCAAACATGTGCGTCCATCGTGTTTTGTCTTGAGTCCTACTCTGGTAGTTGAACTCCTGCAGATTCCATATGACGTCCTCTGCGTTGCTGCTTATATCCGTATGGGTGATGTCTACGATGTCTTTAGCCTCGCTGGCGAATGACACCACGTGGTACTTTAACTGTACCTCGTAACTGTCCAGCTGAAAACGGAATAAAATGTTAGGTCTGAGGGGACTGTAAGAATTTGAGGATTTTGCTAGTATCAGTCTGTCCCCTTTCCCCACGTCTCTGTGATTAAAACTCATGTGGTTCAGACCTTTCTGATCAGAGCGATGGTGGCATCCCTGGAAATCTCAAAGTCCTCCTTCGTGATGCTTCCTGACGTGTCCAATAAAATGTAGACATTGGTGCGACTGCCTGCAGCCACACGGATGGTTCGACCGAAGGATCTTGTTGGTGCTAATACACGGAAAATAATCATTAAATATTGTTATATGGCTTTATCTTGGTCCTCAGAGCATTTGCTCAACTACGTTTTTGTGCAGACACTTCTAATGATATAAGTGTTCCTACCTGTCTTTTTGGCGTCTGGTGAGACGACGTCCATGATTCCAGCAAGTGACCCCGCCATGGCTTCAGCGACAAACCTGGGGGAGTCAAAGGTGTTTGGACCTGCAGCAAAACACAAAGACAGCTCACATTAAAGTCTGATATTGATAGTCCACTGTGTACTGCTTCAGTACTGCTCTGTGATAGTAATACATGGTCATTACTCAGATTAGCTGTATTGCTTTATTGTTTATAAAAATATAAAAAATTTCTTAAACACCTTGGCAGCGCGGTGTTGAGCCGCTCCACTCCCTGCTCTCCAGGCAAACCCTTACAGCCGACCCGAGCAGATTCAGACCAGCATGACACCAGTAGGTCACCTTTTCCCCAGTGTGAAACGGGCCCCCTGACCTTTGGGCCCCAGGCGGGATCCCTGGGTCATTACAGTCGTCAGCTGCATTTTAAAACAGAGAGACAGCAATAAAGTAGCAGTAGTAGTAGTAGTAGTACAACAGTTATTTTTAAGGTCACACCATCCTGGAGCAGTGCTCTGTGGCAGTCAGTGGGGACGTGATGTGTGTGATGTGATGCAACCATAAGTACACTACATAAACTACACATGAAGAGAAATAAGCAAATTTATACATTTTTGAAGAAAAAATCGCGGAAGAAAAAAAGCTTGGTGACAGTATATTATTTTTGAAGTAGGCCCCAGAGCTTTAACTCAGAAGATTAGGTGGTACTTTGAAATGATGCACACCCTCAGAAACACATAGTAAATCCTAGTAATCCTAGAGCACAGAAACATAGAGTCAAGGAGAATTAATGCAACGTTTTTTCCGTGACCTGTATTATTTTTTTTAGTCACAGTAACGTACTGTGTCATGTTAAAATCTGTTCATAGAGATCTTTTGTGTATTCGTGAAAAGCTCCTTTACATTGTAAAGCTCCATTAGTGTGAGCTTAGTGAGTGCATGCACCCCCTAAGACTCTATACGCTCCAATACTTCTGACCCACTGGGCTCAGGGCCGCATGGAAGCAGATATTCTCAGCTACTCTCCATGGCATGAACATGAAGAGGAAATAAAATATTTATGACACTCAACTAAATCATGAATGTGATCCCTGGTTTATCAAGGTTTTGCAATCCCCTCCTTCCCTCACCAAACCAAACCAAACCATGTGTAGTTATTCCACTTGGTTTGTATCTGCAGCTTTTTATCTTGTGTATTAGCAATGAACTGTATTTGCTTGAGTTCCTCATGTACCATGGTTGTCACAGACTGGTGTGGTTCCCGTCCACTCTCCTGAGAGGGTGCAGTTCCTCTGGGCTGACCCGTACAGAGTGAACCCGTCCATGCAGGAGAAGCTCTGCACTGTCCCAACACGGAACCACTGTTCTCTGGGCGAGAAGTCGCCGTGATCCAGCTGCAGCTGAGCCGGACACAGCAAGTCTAAAAAAATACAGCGCAATGAGGATGGAAAAGAGGACAGAGGATGCAATATGCAATAATATAACCTTTGCATGTGGCCTTTGACACTGGTCTGCCATTGGCTAATCTCATCAGCGACCATTCCCCCCCTGCCTCACAGTGCCTGCGGCTGACTGGGAAAGGGTGTTTTCCAGGGCCGCAGTGATAGGTCAGCACACTGCCCTCCAGCCCCCCCTGTGGAGAAGGATGGAAACACATGATCACATCTGGAGCTCCATTTAGAATTAAGGATAAAATTAAAAGTATGTCGGAACTCATTTCACTTCCAGTTCCTTTTCTAGCACCACCAGAAGAAGCATCCTCATTTTGGAGAAATATGACTAAATCCCTGCTCATTACTTCGCTCTGCACCACAGGCTGTTCATAGCAAGCTTTGCACCCAACGTCCAGCCCTCAGACAATAAAAAGTGACAGTATATTAGTACGCAATGAATAATTCTGAAGACGAGCTGAGGAGAGATCAGTTGTTAAAGGAACAATTTCAGCTCTGATGCCCAGTTGTTGTTTTTCTTTTTTTTACCTGGGAGTAGGTGATGTGTCCGTCTTTGATCACCTCTGCGGTGGAGCAGTTCACATGCAGTGGATCATCGTATGTGGCGTCCTCATCGTAATACTCTTCCTCCTGCAGGGACTCTGACGCACGAGCAATAAAACGCAGACTCATGAACCAAAACGGGTTATGTGGCACAGACCCAGAATCTCACCAGAACTGTGCTGCTCATGCAGTGAAAAGCTCACCCCCCTGGAGCGTGATGAAGAGCAGGATCCACAGCGTTGGCCTGAGGTACATGTTCACGCTGTGCAGCGGCTGGGTTCACGTCTTTTGGTGACAAAAACCACAGTGCGATTGTCTACGTGCAGCAGGTTGCTTTATTTGGCAACGTATAACCTATTGACACAGCATGCAGCACCAATCAGAGAAGAAGGGATTGGGAAATTTAGGACAGAACACAGAATCAAGATGAACTTTTGACTATTCTCTGCACATTGGTCCTTCTTATGTTTTCTAGCTGCTCCTCAAACTCTTTCAGCAAATGACAAAACACAGACAACTACAATAACTCTTGGAGTCAATAAGAAGTTACAGGCTTCAGCACTATTGTATGTATTTGAATTTTTATGTCAAAGTCTTGGCCAAGCATCTGAAAGACAATGGCTCCCCTCCATGACCAGATGACATAAAAACAAAAGACAAGAACCTTGGACCATGGAATAAGTGAGTGCAAGTTAGAACGGATTTACAGGGACTGTCGGGCCGTGGTGGATATATGTGCTCGACTGAGTCCCATGCGAGCTGTGTTTGTTTCCCTGCTCGCTCCGGTTTGTGCGTGCAAGCATTTGTGTGAATAAAACATTTTAGGAGCTTAAAAGATCATTACAGGGATTACCAAGATTTAGCCGGGACCCAGACCTCCACTCTCGACCCCCCCCCCCCCCCCCCCCCCCCCCCCCCCCCCCCCCCCCCCCACATTCCCTGTCACCTCCCTCCCTCGTCCTCCTCCTCCTTCTCCTCCTCCTGGGTGCTCAGTCCTCTCAGCTGACTCGGCTTTGTTCGACACTGAAGGAGTTTCTCAAACTCTTTTGTAACAGGCTCATGCTGCTCATAGCGACCTGTGCAAAATGGACTGTAACTTTTTAGAACTGCAGTGGGACAGTTCTTTGGTGTGAAACGTGTTTTTTGGTCTGGATGGGTTGATAGATGTTTCACAGTGGACGCCATGCTGGAGGATTGAAGGCCGCAAGCTCTCTGCGCCACAGTGGAGACGTATAACCGGAAGAGAAGGAGGACGATGCTGAGAAAACCCAGGGAAACCGCATCACTGTCCCCTCACAGAGACATGTCTCTCTCACGCTGTCACCCTGGATGCTCTCGTCACAACAGCAGGCTCTCTGAGACGAGGGCCACTCACTAGATTTCCCAGTGAGAGGAACATAGATAAAGATGTCTGACCTCAGCCAGGTCGCTGTATACTCAGACTCCTCAGATATTTATAAGGTGAGTGTGAGGAGGATGTCAGGGTTGGTGCGGTGGAAAATCTGACCTGAAGTTAAACTGCTTCATTTTAAAGACAAGGGTTTCTTCTCTTAACTGTAGCTAGTTTCATTTTACGCCGCACGGAGCTGAAGGCCGGACAGGAGTACCACAGGGTCATGATCCAGACAAAACATTCTTATCATTTTTTGAATTTGTCCTATTTCAGTTTATTTTTAGTTTCCTTTCTTTTGTTTTGCTTAACTCAAACTCCCCTGAGGGGCTTCCAGAATATTCAGTCATGACCCCATGTTTCTCAGGTCCAGATGTTCATGATGATAAATCATAAATTAGATTTGGGTTTTTTTGTTTTTTTTTGGCAGAAAACCCTGTTCAAATGAGTTAAGGTTTATTTCATTTCTAACAGATCTGACTTTTCATTTGAAATAGGAAGAATGGTTTACTCATTGAAGAATGTTATTTTGTGTTATTATGTGAGGTCCTTTTGTTTTAAAGATATTTAATTGCTTCGTTTAGTCAGTTTCATTACATGCTTATTTCCACTTTTCTCCTGTTCTGCGTTCCACAGAATGTTTTCTGCAATCCTGCCTTTGAGCTGGAGGGGGAGCGGGAGGAGCGGGTGGAGGGCTTCAGGACGTCCTCGTCCACCCCTGAACCAGTCAAACCGCCAGCAGCGAGTGAGTCTCCATCAGTGCGTGCACGTGCCAGCCTGTCTGCTCTGCTAAACTTGGTTAAAATGGTTCAATGTTGCCTTCCTCTTTGTGCAAAACCAAGGAAACCCCACTATATGTTTGTCCACTAATTGACTCAGTTGACTTTTACTTTTCACTAATCAGACTGAGGAATCATTCTCCGTGGAGAGTAGAGAACAGAACGGTGCTGATGTGTGCATGTGCTGTGCTCAGGCCCAGGCTGGGGTCTGCTCGGGGTGTGTGTAATGCGTCTGCGGGCCCCAGGTTGTGGCTGGGGGGTGGTGGTGGTCTCTGCTGCCGCTCTGCTCCTGTTAACCACCCTCGGACTGGCGCTGGCCCTCATCCTTACCCGTGAGTCACGGTCGCGCCTCCAACCGTTCATGGCAGTAAGTGACATTAAACGTAGTAGACTGGAGAGACGTGACGTCCTGTGTCTCTGTCCTTGCCTTAGAGATCAAAGGTCAGGCAGTGGAGGATCAGCTGATGTCCACCAGCCCTTCAGAACTACCGAGAACAGAGGAGGGGGATTCCCATACTCTACCCACAATCCCTTTCAACAGGAGTCAATGGGACAGTACAGCAGCACCACCACCTACGAGGGTCCCCCTGTCCGAAACACGTAGGCTGTTCAACTTATATCTAATTTCCTCGGGCAAATGTCCTCATGTCTTTTTCTGGAGGGTTTTACTTTTGTGTTTCAGGTTGTGGGGGGGTGCTGACAGACTCAGAGGGCAGTTTCAGTTCCCCAAACCACCCCGGCTCCTACCCACCCAACTCCCTGTGTGTGTGGGTCATCCGAGTCCCACCCCCCTCCCTGGTCCAGATCCACGTCTCCTCCTTGGCGGTGGAGGGGCCCTCGCCTTGTCTGTTCGACTGGCTGGAGGTGCAGGAGCAGACGGAGCAGAGCTCTGTGGTCACCAGGTATGTCATACATTGTTAAAGTTATAAAAAAATGCTACACCTTTGACAAAGGTCCATTCTTCATGAAATTAAATCTGATTGAATTTTAAATGTGTTCTGCCAAAAGGTGGTGCTAAAGGTCTGTGGATGATCGTGAAACTCTTACTGGTACTTGCTGTTGCTCTGACCGAATTCAGCCCTTGCGAAAACTTTGACCTTTGCTTTTGGTTGCATTCTTGGAAAGTGTCGTAACCTGATTTGCAGACCTGCCAACGGGTACATAAGCTCACAGATTGTTATGATAATTCCCCGTGCAAAGTTCATACTCAAGCAGAACGCTGAAGCTGTAATTTAAAAACGGATCATTCAAAAACAACATGAGCTCTGTCTCTTGTGCAGGTTCTGTGGCAACGTAGCACCACCGACAGTCAACACCAACAGCAGCACAGTGTGGGTCACCTTCCGCTCTGACGGCAGCATCACCGGGGCCGGCTTCACGGCTCAGTACAGGGCCCTGCCGCCTGGACACCGTCAGTAGTCTGCACGTGCTTATATGCATTAAAGTGCACGCGTGCATGAATTTACTGTATGTTTTCCCAGGGAGCTGCTCCAGAGAAGAGTTTATGTGTGACAGTGGACGCTGTCTGCTGCCCGTGTCTGTGTGTGACGGTCATCCGAACTGCCGTGACCAAACAGACGAGGAAAACTGCAGCCATAAACACAAGGGTGAGAGAGCTGAGACAAAAAAAAAGAAGAACGAAATGTAAATAAGCTTTAAAAAAGGACATAAGAACAGTTCCCACTGACTCTTCCTCCAGAATGTGGCGGGCAGAAGACAGGTCCTCACGGTCACCTGTCCAGTCCAAACCACCCAAAACCTTACCCACACCATCAGGTACGCACACAGCTTCCCCAGGCCGTGACACACACTCAGAAGTGGCTGCTTTGTTGTCTGACCATACGTTCCTCTGTTTTCCATCAGTTGTGCATGTGGTATATCTCTGTTGAGGAGGGCCACGTCGTCACCCTGAGTTTCAGGAACTTCAGCCTGGAGACGCAGGACATGTGTGAGTTTGACTACGTGGAGGTGCACGACAGCGCCGACATCGGAGCTGGAAGAGTCCTGGGAAGGTGACGCCCAACTCAGCCTACATCTTTTATTCTCTACAAGTCAGATGAGATGTAGGATATTGTGGGGAGGAGGAGGAGGGGGGGGATTCCTGTATATTTGTATGTATTATTTATTTGGGAAGTTAAATGGTGACAGTGCTGTGAAGCTTCCTCTTTGTTTGCGCTGCCTTTGTCTCAGGTTTTGTGGCACCACCGTCCCTCCTGACCTGACCTCCTCGGGCCCCCACATGACGGTGGTGTTCGTGGCTGATGAAGGAGTGGCTGACAGCGGCTTCAACGCAACGTACCAGGCCGTGTCTGTGCTGGAACGTGAGTTTAACAAATGATTCCCATTATATTTGGATCAGTGATTTGTTGAACATTTCTTGGGGAACTGATATTTATGAATGCGCGCAGTTGGTTCAGATACAAATTAAACCTCCAGGTGGAGTTATGAGCTCATCTGAGCACTTCTCTAGTTTCCTTCCGATCCTTTTTTCTTTTTTGATGTTACTTCCTTTCCCGTTTTCCCTTCTATCTTATCTTTTGAGCATCTTTCTGTTCTCCTCCCTGCTTTATAATGTCTAAATACTCTGTATTCTTTATTCCTTTATTCTGCAAAATACATTTACATCTGCCTCTTTATTCAGGGGCCAAAATACCTCCACATTTTTTTTGCTTCGGACTCCAGTCCTCTTCAGCCTCTGGTCTTTTTGTATTTTATTTTCTCTGAACCTACAGGGACATGTGGCCCCAGCCAGTTTGCCTGCAGTACAGGGGAGTGCCTCCAGCCACAGTGGTTGTGTGATGGATGGAACGACTGCCCGGATGGAGCAGATGAACAGGGATGTGGAAACTCCACCTACCCTCCCTTCAGTGAGTATACCTGTTATCTCTGACCCAGATCCCAGTGCTGATCTGGCACAGATACACTGCTCACTGTCTCCACTGTACCACTTACAATAAGTGGGCGTTAACCTTCAATTATATCATGTTCTTTGTATTAGAGAAAATGACTCTCTGGATTGTTTGTCTCCGTGTCCTCAGTGTCTTCATGTGAGTTAATAGAGGTGGAGATGTGTCAGGGCCTCAGCTACAACCTCACCTCATTCCCAAATATCTGGCTTTCCATTTCTGACCAGAGAGAAGCTGCCACAGTCCTGCAACAGTACCGGGTAATGGCTACAGTCATGACGTATCCAGTTCACCTTTCTTTCCATTTAGGATACTGCATGGTCTTTAAAGACTGAGCCCTGAGTGTCGTCATGCAGGTGCTGATGGAGCTGGGCTGCTTTGAGCCCCTGCAGAGGCTGGTGTGTGGGATGTTTCTGCCCCAGTGCAGCCCCCAGGGTGGCGTTCTCCAGCCTTGCCGCTCCGTTTGCTCCTTGGCTGAGCAGCAGTGCAGTCAGGCCCTGGATCTCTTCTCCTTCAGCTGGCCCTTCAACTGCCACCTCCTGCCTGACTCACAGGACCCCTTAGAGTGCTCACTGCCTTGAAGCTCGTCTCAGCTTTAGTTTATTTTATCTGGCAACTTTTCACCTCATCCACTGCAACTGGAAACTTTTCTTCTGGACTCAGCATTCATGAGGCGACAAAAATGAGATGGCTCATTACTTCAAACCTCACTACTGCCTATAAAAGCTTTTATGGCACATAGAGGAAAAGGTGACAGCAGCCATATAAAAAAAACACCCTTAATGTACCTTTACAACATAACATTTGTCTGATTCACTGGGCTAAATGAGGGTTTAAGCTCGTTCTCCCATCGTTATCTTTTTTGCACTATTTATTGCCTTGATGTGATGTTCAGTAAATCATGTAAAATACCTATGAATAAATACAGAATGCCTTTATTGCATGGTTTGTCAACACAGTTCATCACTTCAGAGCTCCTGGCAGCCCAGACTGGGGAGAGATGCAATATGACTCAAACATGAGTAGAGCCCAATCATTCTAAAACCTGTATGGAAAATGTTACTCTACTTAAAACCCACATGATGTGTAATTTAATTTTTTTAATATAAAGTTTTTAATATTTGAAAAATTAAATAGTGTATATAAATTATACCGATACTTAATAATGCTTAAACATGTAAAGCACTTTTCATCAAATAACACTGAGTACTTTACGTTATAAAAGCTCATTCATTCATTTAAAGAATAAGAACGCAAAAGTAAATTAAATCTAGAAATATATGAACACTACTCAAAGGGAAACAGATAAAGAAAATAAAAACTTAATACAAGTCTGAGATTTAGAATTAAATAAATAAAATGAATACAATTAATTAAAAGGAAGAGTGAAAAGTAGCTACTGAGTTTGAACATTCTCTGCTGCTTCTGGGTTTTCAGGAAACCTGAAATACTAACAAGTATTTAGTTCTGACTTTGAGTAAAATTAAAAAGGCCATCAAGGTTCATAGACTAAAAGGCATTGGAAAATGTATAAACCAGTTTGCTGTTGGCCTGTAGTTATTAAATATGGAGGCACCTAAATGATTTCATCTTCTGAAGTGGTCCAACTATGGCTGACTTCTGATCAGTAGAGAAGACACATACAGGTTGCTTTTGTTCAAAATAAATTCAGTCAGTATTCACTTTGATTCTTGACGTGGCTTTGCTACATAAGGTTTGATTGCACATTTCTCATTATCACATCTTTGAGTCACATACTGTGCTATAGACACCAATACTGTAAATATTACAGTGACTGAGCTGTTAAGGAGGAACAACAAGTTTCAGGGTTAGGTCTAGAGCAGTGGCTGTCAAACCCCACACTCGCTTTTTCTGGTTGTGAAACACTGGGAGCGTGTATGAATACTTGTCACCGGTACGGAAGTGTGTGTAGCCACAGTTCTGGGGGTTGCATAAGTGGGACAAGGGCAGAGTGAAGATTTCCTCCACCTGTGTCAGAAACAGTCAAAAGAGGAACATTACATCTTTGGTCCAAAAGACGAACCAATGAGAAAGAGATGTGTGTGTTGTTTAGACCGTACCTCTGCAGGGTTTGGTTTGAAGGACAGCTCCTCCACAGGCCCGAGGTTAGCCACAACAGGAGCGATCATCAACCCTGTCTGGAGAGAGGGACAAAAGGTATAAAACTCAACACAGATTCTAATTCTGAAATGATCAATTCATCAATCTTCACAATATTAAAAATCTGCTATATTTTGGTGACAGTCACAGATTTACAGATTAACATTTAACCAAATTCTTAAAAACAAAAATAACCAGACTCACCATGTCCCTGAGAGGCTTCAGGACTCCCCAGACCCTGTCTGTTGCCACTCTAACACCAAGCTCCTCCCAGGATTCCCTCAGCGCTGTGGCCACCACATCTCTATCTGATGGATCATTCTTTCCTCCTGCAAAGCTGCACAGAAATGGAAATGAGGACATGTACTCTACTCAGACAATTAGAAGTGCTTCAGACGAGTCACAAACCTGACATCTCCCTTGTTCCTGCCCAGTTTTATGGAGCGCAGGGTGAAGAGAAACGCCGGCTGCCCCCGAACAGAGCAGAGCGCGACCAGGACAGATGCATATTTCCGCTGTTTCTCTCCTTGGCTCAGACTTGTTGCCTTGTTCCATTTTGCTGCGTCATAGAGCTTCAAGTTGGGCCTAAGGTGCTGTCGACACCTGTTTTCATTCTCCTGGGACAGACAGTCTCTCCAGTCATCCACCAAACGAGGGGAAACCTGATGAAGGGCTCGGCTCTGCTGAAGAAAGAGGCTGGTGGCTTGTGATTGTCTGTGAAAGTGGTTTAAGAGTGAAACATGGCAGAAGTGTTGAGGCCTCCTCCAGGGTAGAGGGAGAGTTGTGTTGGTTAAACAGTCCTGGTGAGTGCTAAGAGCCCAAGGGTTCTGACCTGAAACCTCCCCTACGGTGGATGTCCGAGATTCAGGAAGTGGTTTGTTTTTTGCAGAGGTAGACAGTTGAGAGGTCTGATTTGTTTTGGATACAGAGTTATGAAATGAAGCCTCTGTCAGGTGATAGCTATCACATTTCCAGTTGAATACATGTGGCTGTCTTGAATCAGACACAGTCTCTTTAGATAATGAAGACAACCCCTCATTGCTCGGGCCTCCTCTTGGAATCCCTTCACACCACGCAGCCTTCTCATGTCTCGCAGCCTCGGAGAGAGCAGACAGGGGACATGTTCTCGACAGCAGCGAAGTCCTTGATGGACAGAACCATGTCAGGATCTGAGGGGCCCTGAACATCCTGGAAAGTAGACAGACACACTCACGTTAAAAGGGCATTTAAACGTGTACCCAAGAGCTAACTAAACCACTGAGCTCTGGTAAACATGACAGTGTTAGCATGAGCCAGTATGAGCTTTGTCCATTCAAACCCTGGACCTGGTTATTGATACTATCAAGACTTTATATCAGCTGTTAGCTACAGCTGCACGGTAAGCTAGCTTGCTATCTAAGCTTCGACAGAACCGACTGAGACAAAACAACACCACACTGTGTCGAAGTGTTACGTTTGTGTTGTCTCGACAACAACTGAAGCTAGCCCGGTTTGGTTTGAAAAGCCTTCGACGTCTTCACCGGGTTAAAAAAAAAAAAAGTAACTGACGTAAATATTAGCATAACACGAGCAACGTGGGGAAACTAGCTAACGTCAACTCCTCGGTCTTGTAGACGGCGAGGAGTCGCCCTGTCCCCCTGTCCCCCGGGGGCTCAGAGACACACCAGGCACCGACCGTGATGCAGCGGTGGAGTCTCGACGAGGAAAAACACTCACCTTCACAGTGAAACCAGCAGCCGCGCTCTGCCTCCTCTCAGCTAACCGGCTGCTGCCTCAAAGCAATATGGCGCAGGAAACTGGCGTCATGCGCGTGACTGCTGCGTCCAAGGCGCTGACGTCAGACACGTGTTTCACACCCTCCCCATTCACCTGCAGCACATTCACAAGAGTGTGTGTGTGTGTGTGTGTGTGTGTGTGTGTGTGTGTGTGTGTGTTGGGCGGAGGATGTTTAATTTTTAAGCGGGTGACTTCATTGGCCATTGTTGACATCTCCTCTCTCTGTCGTCACGCACCGAGAGAAGAACCAGTCTGTCCTGTTTGAATCACATCTTGAGTTAACTTTATAGTTCCTCTTCAGTTGTTGTTTAGATTCTTAGTGTGATCAGTTTCTCAAGAATGTTTAATCAGATTATTTTGATGGCTGCTTTTTAAAAGACCCTGAAGCTACCATGTGTGGATGAGGCCTAATCTGTATGATTTCTCCACCTGGGAATCACCTATGACACAAGGCAGAAACTCCTCACCGCACCGGTTTTACCAGCTTAGCCTGAAACCTGGAGGTTGTTTTGTGACTTTCAGATTTGCCCATCTTTGACTGAGTCACCTCACTTGAACAGGGAACCGTGTGGTTGTCTGTACATATCCAGCACTCGTCTCTGACGTCTTTGACCCTTATGGCCTCTGCTTGGACCGAAGAGGAGACATTTGTCTGCTCGGTGTGCTTGGACACCCTGAAGGACCCAGCCACTCTACCCTGTGGACACTCATACTGCCTGGCTTGTATCCAGAGCCACTGGGACAAGAGAGACAGCCAGGGCGAGTACAGCTGTCCCCAGTGTCGCCAGGTCTTCAGCCCTCGGCCTTCGCTGGCCAAGAGCACTGTCCTTGTGGAGGCCATGGAAAAACTGAGAACCAACAGCTTCAAGCAAAGCTTCTCCTCCGTCCCACCATCCATGCCCATCTACTTGGAGGTCCTACCAGGTTTGGGGCCGCGACAGGGCAGCGTGTACCCCCAGCTTCCCACGGAGGAACCCAGATCCTGCCCTCAGCACAGGCAACCCCTGGAACTGTTCTGCCATGAAGACAAGGAGTGTGTGTGTGAGCTGTGTTGCCAGCACAGGCACAAAGGACATGATGTGCGCAAATTACAGGAGGAGAGGAAGGAGCGGCAGGTACGTAGTGGAAAAGGACCACCGGGGTGAAATCAGTGCTGTTTTATGAGTTGCTTCTGCCATGCTGCTGCGTGTGAAGAATGAGAAACACCTGTCAGGGTTTACACCTGTCACATGTGGTGAGTTTTAAGGACTTTTTCCATACTAAGCTATGGATTGTGTGTGTGTGTATAGACAGAGCTTGTTAACATGCAAGCAGAGGCACAGCGGAGAATTCGGGAGACTGAAAAGAAACTTAAGGAGCTGCCACATCTTGCTCGCCAGCACAAGGTAAATTGTTTTTTCATTGTGGATTTGAAAGCATACCCTGTTGATTTATGTCAACTTATAATTTCTTCATGTGTGATCCCTGTCTGCCTCTCTCCAGGCCTTGGTCCAGGCTCTACAGCAAGAGAGCACAGATTTATTCACGGAGCTGGCCAAGAACGTGAGCCTAACAGGCACCCAGGCTGGCGAGCTCCTCAGCACCCATGAGACCTCCATAGGAAGCCAGGTTGAGGTGCAGATCCACAGACTGGAGCAGGAGGTGGTACAGCTCGGCTGGAAGTGTGAGGAGCTGAGCAGGCTGGCCGACATGCAGGACAACATCTGCTTCCTGAAGGTGTGAAGCAGGGAATCAGGGGGCTAACAAGATAAATAAATTAATAACTATCTACTGATACGTCATTCAGTGCCCTCTATGGTACAAAATTGCTGATGAAACTCATTTGTTCACAAGAATTTCCTGACCATGGAGCCACTGGCTAAGACGGGTGCCACGGAGGAGTCAGTGCTGTGTAAGGAGGAAGCTGTGGTTACCGCCATCCGCTCAGTCATGCAAGAATTACAAACATCAATACAGGAGCTCTGCAGAGCCAGTCTGGCCAAGATCACCACATTAGGTGGGCCTCCCCTAACCCTTGTTTTCTCCTCTCTCTTCTCCCCTCTTCTCCTCTCCTCCAGACAGTTAAAACTTGTCGTTTCTTCCTAGTGAATGTTCCCGTGCCTTCAGCACCCAGTGGTGCCGTAGCAGTTGACACAGTAAATGAAAACTCTGGTCAGGACAAAGCACAGAACACAGGTACAGAAAGGTCACATCATGCAGTTCATTGATGATTTTATATATATATATATATATTCTAAAGAAAAGGACACCTGATGAATCCCTCACAACTCACCCTCTCATTTCTGTAGTCTCTGATACGATGACGGACCCTCCACCTGTGCCGCCTCCAAGACCCCAAGGTCAGTTACTTTAGAAACTTAATGTGTACACAATGGAGTTGAGGTTTCTAGTATTTCCTTGTTGTATTTGTAATTTGTTTTTATTCCCTCTCTCCCCATTTCTGTGACATGAAGCTTCAGCCCCACCTCCACCCTTCCATCCTCCTCAACCTCTTGGTAAACACAAACCCTTAAATTGCCTACAGATAATAATCTCCTCTTAGAAACAGTTGTGGTGCAGATGAGCTGTAATCCCTGATTTCTTAACATTGAGTGTTTTCTTAATTCTCAGCGCCTCCTGCCGCAACAACAGGGCTCGTAAATCCAGAACCAAAGTCTAGAGAGGAATTGCTGAAATGTGAGTTCATCATGCTCCGCAATATGAAACAGACATCTCACACCCATCTTGACCTCAAAGTCAAAGATTTCTAACTTAAATGCATCCTGTCCCTTTAGTTCGCTTTGAACCCACCATGGACCCGAACACGGTGTATCGCCACATCCAGCTGTTAGATGGAGGTCATAAGGCCACGATGCGGGCTGAAAACCTGAACCCTCCTGACCACCCTGAGCGATTCCACTTCTGGAGACAGGTTCTCTGCAGAGAGCCCCTGGCTGGGAGCCCCTACTACTGGGAGGTGGAGTGGACTGGCCAAAAGGTGAATCCTTTCTATTTGTGGTTCATTTTTGGATCAATATGAATTCTTTCGTCTCTGCTCTGGCACCACCAGAAATGTCTTCCTTTCCTAATCTAGCTCTCCCTGTCCCACCATGCAGATCACCATTGGTGTGGCCTACAAGGAGATTGAACGTAAAGGATCGGATGACAAAAGTCGTTTGGGCCACAATCCCCAGTCCTGGAGCTTGTACTGGTCCGGCACTGGTTTCTCCTTCTGGCATGACGGGCAGGAAAAGCTCCTCAGCTCAATTAAAGCAAAACGGATTGGCGTGTATCTGGACCAACATGCAGGCACTCTGGCCTTTTACCGCATCACCAACAAGCAGGCCGACCTCATCCACCGGCACCAGACCCCCTTCACTGGACCACTGTACCCAGGATTCAGATTCTGGGCAGGAGTCGGGGCCACAGCGACCATCTGCCAACTGGATTAAGTTGTATATGAATGATGGCCGATCATTTGTATGATAAAAATATGCCTGATGCAAAGTTCCTAAAACTGTCTTTGTAAGTGAATAAAGAAGGAATATGCACACGTTATCGTCGTTCACACTTTGCGTGTGTATTTTTAATGGCTCAGAAATTTTGGCACCTGATTCTGAAGTATCTGTGGCGCTTTAACACAGGATTCTGGTCTGGGTGACACAAACAAGTCATTTCTCCTATCTTCTTGTGTTGCTGAGGAAATAACAACTGTCCTGATGATCTTATCATAGAGCCCCAAGCCTCAGTGGCCTGGTTCACTTGGAGCCCCATCCCTTAGAAGTTATCCCTTCTATCTCTAGTATTCCCACATGGAAATGCAAAAAAACCATCAGACCTGCATTGTTCCTCTCTCCCACCTGTTGTTTTCACTGAACACAGATTAGGTATCATCCCTAAACTGACAATGACAAGTCTACTTTTGGGTTCGGCCTCATATATATGTCTTCTCAGCTCCTTCCTCAATTAAAGGGAAGTTCATTTTGTGTACGAGTTTGACAACAACAAGTTTGAGAAATCAGAAAGATGTCAAACAACCGCTGGGCCTCTAGGTGCAAAATATGTATCTTGAATTAAAAAAGAAATTCCTGTGTAGACAGTGACTTCATGATCGACGTCATTCTCAGCTCGAACCACTCAACAACTCTTTAAAAGTACAGACGGCTGAGCATGCACAATAAAGCATGACACACTTTCATGAACACAGAGGAAAGACACTGTCTTTGTGTGTCGGTGGAAACACTGAACCACTCGGACAACCTGCCTCAGAGGGTCAAAATGATACCTGGCCTACATCTTCAGCACAAAGAGCCGGCGGGGGTGTGTGTGTGTACGTGACATGTGAAGCCCCCCACCCAACACATGAGTTCAAGGTATACAGGTATAGATAAAAAAAAGGGATGGACATGAGTGAACAGGGAGGAGCCAGATGTATGGAATTGATGGGGAAAACGTATATAGCTGTGAATCTTGACCCTGCATCAGTGTATCACACCTTCTGCTCTACTGACGCCAGCATCACCAGCCAGGGTAACCATGCGAGGTGAGAATGCTCCGTCAACAAGACATATGGAGACGCGACGCTTACAAGTTAAATTATCTGCTTCTCTAAGAGACAGTGTTGGTTTTCTCTATGTCCATCTTTCCCTCACAGCTATTGTCCTACTGTGTTTGCTGGGATCGGCTATGGCTGAAGAGGACAATTTTTCCTGGCGTGGAGCCGACAAGAATACTATTCCCGGCGATGTCAATAGTGAGAGATTTGGAAACGCACCGTCCGTCCATGCTGTGATACAAATAAAGCTCCGACCTGGTGCAAATGTGAATGTGTTTGTGTCGCCATACAGTTTGTGTCACGGACCAGTCGTCATGTGGCTGCTGTATGATGCAGCAGCAGATCCACAGGATGGAGTCATTCTTTAACGCGACGTTCGATCAGCTGGAAAAGAATCTCATGGAAACAAATACTCTCCTCAACAATATCAAAGGTGAGACAAGAGCATGTGTAACGCAGCATAAAGCAGCTGGATTGTTCAGTTGAATCTTCATCATGAATCTATTTGTGCACATCCAGACTCCAGATCTGCCTTCTCCGTCGCGCTCACCAGTGTAGACAATTGCTTCGGTCCCTTCCGAGACGAAAAGATCATTGCCTACAAGCACGTCTTCATCAATCTCGGCGCCGGCTACAACGTGGACACTGGTATCTTCACAGTTCCTCGCTCTGGTGTGTACAGCCTTGCCCTCACTGTCTACAGTGACGCCGGGTCGCCTGGCAACAGCCTCGCCGCCTGCGCAAGTCTACAGGTCAACGGTCGCGTGGTGGCAGGACCCAGAGAGAAGAACATGCAGGACCAAGAGGACAGTGCCACCATTGTTGTGGCTCTCCGGCTGATGGCGGGAGACAAAGTGACTGTCAGTTTGCCCATTGGATGTTTCCTGTGCGACAACAGCAGCCACTACAACACTTTCACCGGTTTCCTGCTCTATGGCACTGACTAAGAGAAATGAAGCTGCTCGGGGTTTCAGCTGTCACCATCTTGACAAGCTTTGAGGCTGCTAGAATAAATCTTCCTGAGGGGACAGCTGTGCGATGTTTTCCCTAATCTATCTGATCCTATGTGCTATTCATGTGCTATGATTCCCATTATCCCTGTTATGTATTGACCAAAATATGTTTTTCAAGACCAAGAAAATAAAGTTGATTTTGAACAAAACTGCAGTATTGTGGCATTTGAAAAAAAAAAGGTCTATCTATCTATCTATCTATCTATCTATCTATCTATCTATCTATCTATCTACACAAGGCTTAAAACAAACAGTTACTGCATTTTTTTCTTTTGGAGGATCAGACTCTCTGTGAGCTGTAATACTGGGCTGCTGAGGAGGACACTGAACTCCACACCTCATCTCAGGTGATAGATGATACCAGGGTGGCATCAACAACAAAGCCAGGAGGGCGTGCGTCTGCTCCAGAGTGAAATTCAGAAACTGAGAGCCTCCAGTGATGAATACATATTCAGCTCTAAAGTTATAAAGGGCAAATGGGGCAGGCGATAAATTTCAATCAGGAGGAGCGATGTCAAAAGAGGAGGAATTAAACATAGTCTTCAAGGGAGGGGCTTTGAGTAAAATATAAACACCATGGTTCCTGTCTACGTGATCAGTCTACGCACCTTCCACCACTTTTCCATCTTTGTGAAGCTGTGATCGCTGACCAGTATCAACATGAGAGGTGAGAAAGGAAACAAGCTGCAACGACAGAGGCGTCAGGGAGTGGGTAACCGTAGAAGTAATCTCTGAGACTCATTAGGGATTATAGTGTCCAAAAAAGTGGGACTGCGTTGTAACATACGCTTGTTTTCACATTAACATCAACAGAAATAGAAGGCACCGAAAGTCTGATGCAGAGGCCTTCAGTGATTAAAGCTGTTGTTCTTTTCCCCCCAGCTATTGTATTTCTTTGCCTGCTGCTGGAGGCTGTTGGTACAGAAACAAATTACACCTGGGGTATTTCCGACCCTAAGTTGATCAGCACCGGTGAGAGATACACAGGAAATCTGCTCTTTTTGTAAATATGTCCTTTCATGTGCAGCCTAGTGTACGACTGTGTGTGTGTGTTTTCACTCAGAGTGTCTTTCGGCATCATGTGGCTGCTGCATGATTCAGAAACAAATGAAAAGGATGAGGCAACACTTTGATCTTATCGCTAGTGGAATGAACGAGTACCTGACAAAATTAAAGACGGCCCTCAACCATACAGCAGGTGAGCAACACATTCATGAGTCCGACTAAACCGATCCACGTTTCTAACCTCTAACCTGACCTGTTTCATCGTCTGTGTGTGTGTGTGTGTGTGTGCATCAGCCCGCAGCGCCTTCTCCGTGTCACTGACCAATAATATGTCCTGCTCCGTCCCCGCCGCTAACGACAAGGTCATCGCCTATGGCAATGTCCTCCTCAACCTGGGAGGCAACTACGACGCGCAGAACGGTGTCTTCACCGCTCCTCATGCTGGTGTCTACTCCCTCACAGTCACCATCCATGGCAATGCTACTTCTGGTGCAACAAACGTGCCGAGCTGCGCTCATCTGCAGGTTAACGGCCAGGAGGTGGTGGCTGCGCTCAGCGAGAGGCATGGCCTCGACCCCCAAGACAGCAGCAGCATTGTTGTAGCCTTGAAGCTGAAGGCTGGAGATAAGGTGGCCGTCGTCCTGCCCAAAGGGTGTGTGATCTGCAATAAAAAACAAACCGAGCACTATAACACCTTCACTGGCTTCCTGCTCTATGTCAGCTGAGCCCAAAAGGTTCACATCTGCTCAGTGAAAACGTTTATTGTAACGCTCACGTATCCAATGATATCTGACTGTTTTCATGTAGTTTAGAACTGCCCATTATCACCTTTAGAGAGACATCATGTTTTTTTTCTCTGCGTTCAGCAAGAAAAAAATATGATTTAACTTTGTCATGTCTGTAGATCTTTCATTTACTGAAACAGTTCCGCGTACAAAGTGATAGAATTATGAATTTAAGAAAAGTCTGTTTCAGAGTCTCGCTATGAAAAATAAACCATGCTTGTGAAGAAAATAGTTGGTGTTGTGAAGTGTGTCCATCCCTAACAGAGAAAACAAAGGAAAAAAAATAAAATAAATACATAAAAAAACATGTTTGAGTTTTACTCAGCAACTTAAAAAATATAGTAATAATAAACTTTTGATTTATATAAAAATACAGGTAGACACTTAATAATAATATTATTAATAATATATTTCATTTTTATTCTATTTTATTTTGTGTTTTATTTGGCACAGTAGTCCAGCCATCACTGATTTCAACAGCCCACACATAAGTCAAACATTTTATTTCAGTATTTTATGTTGTGTGAAAAAAACTGGTCTTACCTAAATTAAAAACTAGAGATGAGAAGACAGAGAGGTTATTGAAGGACAGGGTGTTTTGTGATCATGAGAGGGAACGCGAGTTGTCCACTAACCAGAGGGTCAGCACGTGGCGGTCTGTCCTCCCCATCCCACCGGCCAGAGTGTCGCTGCACAAGACACTGAACCTCGAATGGTCAGCCAGCTGTGCAGGGTGTTACATGCTAGAGAGAATACATGAGTCTAAACATTTTGAATATACTTTTGTTTTTTGTTTTTTTTTAATATATCTCTCAGTCCAACTTTACTCAGGACAGGTGTTAATGAAGGGAAGAAAGGTCACACATGATGTAATATGCATCTATATGATATATGAAGAACCATTTTGAATAAAGCCTCTTATTCAGTACGGCAACAGGATGTGTGGAGCAAAGGGTTAAATTTTATCCTTGTTGGTAAATGACAATGTGGAGTATGTGTGTGTGTGTGTGTGTGTGTGTGTGTGTGTGTGTGTGTCCCACACAGGGAAAATTATTTTAAAAAAACCTAGGTGGAGCGATGTAATAAGAAGAGGGATTAAACTGAAAGGTACCGAGGGAGGAGCTCCGAGATAAATAAATATCCTTGGCACTTCCTCTCGCGATCCAGTTGATCATACATCCGTCCTTCAGAGGCCGTCATCATGAGAGGTGAGACTAGACACATTTAGAGGGGTAGCAGGTTTACATATATATATATATATATATATCAACACAGGAACAGGTCTAATGTAATGTCTTTTTCGTGCCACCCCCCAGCTATTTTATTGCTGTGCCTGCTGCATGCAGCCTCTGCTCAGTTTGAGTGGCCAAATCTGTTGCCGTCCTCCAATAAAGACAAGCAACAAAGTGGTGAGGAATTGTTGATTGTACACAACGTAGCCATAGATGTTCTTCTCTGCAAGTGTGCTCACGTGTGCTTTTTATTTATTTTTTTACTCAGTGTGCAAGCAGCCAAATTCTTGTAGCTGCTGTCTCATCCTGCAGCAAGTGAACGCCCTGAGCTCGCACTTCAACTCGACCCTGGACGCGCTGGACAGGGAGTACTCACAGACACTGCAACAGATCAATAAGATTGAAGGTGGGTAACGTGCACTACACAAAGCAGGACAAACACCCAATGGCACCACACTAATCCACCTGTTGTTCTTCCTCCTCTGCATCTGCAGCCAGCCGCACCGCCTTCTCTGTCGCTCTTCAATATACCACTTTTGAGTGCTTCGGGCCCAAGACTGCTGACGCCACTGTTATCTACAAGCATGTTTTCCTGAACCTGGGCAACCGCTACAACGTGAGCACTGGCGTCTTCACCGCTCTCCACTCGGGTGTCTACACCTTCGCTGTGACCACCTACAGTGACGCTGGGGTTGCAAAGAGTCCCCTGGCTGCCTGTGCCCAGCTTCAAGTCAACAACAGGGTGGTGGCCCGAACGAGTGAGCAAAATAAGGAAGACCAAGAGGATGGAGCCACTAATGTTGTTGTCGTGCAACTGACAGCTGGGGATGAGGTGTCCGTCGTCATGCCCAAAGACTGTTCGCTCTGTGACGACAACAGCCACTACAACAGTTACAGCGGCTTTCTGCTGTTTGCTCTTTAAAGTGGGGGTAAACTCTGCGTTAGGCTCTCTTGTCCCACCGAAGAGGTTAGACTCGTTCTGTGGTGCCCTCATCTCATCTCAGTCTGTTCTTTTTGATTGATGCCAGGTCTTAACTGTCCATCACCTCCGGAATCAGCGCATGTGATTTGAAATCTTAGAGTGAGAATCTGTCGTTTTCACACAGGTGTGACCAGAGGTTTTGATGTCTTCATTGAACTGAATTAAAGTTGTGAAACCTTGCCTCAACTTTGCGTCTGTTTTTAATTTTTCAATTGAATTCCTTCTCTTTTACCATGAAATTAAAATGTTTGTTACCAAACATTATAGTATTTACTTTGGGTAGACATATGCAAATCCAATCCATCACATGAGGCCTTTAGGTCTCGACAAGGAATAAGAAATAGATTTCAATATTATTCAAAAGAGAAATTATCAAATAGGAATCTGCTGACCTCATTGTTAAAAACTATAGATAATACTTAATAACAGACGACATGACATCCTTCATCCATCTTCATTCCCTCTACATTCACTCATCCGTCATTACGGCCTGAATTTGTGTTCATTTCAGCCACTTTCATGACAAAGATAGAGACCCTCGACTTAATTTTGGGCAAACAGAGACTGCTAAGTAAAGAACCTCGGATAATCTGATGAACAGCTTCACTTCACAGACGAGAGGAGGAAAAAAAGTGGAACACCACACACTCTCTTGACTCAGTCGGTCGGCCAGGGACAATGCTGTCACCTTAAATGGCTGCTGAAAAAGAGCTTTCTCATGAGGGTGAAAAGCAGCAGCGGCAAACAACACCAGCCCGTGGTGGCACGTCCCATCACTGCAGGGAGGGGGAACTAAAGCCTTTGTCACAGCGGATATAACGTATTTTTCTGCTATGACATTTGCTTGTTTAAAGATCTACTGCCACAAAGTGTCGTTGAATAATTCGGTCCAGAGGGGCACATCAGCCACAGAGCTCAATGAGGACGTGTAAGTGTCCCCCTCCCCTCACCCAAAAAAATGATCCTCAAATTTCAGCAATCCTGGCTCCTTCAACAGCTGCTCCAAAAAGAATGGCAGCACATTATTTTGCACTTGATTCCTGTGTGCATGCAGACATAAAACACCTGATACATCGTGGCCTCTGCCTAGAAGATAACACTGTGAGGAACCAGGTCAGGTGACCTGCGACTGTATACCTATGGATGGAGAGCACAAAGCGAAGTCCCAGGAGCCCTGACAGCTTGGAAAAGTAGCCGTCCACAAAGGAGACACCTTGTTATCGAATAGGACTGGAGGAAAAACAACCTCCGGTTAAAAACAGCGTGAGAAGTGGCACGCACAGCTGACGGGCATTTTGTTCTGGGCTTTGAAAAAATGTAGATCAACATGAGAAAACCTGAGGGACTCTTATACAAAGATTTATTAGAGTGCGTCATGACAGAATATTGGGAACGCCAGCAGGGCCCTGAAACACAAAGCACAGAGATCAACGTGCACATATTCAGAACTTGTGTTGCCTCATAAAATGTTTTGGCGTCTCTCACAATGCGTTTGCAGTACGCCACAGTAGTTTTGTTTGACTATCACTTGATTATAGGTGTACGACAATAGAAATGATTCTATTGCACCACGAAAACAAGATCATTTAATTCACAGGGAAGTGGGGTGAGTGTGGGCCTCGGCTCAGTATCACCTCTGTGTTCCCTTTGTGCTGCAGCAGTGTCCGATCGACGCCTTTATCGATGCACTGATAGCACCTTCCTATCAGCTCTTTTTGTCCTCTCATCTGTGGGCCACTGAATCCCTCAGGGAACTGACAACAATGTTCCCCATAACAGCATTTGTGTCCTCTGGACAACAAGACACCTCTGTCCTAATTACAGGTATTATGGTCCCAACAACTGAGCTGACAACTTTCACACTAAGGGGAAATCAAGGACTGCTCCTGGGATGCACTTCCCTCTGCTGTTACAGAGAGGCAGTGTGGGATTGTTTGGTTAGTGAAACGCTACCCCACGGGATAAAGTTTCAGTAAAGGCCTGGGGAAGTCATGACATCAATCAGTGTGTGTGTGTGTGAGGTGGAGCTTCTGCTATTTACCTCCTCACAGGGGAGGAGGATCACCTGTAGTGCACGAATGAGATGATAAAAACATCCTCTGCGTCAAAACCTTTCGTTTCTCCGACTCACAAGAAGCTGACCGAGTCTTTGAGAACAAGGAAAGGGAGGAACAAACACAGTAAGTGTCATGTCCTGAAAAAGGACACTATATACTATATACTACATTGTAAGATACGTATACACAGTTTGGAGATCGAACCATATTTAGAGCCTGAGACTGCAGATGACAGATTCAGTGGTCTGAGGCTCAGGTTTTAAAGTGGCCGTTGGTTTGCCTCTCCTTCCTGCGTGTTACTCTGTGATGATCCATCACTGATTACAACTGCTTGTACAGATGGTCGTGTTTCCAGTTTTGTTCCTGTTGGGCTCAATGATTCTCTCTGCTCGTGGGCAATTTGAATCCCCCACCATCGACTCAATGAGAGAGGCCGCACGTAAGCAAACAAGCACTGCCCGATATCATGTGTTCACTTTTCATTCTTGTTCATTTTATGCTCCAGTTTACGAACGAGCTTTAATCGTCAGTGCAATTTCCCCTTGTCACCGTTCCTCTGTCGTGTCCCAGTCAGCTATAAGGGGAAGCTGCCGTGTGGCAAATGGGACTGCGACTGCGCCTTCAAACAAGAGCGTGGCTGCTGCTGTGGAACGAATGACTTATACCAACTGGAAGACAGGACCTTCCAAAGGATTATGACCTTGTGGGACAGTCTCACCACACTGAACAAGCGAGTGGAGGAGACCATAGGTGAACACACAGATGGATATTTCCAACTTTTAAAAAATGTGGACACAGATTGATTGTGCAATGAAGCTCTCCCTCTCCATTATCCACAGGTCACCGGAAAATTTCCTTCAAAGCAATTCTAAATACCACAGACCCAGCGCTTGGATTGACGGGCGGCTGCTTTGGTCCTTTCACCACCAATGTGTCGATCCCCTTTAATTCTGTCACTCTGAATGATGGCAAGGGATACAACCCATCCTTGGGTAGGAAGCACACGCCAGAAGGAGAAGTGAAATAAAAAGCTTTGCGCATCTTTTTAAATGAGAAGCTTTTCCACCAACGCCTCACCTTTCTGTCCAGGCGCCTTCACCGCCCCTTGTGATGGTGTTTACGTCTTTTCCTTCACAATCTACTCGGCTGTGGGAGTGGGCAAGCGCCTCTATCACAGAGTAAACCGCCCCCAGAGACACTTGGCAAATTTCTGAATTTAAAAAGAACCCTAACCCTAACTCTTCATTTGGTTTTTGTTTTCTCCTTTGTGAAGGTCCAGATGCTCCTGAACAGCAATGGAGTCGTCAGCGTGTGGGAGGACAATCGAGAGGATGGCGAAGACAGTGGCTGCCAGGTAAGAAGCAAACCTACAAATGTGTGAGTGACAGGACAGTGTGGTGCCGTGGTGATTTTGAGCAAACGTGCCAACTGTTTACTATGTTTGTTCTCAGGTTGTGGTGTTGCACTTGAAGAAAGGCGATCACGTCTACCTGCTGTTGATGTCCGGGAGGAAGCTCTGTTCAAACCACACCCACAGCAGCTTTACTGGTTACATGTTATACCCTATCGACAATGTGTAATAATCAGTTGGAGATCCAGGCCTCTCAACCTCCATCAGTCCAGGACCTTAAACAAAACCCATTTATACTGAGACGAACAATCCAGTGGTCACACGTCGGATGTAGGTTCCAGGGACCAGCCCCCTGTCCACTGCAATAGAAGCTGAGTAGGCTGAGTCGTACATACACACAGTAGAACCATGCATGTGTACTGAGGCATTTAAGATCCAATGCAGTGGCTTTAAAAAAGCAGAAACGATCGAAATCACATGACTGGAAATGTTTGCATCTTTAAAAAATATCTGCTTGTGAATAAAGAACTATGGCTCTGAAGATGTTCTGGGTAAAGAATAAATACGTGGAATTGTTTTACACCAAGAAAGATTATTTGACACACACACACACACACACACACACGCAAGTAGCAGTCAGAGGTTTTGGGAATGATAACAGTGCTCCTGCTGCTTGGCCTGTGACAGTATTGTATAACACTGTAAATAAATGCCTTTCATGGAAGCTCAGCAGAGATGAATCTAAACCACTGCCAATCTCAGAGAATTCCTTCAGTTAAATAAACATCTGATGTAGGAGCTTACGGATACGTGAGCAAACAGGCAGACACACACACACACACACACACCTCCTTTTGTCATCATCACCCTTCCCACATTTCCTCCCTGCCCCATCCACCCCATCACCTCATTTTGTGTAGCCTGTTTGAATGAGTTAGGGATGTGATGAAAATATGCGCAGAATTCCTGCTGACCAAACTTGGCGGCCGTCTCCCTCGTCTGCGTGAAACGGCTCTTCCCAAATAAGGCTGGGCTTTTTAACGCGCCGTGAGGGGAAGAGACGCACAGACAGGCAGAGGGAGCTGCTGAAAGGCCATGCCTTTTTAAGGATGAAGTTTCCTTTTTTTTCCGCCCCCTTCTCCTCTCGCTCCCCCTGCTCCTCCTTCACACTCCCTCCTCCCTCCCTGGGAGTCTGCTTCAGCAGACTGTAGTGAAGTCATCTCGCCTCATCTGCTCCTTTTAAGCCGGCATTTTTGAGAGGGAGGTGCCTGGGATGCATATACAAACACTCAGTGAAACACCCCTCACTCACGCATAAACTGCTCTTGTGGCCAGGAGAGAAGTGACCTATTCCTTCACTCAGTGAGTATGCTCTTCCTTTATTTCACTTTCAAGGATAAAGTTCTGACCATCACCTTATAGATCAGTCAGATCCTTTCATATTTAAAATGCACGGTGCATATTTGTGTCAATTCCACAGGAATTTTTTTTTTTAAATATGAAAAAACAATGACGCGTATTCATGTCACTATAATGTTTATGCAAATGATACTTTCCTTAACCATGAGAGTAACTGTTAACACCACAGGTTGTTCAACAGATGCTAGTTTGAGTTTTCCTGATAGCCGCCTCTGTGTGAATAGAGAGCACTGATAATAACTGATGATGACCATCCCAGTAAAACTTTGATAATCTGCTTCATCCTCCTGCTCTCTGCTTTTCACTGGTCTTTTCACCCTCAGTCACATGACACAGATGTTATTCGAGGGTTTTAATGGGATTTCTTTGTGTAGCTGGGACAGGAGAAGCAGAGAGGTGCTCTGTCTACGTCAGTGAACTTCTGTTTGCACAAGAAAATGATCCACTGCTATATGGCCTTGGATGAGGATGAGGATTCAGATGCTGATAGAGAGACAGGAGACTACTCTGTCTCCATAGAGGACATTTATGGCCATCCATTCTTTCATTTCCTGCATGTTAACAGAAATCTGCTGTAAAGTCTATTTTTTAAGTAGCAGCAGATAATATGACCGGCACTGTCCGAGCCCAGAGGCCGGGCAGTCTATAAAGCCAGGA
Source organism: Pseudorhombus dupliciocellatus (assembly GCA_016785235.1). Lineage (NCBI taxonomy): Eukaryota > Metazoa > Chordata > Actinopteri > Pleuronectiformes > Paralichthyidae > Pseudorhombus > Pseudorhombus dupliciocellatus. The sequence continues at coordinate 3,455,661 of JAFBJW010000075.1, forward strand.
ACTAACCACAGTCAGGTCAGCCCGGGGTCAGCAGAAATGTGATTAAGAAGTTTGTCAGAATAATCAGAAGCATGACGGCTCTTGGCAGCACTTCAGGAAATTCCTGGTGTGATAAGGAAAACCTGGCAGGTTTACGCAGAGCGGCAGTTTTCCTGCGAAGCTGGTGTTGAGCCGCATAACAAAAGAGCCCAGAGGAGCGGATGTATAACACATCCGCTGTCAGGGAGAATGTCCCCCAACCAGAGGATGCTAAATTCAGGCTGTAATATCAGAATAAATGGATAAATCTCAACTCAAAACCAGAGATCCATGATGCTTCACAAAATAATGTTTTAGTGCAAAACAGCCACAAATCCAGCGTCCCATTTACATTCATTTCTAATCATTGTTGGTTAGCTGATGCACTAAGGAGGAGGCGAGGCCTCAGGGTGCCACATCCCCTCAGGCCGCCACAGTCGCCGCAGCCCTCGCACTGGTTTCCTGTTCTGGCATGAGGCAGACTCACCATGGCAGCAGAGGGAAAAACACAACTGTGAGAGATGGATGGAAAGAGAGTGATGAAGTCATGTTTGTGGGATTTGAGAGGAGACATTATAGGCTTTTCTTTTATTTGTGGCTTTGTCCCATTAGCTCTCACTTTTTTTTTTCCTTTTGTCTCACTTCATTCTCTCTTTCATCTTTCAGGTCGTTTCTTTAGTTCCATTACTCACTCACATTTTGGGATTCTTTTTAGAAATGGCTCTTTTTCACAGTCACAAAAATTGTACATTGCAGCGAAAGTAAATTTAATGAGACTTTGTTTCAAATTGTTTTTATAATCTACGTCAAGGGCACACAGACTTGAGTATTTGAGGAGACTCAGACAAACAGTACAGATGGTTGTTTAGCAGATAATCCTGAGTTATTGGACCTGGGCTGGGTCCTAAGCATAACAGCCAGTCCCTAGATAAACATTAACCCAAAATAGAGCCCAAGTCCTAATGGACCTCTCTAACTTCAACAAATATTATGTGATCTTTGTACGGTCGTCATGCATACACACATAGAGAACGATACAGGAACCCTCTCCTCTCTCCTCTTCTGGTAGAAGGCATTGAGTGCACAGTGTGGTGAGCATAGCTTCTGTCTCCCTCTCTGCATGTGAGTGTAGCATGAACGATTTGCATTTGTGGTCCAGAGAGTAGTTTATGAGGTTGAAACCTAGAGGCCCATGGAAAACAAGAGAGCTTAAAGGCAAACCAGACAAACATTTTTTCTGTACATAATGATTACATAATGACGTATGTCAGTGGGAATATCAAGGGGGAAAGAGTATGTGCGCCTGCCAGAGCGAGAAAGGAAGGCGGACAAAGTGAAAATACAGTAAAGGAACCTGTGGCTGTGTAAAAATGAGATTGCTGCCAGCATGTGTGTTTGGTTTCCTGCGGTCTGAAAAAGGATTACAGGGAATGCAAAGAATTTATAATTAACAGGGCTGGTAGTAATACTCTGCGGACAACTTCGGGCAGGAGTCTGTTACAGCCATTGCCATGCACACTCAAATGTGCCGACATGCAGTGAATCTACTTGCACGGGTGGTATAGATACTTTCTTGAACGGTATCATTAGATGGAATAGAAAAAGCTAAATAATTATCTGATAGGTTATTGGATGAATGTTACAGTGACGCATCATCTTTGAATGTAAGTGAACATTCGTATTCCTTCAGTGGTGAGCAGCTCAAGAGACAGAGGTGGTGGAGACTAAAACAAAGCAAACATTGCTCAAGATAATGTTTCTTAGAAAATTCTGTTAACAGGTTCCTGACGTCGGTAATAAAACGAGAATGTGTTTCCTTTCTGATGAAAATAATGTGTCCATTAACTAGTTTCTTTTGGACCTTGGTGCTTCCCGTCCATGCCAGAGATGAGCCTCCCACACTCACTCCCGGGTTTAACCTTTAACATTTGAACTCTCCAGGAACAGGAAGTTGAAGTGACCTGACATCAAGATGGCTGCAAAGGTTGGATGGTGCAGACAGCACTTTGATATGGGCTTTGCACTTGGCTGATGGCCCAAACGCAACAAAAAAAAAAAAAAAAAAAAAGAGACAAACCGGTGCTAGCAGTGACGTGTGTGTATGCGCTGACAGGGATGTGTGTGGAAAAAGAAAGAAATCTGGCTGAAACAGAGCTCCCATTGGACACCACTTTGCCTCTGGTCCTGATGGGGCTTAATGGTGTGCAGTGGGAGACAACGCTGTAAGTGCCACTGTTACGAAAGGTTTTCAAATTAAGTGCTGAGCATTTATGCTTATTATTCACACGCTTTGACATGCATGTCATCAATGTTTATACTCGTGTATGTTGTACAATGTATACACATGAAAGGAGTACCTGGGTGTGTATGTAAACGTGATTTAGTGTAACCTGTATTCACACACCCATGCATGCAGTGCATACAGGACATTTGCCTATTTAACCAAAGGGGATCGTTCCTGGAAAACGTCTGTGTGATAAATTGTCCAGTGACACTCCTTCCATTTCCCCCTCACCTCTCAGGGAGTCGGCATGGCTAACAAGGGTCCAGCGTTCGGCCTGAGCCGACAGGTTCAGGATAAAATTGACAGCAAGTATGACTCTGAGCTGGAGCAGATCCTGGTGGAGTGGATCAGTCGTCAGTGTGGTTCCGGAGTGGGACGACCAGAGGCGGGAAAGATGGGCTTCCAGGCGTGGCTGAAGGATGGCTGTGTGAGTACTCTTTGATTGACTGATCGTTCTTTCCCTGCTTCTGTTACTCAACCTTGTCCTCCCTGCAGGTCCTGAGCGAGCTGATTAACAGTCTGTTCGCCGGAGACAAACCTGTGAAGAAGATCCAGAGTTCAAGCATGGCCTTCAAACAGATGGAGCAGATCTCCCAGTTTCTCAATGCTGCTGAGAAGTATGGTGTCACCAAGACTGACATGTTCCAGACCGTGGACCTGTGGGAAGGTCAGAGGGGCTCTGTCCTTGGACAGATGATAATGTGAAGGACAATAGGGTTGATTGAAGGGTTAATAATAGTGGCTGTGTGTGTGTGTGTGTGTGTTGGAACAGCTAAGGACCTGGCGGCAGTGCAGAGGACCCTGTCAGCTCTGGGCAGCTTGGCCATTACCAAGGATGAAGGAACATACAATGGAGACCCTAACTGGTTCTTCAAGTAAGTCAGAAACTTGAGATGGAAATTATTTGGGCAACGTGTTGGTATACGATTGCCTTTATCTGTTAAATGACATTTTTCAATGACGCGTTGCAGGAAAGCGCAGGAGAACAAGCGAGAATTCAGCGATGAGCAGATAAAGGCCGGCAAAAATGTTATCGGCCTTCAGATGGGATCCAACAAGGGAGCAAGTCAAGAGGGCATGAGCTACGGCAGACCCAGGCAGATCATGTAAATTCAAAGAGGAGAACCCGATCCCCCGCAGCCCCCTAGACCCTCTTATAGCCTGATAGCATCTGACTGGTCCACTACAAGACCCCTTTCACACTAAAACCATCTCTGCTTTGGAGTTTAGTCACTTCCTTAAAAAGTTCCCCTTTCTCTTGAGCCTTAACACAGTTCCTGAACCCCCATGTAGATGAACCACAGTGCTCACCATGCTTTTTTATCCCACTTAAGTTAATTAGGCCCAATACATTTCAATATTTCAAGTATGAGAAATGAGGAATCAGAAATATTATTTTGCCTTGGAGGTAAAAATACCGCAACGGCCATGGAAACATGTATGTCATCTTACATGACAGGAAACTGTTCCATTTCTGATGGACAACATTGTTGAGTGGTGCCACCCATCGCAAATCAGTACTCAAAATATTCTTCTATTCTTCCCACAATGCAACACCTGCTGTATCAGCACCAATATTTTTGTACATTGTCTTAATAAATACTGACTTTGAAATACATCTCTGATTTGACTTCTGAATGATTCTGCGTATTTTATGTTTCCAATTTTAGAAAATAAGAATATCTAATTTGAAGGATCCTGCAATTAATTATAGGTTTAATATATTCAGTGCTATCAGTCCATCTGTAAAAACATGCTTTACTATAATATTTAGAATATCTGCTTGATCAAAAAACATCACATGACCAACCTAAGAGGATATCCCATCAAGTCTTTTAATGTCATTCACATCATCTGTAACTTGCACAGCAAAACAGTCACCAGTTCAGCCCAACAATCCTTTACATTACAAAATTAAATTCTTTAATACATTCTGGAAAAACACATTGTACAAATCCTTAAGAGTTGGTATACATCTGTACAGCCGACACACATTGTGTATATATTACAATTTGTAGAAAAAAAATACATATGCAAATCCCACACTTGAGAATACCACTTCAAGTTTCTTCAGTAGTTAGGTTAATAACCCTCAGAAAATAATCCCAGACTTCAAAATCAAAGCTGAGAAAATAAACAATTTTGTTCTTAAAATACAGTACCCTCTAAAAAGCTCACATTTCAGGAGACCTTATGATGGAAGACTTTGAAGCACACACACACAAGGCACTCTCAATCACTTTCACACGCACACACACACTCGCTCCTCAGCGTACTGCAGTGCACATCATGTCTGATTCTTCCTTTTGATTTCGCCCCTTAGGGGCATCACATCAAACTGTGAGCTCAGTCCCTCTGTTGGAGCACAGACAACCCTGTTGTTACACTATTATTCTCATAGTGCATTTGGTCCATCACAAGTTAAACCAATCTCAGGAAACTTTGACCAAAACATTCACACATTTCAGTTTTTCCTGGTCAGGAAGATGGACAAATGTGCAAACCACACACATGCTCAGAGTCACAGTTCAAACATATTTCATACAAGGCCACATGTTTGCTGAATGCAGAGAAAGACAGACTCCACTCTTCAGTCAAGTTTATCAGCAGGTCCACACTGGGACGTCACCACAGTTACCGCTGACTGGGGGCAGAGCCACACAGGAGGTTAGGTGTGTGGAGAGGAGACAGAAGCCTGAGACATCCTATTAGCACAGACAGTGAGAAAGCCGTCGTCAGGCTCAGTGCTATGTTAACAGCTGCTCTCCATTGAACAGCTTTGCTTTGGCCTCGGAGTCCTGTACCGCTTGCAGCTCCACCCCTGAGTCCACTTCCTCTTCATCCTCATCCTCTTCCATAGCTTCCTCCACTCCTCTTCCAAGGCGCGCCCTCCTGCCACGGTGACCCCGCCTCTTGCGCAGGCAAAGAAGGCCCCTGAGGTCCAGGTGGGCCAGGGTGACCTCTAGTGTGTAGTAGAGGGACCAAAAGAGAGCAAAGCAGCCCAGCAACAACAGAAACTGCAGGGGAGAGAACGAGGTCAGCCCCCTTTGTTTCAGACAATATGACTAGAGAACAATGAGTGTTAGAACATGTGTCTCAAAGTGAAGCCCAGGACAACACACAGAAAAAAGGGCACCAATATAGTAATGGTGCTATGTGTTAAAGTGTGTGTTGCTAATTTTACCTTGAGGTTGTTGGTGGTGAAGGGGCTGACGATCTCTGAAGGAATGTCCAGGCCTGGAGGGCAGGGCAGAGAGAAGTTGCTGTCCAGAAGTGTGCCACTCATGGCCTCCTCCACAAGCCTGTGAGTCAGTGCACAGCCATCAACATCAACAACATCATTTGCTAATTCCAACATGATCAGTTGTTCAGATTTGCAATACAAGTGGATCAACGTCAGTGCTGTAGCATCTGAAGAACAGCAGGGACTGCAGGGTCTTACTTCTGTCTGTCCTTGACCTCACTGAAGGTCATAGAGGAACCATACAGGGTCAGCTTCCACTGCTTCAACACCCCCAGAGCAGCATACTGCTTAGACGACAGCTCTTCTACAAGACAACAGAAATAAGTCAATGCAAACACAAACACACATGTAGAACTGTGTGTATGCCAACACTGGTCAGTGTGTGTAGCAGCGTCTTACTGTGGTCGGATATCTTGAGTGTGTACTGGCCCTCCGCTCTCTCTCCCCAGCAGCGCACAGTGGAGAAGGTCCAGTCCTGGTAACCTGCAGAGTCTCTTTAAGGACAAACACAAAGCATTTGATTGGACGGCAATCAAAGAAAGTGATATTACGACAGTTTTACATGTGAGCGGAAAAATGGACACATTTCTTTAATTAAGTAGGGGTGTGAGTGTGTGTACCTATCAATGGCACGCCGTGCCCCTATGACTGACATCATACCACTTGGACAGATCAACAAAATTTCCAAGTTGCCGCGGCAAGGGTGGGTTATTGTCACGGTAACAGCCACGTGCTCCAGCGTCTCCATTCCAGACTGTCTCAGGTCATCAGCAGTGACTGGGGGAGAGGACAGAACAGGGTGTTAGGATTAGGCTTTAAACACGGAGCGCCTACCTCGGAAATTGCGTTCACACATCCACCCCGTCTAGAGAAAATACAGAGGAACTGACCATTTGTGATTTGATGATTTGCAGCTAACACAGTTCAATCAGGAGAAAAAGTCTCATCATAAGTGTTGGCTGTCATGTCTCCTACATCCTCAGTGTGAAAGTGTTGGCTGTCATCCCTCTGATCACCTCATGCCCTGCCACATGTGTCGGGTCATTTCTTGGTATTTCCCGGGCTCTGACTGCTAATGAGCCGTGCTACTCCCTGACTATGTAGGGCTGCACACATCCTCGGGGCAGGGAGGGACACAAAGCGACGGAGGAGGAAGAACAGAGATTTTGGGAGACTGAGTAGGAAGGACAGAAAAAGGAGAATGGTTGTAAAGAGATGAAGGCTGGAGAGGGCAAGTGTGATGAAGGCGTTGCAGTGTGGAGGAACATTTCTACAAAGCCAAATGAATGGATAGTGTCCAGTTCATCTGAACTTGATTTTCACATGCAGAAACCTGTTGTTTGGATCTGTCATGTCATTTTCCAACCGCTTATCCGTTACCGGGTCGCGGGGGTAGCACGACTGCACCCAAATCACATTGCACCAGTAACCTGAGACCTCCTGCAGGTGGTGAGCCTACTGGAGGTGGTTCTGTACCGCCAAATTAAAACTATTACAAAACTCAAATGGATTGAGCTGATTATCCAAGATAAAGTCACTGTGAGCTGATAAACACTAAGCACGCTCTGTTCACAAGAGAGAAGAGTGTGTATCTCTAATTGCACATTTCATCCTGACTCATGTGTTCTTCCAGCTAAATCTTTCCACAATTTAACCCAAATTTCCTTTTATACACAATATTTTCTCTTTTGATGTGAAGCACTTGACAGCAACCCAGTGCTTCAATTATTCACTGTCTGGTACACACACAGACAAGAAGCCAGCAGGTAGCCAAGATCCGTAAACACTAAGAAAACAATCAGTGCTAATGAGTGGGGCAGACATACCTGAACAATCTCAGTTGAATCTGTCTGGGATCCGACCAGTACTGATTCAACTGAGGTTAAAAAAATGTGAATTGTAATAATTTAATGTGATTCCATTTCTTTTTTTGAAATGAAGCCCAGACAGACTTTTTTGAAAGAAAGTCTTTGTCCTGTTCCATGAGACCACACACACACACAAAACTGAACCTGTTTTAGTGAGGACACTCACATAATGCATTCACTGACCCCTAAGCTTAGCAATAAAACCTTAATCCTAAAAGTCTTTTAGAAAGTAACCACCAGCCAAAATGTCCTGACTGTCGTCATTGCTCAAAATGGTCCTCACAATGTTCAAGTGTTGTACAATCTGGCCAAACTCCAGACTCCTGGCTGGGACCAGGTTTTATAGATACAGATCGAGGGAGGGGAGGAAATGTTTCTGCTGGTTTGAAACCACCATATGTGAGACAGTGTGTGTATGTGTGTGTGTGTGTGTGTGTGTGTGTGTGATGTGAAAAAACTGCAGAATCGGTGAGTAATAAAGAAAAATGACAAAAGGTACTGAGAGCAGTTCTAAAAAGCAGCAAGGAAAAGGCAGTAGGGGAAAAAAGGAAATGGCAGCGATCTCACTCAGTACTTGTATGCAGACGTAGGAACACACAAACAAGAGGACTTTACCTAATATGGACAGGGAATCTGACTAAGGAGCAGGCAGGGAGAGAAGCAGGGAGTCAGCTACAGAGAGCAGTGTGTGCATCTGTCCAACACAGACACACTGACAGAGGAGCCAACAAGCAGACATATTTACCCTTCCAGGTACGGATCAGCACATCCGGATAGTTCGGGATGGACGCCTCCTCTTTAATGACTGAGCTCTGATAGGACACAAGGAACGGCACTGACTCCCACACCTGTGAAGCAGAGAGCACTTAGGGTTCTAGCTGGTTCTAACTTGCTGTGTGAATTATTAAAAGAATTAATAGTGACGACAGCTCAGCACTGGTGTTCAGAGCACGTACATTGGCAGCGTTGACGAGTCTCCATGCGTTGAGCAAACCGAAGCCGTGCTGGTGGCTGTGATGGAAACCAGCTCCGTTCACCCTCCAGTCGACACTGTTGTCACACTGTTAATACAAACAAAGATAACACACAGCCAAGTTTACTTTAAGCTCTTGCACAGCAATGTAAATTAGGGGCAACACAGATAGCATCACTTATATTTCTCCTTTCACACCTGGTATATAATTGAGTCCTGCATGTGTGTCCTGTGATAACTTAAGATCAGATCGTACTTCCCTTGTTTGGATATGCAAATAAACAAGAAACTAATGTTGTTTTTACCCAGTGATTGAAGAGAGACTGAAGAGTTTTGCAACGTCAAAGAATATGTGTTTGTGTTGGCGTGAGTGAGAGAGCGAGAGAGCCAGAGAGAGAGAGGAGAGCAGCTGAGTGAATCTTGCAAAGCTGTGCTGTGAAGAAAGATTTGACCCAACCATCTTTAATCATTATGCTGTGATCAGTGATGAAATTGTAGCCAATGACGATAAACAAATCAATGTATGGACACTGAGAAGCGTAAAAATCCATCTGGTTCGTTATGAAACTGAAGTGGCTCAGAGAATATGAGCTAAAGAGACAGAACTTTTCTCACACAGAGAAAAGCATGTGGTCACATGCGTCCTAGAAAACCTCTTAATAGAATTTAAGCAAGAATGTAGTGGGAAATGTCACCAGAGCTACCTTTGTGGCAGTGAAGGTGATAATGTGCTGGATGTCCCTCCAACTGAGGCAGGGACGGACCTGCAGCATGAGAGCCACCATTCCTGCCGCCAGCGGGGCAGCAGCAGATGTGCCAGTGTGTCCATCCGTACAGCCAGTCCCCTGCTGCATGGACCAGTCTGACGTCACCTGTAGAGACAGAACAAACAGTGTCAAGAACATAGATACCCATGTCTTCCATGCCCACCCCTGCACTCTGCACATTAGAGACAGCTTGTCTGAGACCACAGTGATGAGTGGAGACAAATTCCCATTTCACTGTGTTTACATGCGGACATGTGGGTCTTTTCCAAAAGCTGTTTCAAGTGACTGACCATGTACAAGCATCACTAGAGACTTCACTGTGCCTCATCCACATTTTTTAACAACCTTCCTATGTCCAAAATAGCTGTGATGGTTTTTACTCATGTATACTATATGTGGGTGTATCTGGATTGTGCAAGCAATACCAGGTCTCTACACTGTGAATCTGAGCATCTCCCAATCCTATAAACACCTTGTTAAAACAAATTAATGGATACAGTGGACAGAAACGATAGAGTGCTTTCACATACATATGAAGCGTTTAAAATTTTAGCTTGTGCGTATTTAAACACATGATGACACTGAGATTGTAAATAAAAAGTAAGTCACTTTTATACACTGCATTTGTGAAAGCAGCTGTTCTCAGCAGACTTTAAATAGCTTCAACAGAATAATACACTCAGGGGCAGCGTGTGGTATGTACTGGGCCTGTGAGTACACTGTGGTCAGTGCTGGGTCAGTTGTGTCCAGAGAGAACCCAAACCTGGCTCATTTTCTCTCCCACAGGCGACAACACTCCAAACTGTTACCACAGTGACAACCCCAAACAGATGCAAACAGCGCTCAGTAGCTTTCAGTGGGCCCTTACTCCTGTCACCATCCATCGTTGTTTTCAAATCAACATAGTCTCTGCTCCTCCTGATGTGGATCAGCTCGTTTTATACACAGCTGTCCCCATCACTTACAACTGTAGCTTGCAGAGCACTTAAGGTGCCACAGCGCAACCAAGATATACTGATTTGCCAGTCCACACACTTCAAGGGCAAGTAAAGCCAGAAGGACAGATGACAGCTCAACTGAAATTGACTAACTCCTATGTTTAACTTGAACCGCAGTTAGAGAGAATCTTGTGATAATGTGATCCAGAAACGGATCCTTTAGCTGCTACTGGGAAAAACATATGTATCAAACTTTGGACTATTGAGTTAAAATATAAATATGAAATCAGAAGCTATTTGATGACATAAAATATATAATATACTGCGTGTGTTCCAGAAAAACCTACAATGCTCCTCAGCTTGCTGCCCCCACTGCTGAAAGTAACGGCCAGCATCGCCGCACACTCCTCAGCATAGAAAGGCATCCTGCCATTCTCATCAACCGCTCCTGTAACACACACACTATGATTATTCATGTCCTCATGTTTATACACAAAACACAAAACGAGGCACATACTTACACACCCAGCCTGTGAGCCTTACCGATTGTGATGGTGTATATGGAGTTGGCATAACCGTCATAATTGCAGTTGTCGTTATATTGACCTCCATTGCCGCTGGCAACCACAAAGATGCTGCCGAATCCTCGTCGACCTGCAATCACCCCGTGCTGCAGAGCCGCCTGGGGATGAGAATAACGATGAATGTGGAAATTAAGAAAGATTCAATCAAGTTAAGGAAAATCAACTGAAAGAAAACCGTTTCCAGACATTTGTTTTACTCCTGTACTCTTCTGTAACTGGTCTGCTGCTGCCCTCTGCAGAACAAAAGGAGTATTGTACACAGACGGTCTTTGTCTCACCTTGCCCAGGGGATGTGGACCATCCACAGTATGCCCGTCATCATCTGGACCCCAACTGGATGAGAAATAATTGAATTAGAATCTAAAATCGGCTTTCACAATATGATATGTAATCAAAAATGCACAGACATTAAATTCTAAATAAGACGTCAAGGAAGAAAGGAAGAAAGAGACGTGTTAGTCACCTGCAGCTGTAGATGTCATTGACCTGGTAGTGCTTGTTGAAGGCTATGGCCTCCAGACTATCTGTCAGTGGGCCATCCAGAACTCTGATACCTGATGACAGAACAATTGTTTGTTTTACTGCAAATTTCAAACAAGCAAGATGTAAGAAGTTCTTAAGTCTGAACTTGTATCAACAGTACGAAACGAATGATCCTGTCCCGACCTGCCACCTTGCTGCCATAGGCCACGCCTACAGCACAGTAGCTGTTGTTGGGTACGGCTGCAATCTCGCCAGCACATCGAGTCCCGTGGTGGTTGTCACTGTGGATGTCAGGGTAAGGCATGGGGTCTGGGTCGTTAGAATTCAGGTCATAACTGCCCTCTGGGCTCTGGAGGGACACAGAATCAATGTAATTCAATAAGTGACAGTACATTTTTAATGGTTTTATTTAATAGGAAATAATACTAGTACGTAAGAAAACTTGTCAATGCTTTGCTGGGACTATGTGCTGATTATCATGTAAAAACCCACTAAAGGATTGAACAAAATGTGATGTGGTAATCGACAATATCATTGGCTAAAAGTGACAAATTTGTGATTCAGACCGAAGGTGTGCAATAGCTTACATAGTTGGGCTGAATGTCCTTGTGAGTGTGCTGCACTCCATCATCTACCACAACCACTGTGACTCCTTGGCCAGTTATGTTGCGCTCCCACACACCTGTTAAGTTGATATCCATTCCTCTATTGATGTTATTATGCTGTAAAGAAAGAGTTTAACGGTTAAGACAAGGAATACATTTAATGTAACACTGAGCTGCCTGGAGAATAGCAGAAAGGTGATTCTGGAATCAGCGTCTTTTCATCTTTCATCTATCTTCATCTGTAGTTGATTACACTGCTAAAACCCCAACCAAGTCATGGCTCAAGTATTCCCTCACATTATCTGTTGCATTTAGGAAATGTGACAACATGTTTAAACCAAACAGGGTCATCATATTGAAATGAGTAATTTCACCACACCCATATTGCATTCAGTGTGAAAACAGGTGTGACTGGAAATGTTTAACAGGTACTATCTATTATCACTAGAATGTGAATGGGCAAATATAGACAGATAGTCGTCTACATCCTTACCAGGTGCCACTGGTTAGGATACTGGGGATCGTTGAAGGCCATTGATCTCTTTGAGCGGCTGAGTAGTCTCTCTTTGGAGTACCACAGGACATGAGGGTGGGCTTCTAGGATGTCCTCAGGTTCGAGACTGTTCTTCATAATACCAACCCCAGATGCAGCTTGGGAACACAGCAGGTAGTGGCCTTGCAGCTGACCGATCTGACCCTGGTTCAGCAAACCAGCCTGCTCTGCTACCTGGGATGGAAGAATTGAGCAGTGCAAAGAGATCACAAGCGACTTCAGTGACTCCTTCACAGAAATTGAGTTGAGGCAGCAAATGAGATATGAAGAGCATTATACAATATACAACAAAATCATATGTAGAGTTAAAAGGCTAAAAGTGTCAATGTCTGGGTTACTTGATAGGTAAAACTAAAACCAAGCAGTAATTTACAAAGCAATGTAAATGTATGGGGGGAAAGAATTGTAGCTCTCTCAGGAAATGTTTCTTATGAGTGTGTCCAAACAAAGACATTTGTTCCTGAAAATTAAAATGTTTGTAAGTCAGTGTTTCACTGTACCCTGTCAGCTATTGCATCCAATAGCTCCAAGCCTTCTTCACCACCCTCTTCCTCATGGTGCGGGCCAGCATGGAGCTGGACAGCCCAGGACTGACCTGAACCACATGAGTGCTGCGGCCAAAGTGGAGAAGATGATTGAAATGGAACCGATGGAACAACGGAGGGCAAAAGGGTCACCAGAAAGAGTGTAAGGGTGGACAGCAAGAGGAGGAGGACAAATTTGGGAAAATAGGACGTTGCCATAGCAACAGGGGGTGACACACGCGGTCGACCAGGTAAGCCCTCCTCATCTGAACAGCAACCTGGACGTGGGACAAAGACAGGGAGAAAAGACAGTCCTGTTAGTAGTGAGGACTATCTGGGAATGAGTGACTGGTTGCTTATCAGCGATGTGCTACATTCAGAGGCCACTTGTTAGATTCCCAGCATCACACTAACTAGATGTCAGTTCAGAGAGCTGTGGGCATAGCACGCTTGGTTCACACTCTGGATGGTTAAATCAAAGTTCTTGCCTACTCCCTACTGGCTGGCCTCCCTGTATGCACCATCAAACCACTGCAGATGATCCAGAATGTGGCAGCTCGTCTGGTCTTCAACCAACTGAAAATAACTCATGTGACCCCTCTGTTCATTTCTCTACACTGGCTACCAGTTGCTGCTCGCACTACAACAAATATATCCCCTTTGGTTGTGCTTGTACTTACTGCTGGTATGTCCCTTTGGATAAAAGCATCTGCTAAATGACTTTGTAGACTTTATAGACTTTGTAGATATTAACAGAAAATGATTGATTTTCGAGCTGTTCCATCTCCAACAGCTCCTCTGTACAAAACTACAGAAGAAAATAAAATGAAGTAGGTGGCGGCAGTGCAACTATGAACAGGATGTCAGCCGCCAATCAAACCAACGGAAGTATATTTGAGAGTGTGGAGCATGCAAAATACACAATGCACTTCAACTCTGTACTCTACTGCCTGTTTTTTTAAAAAAGGAAATAAAAGGCACAGTTGGATTAACCTGTTTGACGAAGCATTTACCTCCTCACACCCATGATCAGATCCGGCAGACTCTGACAGATCACACAAAAACCAAGTCATCTAACTGAGTCAACAAAATGAGGTCAGATTGATGTCAACAAGACAGAGCTAGAGTCAACCGGCCTACCAGGAAAATACTTTATGAAGGATCCGTACTAATTCTGCTCGAAGGAAATGTAATCTGAACAATTTACTAAATTATATGATTGATATTTAAAATACATCGATTGATCCTAGTCCTATTATAAAAGCGCATGGTAATGCTTCTGTTGAGTAGCTAAAAATATTGAACCCCCAATATAAATAATATTATTTCCAAACGTCCATATTTTAGAAACAAATCACAGATGACCCTTGACACATGTGAATATCAACACAGCGAGTGACCAAACCGCGGAGCTCAGCTAATATTAGCTAGCTCTGTTATTGTTTTTTTGCTGATTACTTACTTTTGGTCTTCACGTTAGCTACCGAGTCACCTAGAAACAAGCTAGCTCAGGAAGCGGCTGAGCCGTGGAATAGTTTTGAATTTCTGACCGAATAAACGAGCCAGGACAAAGGGACACAACAAGAGACGGACACAGAGAGGAAGAGCTCGGGTTTCAGCCGGGGGGCCGTGTCGTTGTCACGGCAGACGGAGTTAGCTCCTGTCCTGACGCTAACTACTCCCACTCTGAAGTTAAAAACACGTTAGCTAACATGGCTCTGTGCTCTGTCCGGGCTGGTCCGCTAGGGAACACACAGACATGTCTGACCTGTCCAACGTCTTCTTCCTCTTCTTCTTCTTTTTCCTCCTCTCACCTGCTCTATGTGAATCCTGTGACTAACGTTGTCATCTCACGTCTGTGTCCTGTCTTGCGAGTCGCAATACGTCATACGTCACACCGTCGCATGCAGCGTGAACATGGAAGCCTCTTCTGATTGGTCCAGAGTGACAGGGACAACTTCCGTGAACTGTACAAAGACACAGGGAACTGCGTTCGCGCCAGGGCCGCATGGGAAAGTTGTCAGAGGAGCAGCGGGAGCAACAGGAGCAACAGGAGCAGCAGGAGCAGCAGGAGCAGCACCCCAGCTAATGTCTGCTCCTGCGCGTGAGACCGCTCCATGACGACATCAGTGCAGAGCAACAGATCAAGTTAATAGTAAGTGTGGTGATGTTGTGTCGCTAAGGCCTAGTAGTAAACACTGCGTAGACACGTCTTTATACACAGTCTGTGGTAGATGTTCAATAATGCTGACTAATAACATCACACCGTGCCCTCACTACAGCACCATGAGCCTGGCTCTTCATGACCTCCTGGTCTGCTGCAAGGGGCTGGAGAATGATAAAGCCACCGAGAGGAAGGTGACCACACATTTTTATAGACAAATCTATCATATATGTTAATGCAGCACATCTTTGAGAGTATGTGCAGTTTAAATTAAACTTCGTGCTTCCAGAAAGAGGCCGAACGCTTCAGACGACTCATCCGATCGCCAGAGGTCGTGCAGGAGTTGGATCGGTACTCTGGAACTAAAAATAAATCCTCCAAGCAGCTGACGTGGGATGCTGTTTTCAGGTAACACTCCGTTGCAAAGCTGCATCGTTTCTGTTTATGCGGCAAAATCCATCAAACATAACACAATTAACACCTGGGTTTTATAGACGTTTATGGTGTTATGATCAAACTTAATTTTGCCATGTCAGGTTTCTGCAGCGCTATGTCCAGAAGGAGACAGAGAGCATGCAGTCAAGTAAAACTTCCGCAAAGACAGCCCTCACCACACGGAAGAAGAAGATGGCAGAATTGTGTAGTTTGATCAAATACTTCATTCGCTATGCAAACAAACGTAAGGACACTCAAGTCATCAAGTGCTGGGATACGGGATATGATATTGATGAATCTCAGGCATCTCTGTTTCTACAGGCGGGACTCGTCTAAAGTGCAGTGAGCTGCTGAAACATGTGATGGAGGTGGTGCAGGGCTCCTATAGCTGCTCTGCTTATGGAGAAGATTACAGCAGCCTCCTCGTGAAGGACATCCTCTCTGTCCGCAAGTACTGGTGTGACATCACCCAGCAGCAGTGGCACAGTCAGTGGTCATTTTGTCTAAGTATTGTTATTCTTAATATAATACAACCTGCTGGTTGATCGTGATCAGATTCAGATGTTAAATGTCTCATATTTACCAGCTCATTACATTGTGTTATAACCAACTATCCCCTGTGTGTTTCATGCTCCCCAGGTCTTTTGGAGTTGTACTGTGGCTTGTTCAACTCTTCTTCCAAATCCATAAACCGTGTTCTAGTGAGCAGAATCATCCACATTGTGGTGCAGGGCTGCTGCACGCAGACTGATGGATGTAACAACACCCTGTTCAGCTTCTTCTCAAAAACACTGCTTAACGCAAGGTGAAAACTTCTACCAGCCTTTTAGAATACGCATTATGTTATGTTATTTTGTGAGCAAATGGAAACCTAATGCACAATTTTTCCCTCTGTGAATCCACATGTTCCCGTTAGGCAGGAGAAACACTTGGCCGTTTTGGAGCACCTCGTCTCAGCTCTCAACATATTCTTGAGGTACTCGGCTATGAACTGCAGAATGAGGGTGTGTCACCTGGGAGAGGAGCTGCTGCCATCCATACTGTACATCTGGGCAGACATGAGGCCCAGTACTGCTCTCAAAGAGGAGATCGTGGAGTTCTTCAATCTGCAGATTTGTGTTCATCACCCCAAAGGAGCCAAGACTCAGGACACAGGTGGAGTGGCTGTTCTTTTTCTTTAAAACAACGTGTTTGTTATGAACTTAGGTACAATCGCGCAAAACATTTTGTATTATGTTGTGCCTTAGGCGCACATGCTGAGGACTGGAGTTGGTGGAAGAGTCAGCTCTACAATTTGTACGATGCTTTGGTCAGAGAAATCGGTCATATCGGCAGCAGAGGGAAGTACGTCACTGGGGCGAGACACATCGCAGTGAAAAACAACATCATTGAGCTCACGGCCGACATCTGTCATCAGGTAACTCAGATCAAGCCTCATGCATTATTAGTCCTTACTCTGTGTGATTGTAAGAATGGGAAACACCTTTCCTTGCATCCTGTAGTTGTTCAGCGATAACAACGACTCCCACATCTTGGAGGTGACCCAGGCCTCCGTCAGGGCCACGCAGATGGGGAGCCCCATCCCAGGAGCAGCCAGCAAGCGCCGCCGTATCGAGCTCGGCTGGGAGGTCCTCCGAGACCATCTTCAACCTCAGCACAGTGACTTCGATGTCATACCATGGTATGAAATGGCAAACTATACAGCAATCTTTATCAGTGAGGAGTCACAACCCCATTCTATGAGAACAAGTATTATTCAGACATGAATTCTCTTTCCTCTCCCAGGCTGCAGATCACTGCGGTGCTCACTTCCAAGTATCCGTCCATGGTGCCCTGCCAGGAGCTGGTGCCTCAGCTCTCTGTGCTGCACCAGCTCCTGGCAGAGCAGCGGCGAGGAGAGAGGGGGCTGTATGTGCTGCGCTGTCTGAGGGAGATGTCCCGGTGCCAGACCCGCTATCCCGAGAGGGCCCAGGTCCACAGGGCAGAGTTGGGGAGGCTGTGGGGTCGAGTATGGGCCCTTGCACTACGAGGGGTCAGCTCACCCCAGACAGAGGCCCTCAGCTTGGACCTGCTGACCTCCATTGTCCACGGAGAACTAATTAATATAGACAGAGAGTTCTGGAAGATTTTCTCTGCATCGGCATGCAAACTATCACAGTAAGGATCTGTGTTTTTTCATTGTGCAATGTCAAATGTAGACTTCCTTGATAAATGTATGTCTATTAATGTATGGATTTGGCATCAGCATTTCCATTTCTTTATCTACAGGAGTGCTGCTATCTGCCTGTGTCAGGCTCTGCTGAAGTGTCCGGTCCCGAAGGCTCTCACCCTGAGGTCAGGCTGGGACTACGCAGGGATGAATGAAGGATCTGGTTCTCCAAACCTAAAGGAGACCCTCATTGCATGGCTGCTGATGAGCGACCAGACTGATGATATGGAAGACAGCTCCAGACCTCACCCCATCATTTGCAGGTTGGTCAGTCGGTCAGTTGCTTTCCCATGTACACTGCAGATTTGTAGGATGATGTTTGGAGATGTTTTCTTTAGGTCTGCCCATGTCCCAGTCACTGGATTTATGACTTAGAGCATGTTCATACATGACTAGAAGTAGTCCTGTGATTTGCATTGCCTTTAAGACAAGTCTGTTGTTTGATATTTTCCTCTGATGTTGTGTACAGAGACTTTCCCTACAATCTAATGGCTGACATCCTGATCTCCCTGACCTTGAAAGACACCAGAGCTGGCCTTAACTTCCTACTGGGTGCACAAGGTGCAGAAAGGTGACACATCATTATTAATGCCTGTTGTATGTCTTTCACAATTCATGCGAAAGTGGTAGCAAATGCTTCTGTACGGAAAACAATGACATTCTGAATTAATAATTAAAAAATATTATTATTTTTTAAGTGCCTTTATTCAAGAGCAATCCTCATCTGCTGCCAAAGACAACCTGGAAGAGATCAACAGGCTGTACTTGCAGTCCATCTTCACCGTGCTGCCCTCAGAGGTCCGAGTGACAGAAGAGTACCCGAGGACACGATCAGCCCACGGCCAGTTCACTGCGCTTCCCAGTCTCAGAACCAAACTGGAGCAGTCCCTGCTTAGTGTGGCTGACACACTACTTAACTGCTACTCTCCTGATGTGAGCGGAAGTTAATACTTTGGTTCATGTGTTTGCGTCAGTGCTCACGCGGACAGACCGGCATGTATTCTGATCTGCTCCCTGCAGTCTCCGAGCACGCCTCCAGAGTGCCTGGTGCGCTGCGTCGTTCTGCTGACTGGAGTTTTGGGAGCTTTCGTCTCCACTGGGGTTCTGACTGAAGAGAACGCTTGCCGCTCAGAACTCCTCAACAGGGCGAAGGTAAATGTCCTGACTCAGATGCATGAAATGTACCTCAGTTAATCCTCTTACTGTAGAGCCAGTGAGACGCGTGCTACCATGTGGCCACAGTCCATACTGGTACACATTTATGATAAACATTGTGTGACTGTGTCCTCTTCAAATTCATTAAACTGCTTGGTGTTTTTATCTGTAGACTCTGACTCAGGACTTCACTGGGTTCGTTTCAAGTGTGAAAGTAAAGATGACGGAGGAAGGGACCATGACCGCTCTTAGGTCCGTCATGAAGCTGTGCACGCAGTCAGCCAGCAGGAACAACACGGTAAACCAAAAAGAGTCCTCACCACTGTTCAGTTTGTCATCAACACGATGGGAAAGTTTCACAATTGACATCCATGTATTTCATGAGAATCACTTGCTTATCGTCAGTGCAACGAAATCCAGTCTGGTTCCCTTGAGATAAAAGATTTCTTCCTTCTGCAGGATAAAGGTTGTCCCATCTCCTCCAGCCTGTTTGTTTTGACACTGCCAGCCAGTCTCCTCAGTGAACTAGCAGAGATCTGCAAACTGCTGGTGAGCAGCATCTACACAGTCATATGTACAGTTCCTGTTTGTGGTCTGAGGACTAGAATGTGACTCATTTCACTGAATTCCCCCTCATTGCCCTGTCCCTGCAGCTAAACAGCGTTTCTAAGAGAGCCAGTGTTTTGGATGAAGACGACCACATGGATGATGAGTGGGAAACGACCAGGACTCAACAAGGGGACGATATTGACCTGTTTGAGGATGGCGAGGAGTCTCACAGTAGCAGCGATGGGACCCAAAGACAGAAGGGAGAGAGCCTTGATGCTGCTGCTTGTGGGCCAGGTAAGAAAGGATCTCTTCCTTCTCTTAAATGATGATGTCACTGAGGATGCATGTGAGGTCTGACCACATTCATAGTTGAGGAGCCGCCTACCTGGGGGCCTTTACTGTAGCAAAACTCTGCTGATTGCCCCATCAGTTGGAGATAATGTCTTGTGGCTCTGTCCTCCCTCAGGAGCCAAAAGCTTGTTAGCAGAGGACCATCTGGCCCAGCAGGACATGGCTCTCCTCGCCATCTTGGAGTTCCTGTGTGAGTGCGGCTCTGTCCAGCATGTCCACGGCCTGCTTTTCCAACCCCAGGAGGTGCGGCGCAGGCTGCTGCTGCTACTGAAACAGATGGACTTCAGCAAACCGCTGCACCTCAACATGGTTAGTAGCAGCTGGGGTAGAGAGCCACTGTGGTAGAGGGCCACACTAACAGCAGGTTCTCTTGCAGTATCTTGTTCTGCTCAAGAATCTTCCCGCTGAGGACTCGCTTTCTCCAGATGAATTTGACTTGCTGCTGCGTCCGCTGGCGTAAGGAAGTAGTTCTGCAGCACAGATACGTTTTACCAGAGGAAGCAGCCATTCTTAATAATACACGTTGTTCCGTGTCTCTTGTCTTTTGTAGAGATTTGTGTTACCTGTACGTTCAGGACCAAGAGGTCTGTGCTGCTGTGCTGCTTGGTTTGTTACCCTCCATCAGGGCCCTTGTAAGAACCCAGCACATGGCAAATGAAATGAGACATGTTCATGGATCCCTGCTCAAAGTATTGTCTGGATTCTGGTAAGTGATATATTTTAATACTATGATACATCACTATCCCCAGCTCTGCTGTCAGACTTTGTAAACATAATTCTGATCTGACTCTGATTCTGAAAGAAGATTTTCCACAACTTAAGTCTTTACTGTTTACTGTTTACGATTGCATTTTTCACTTACTCATTCATCTCTGTTTTTTTTTTAGTTTCCTGAGCGAATCGGGGAAATGCATAGCAACTGTGCGACTGGCTTTAGTGCACTGTCTGGTCGCTTTGCTGGAGGTAAGCTCTCAGACTGTTTAAAGTTCTTTTTCCTAGCTAGAGTTTAGTTCTAAGCCAGTCAAAGTTTCAGAGATCATATTAATGGTTTGTTCGACGGGGAACAAACCTTTCACCATCTGCATTGTGTTCACTCAAATCCTCCTGACATCTCTCCCCTGTGTCAGGCTGACCCCTCTTGTAACTGGGCAGTCCTAAATAGTAAGGAGGAGGAGCGTCCAGTGTCCGTCATCATCCCATCATACCTTGCAGATAGCCATCACCAAGTCCGCGTGCTGGTGGCCATGTCAGTGGAGAGGTATGCTGCACCTGGGAGCTGATTGAACACTACTCTTTAAGAATAAATGTCATGGAATTTAACAATTATTAAAAAAACTGAAATTGATTACCTTAATTACTGTTGTGACTGTCACATTATCCTCTTTCATATCCAGGTTGTTTTTGGACATGAGATCCGAGCATCCCGATAAAAGGAAGATGCTGCCACTCAAACACCAGCAGGCTGCATTTGAGAACATTTACCTGAAGGCTCAGGAGGGAATGAGGCTTCCAGTGAGTTCATTCACTGTTCTTGCCAATTGTCAAAAGGCGATATTTTATTTTTTCCCTTATTCAACCCCTGTTTGACTTTTTCTTACTGTGCATCACACACAGAGGGGCAGCAGCTCTTCAGAGGACCAGAGGGATGAGGCGTTCAACCGGAAGGCCACGCTGTTGAAGAGTCTGTCTGTCGTGCTGTGTTGTAGTCCAGTGTGTGAAAAACAGTGTCTGTTTGCCGTCTTCCAGTCCTACAAGGAGAACTGCATCGAGGAGCAGCTTATTAAAAAGGTAAATCATACTGGACAAAGACATTTATAAACACAGGGTGCGGGAATAGTGAATTCAGACATCACTGTGAGAGGATGTTGTCATGATCGCCCACAGCAGCTTTACAAGGGAAACTTTAGTTAGGGTTTAATTTCGCTGTAAATCTTTTGAGCCGGTAGGATACTCCTTTCTCTTTAAATCAATAATTTCCTCAAAGTAACTGCTTATTTTTCTGCTTCCCCAAACAGATGCTGTGCTGTGTATCCAGAGCACTGGGGTACAGGAGCGTGAAAACATTTGTCACCTCTCACTTGGATTACTTGGTGGCAGAGTGGCTCGCACAGAGGCAGTCAGACGATCGATACACTCTCGGCTCTTTCCCCTACACACTCCTTGACCATGACGCCATTAAAGATTTCTATAAGTGAGGAAATAAACTTTCCAGCCCGTGCTGTTGTTTTGTTGTTATGTGATGTTCTGTGTTGTTTCTAAATTATATACAATTTCAGTAATTAAGTAAGCATAAATGATTTTGAGTGCCTGGTTTTAGCATCCTGTTGTGTCTCCTCTTGTAGCTCTACTTATCAGGTGTTGATCCCCCACCTGGTCTTCCTCGATGACTTTGAGCAGGTGAGGTCCATCGGTAGGTATCTGGAGAAGGACTGGAAGGAGCTCCTGGCCGACTGCTTCCCCAAGATCATGGTCAACATCCTGCCGTACTTCGTTCTGTCCAGCCAGGAGTCGCAGGCTGCAAATCAGAGAGAGACGGCCCACAAAGTGTACGACCTCCTCAAAGATGCCAACTGTCTGGGCAAACAGGTGAACACAGAAACCTTTTGCAGATATTCTTTTCTATCATGTAAAACAGGCCAAGACTACAAGATAAAATATTATTGCTTCAAACGCAGTAATGCACTCAACTCAACTTAAATTGATAATATCTAACACATTTTGTAATTATTGGATGACCCTGAAAAATTCTTTGGGCAATTCAGGAGGCTTTATTAGGGTAAATCGGCCTAATATTCAGTGTGCTGTGTGTTCTACATCAGTGCCGTAACTGAAAGGCAGCTTTGCTTGACCGTGTATCACATTTCTCATGTTTGCGAATGTGTCTGCAGCAAATCGACAGCCTCATCCACACTAACCTGGCGGACATAGTGGTGGAGTTGCTGATGACTCTGTATGAAGGAGGTGGAACTGAAGGACACAGAGGAGAGCTGAAATGCTTTATAGGGTAAAGATCTTGTCATCTACCTCATTTTATTAATTCATTCTGTGATCGTAAATAAATCCCCATTATTCCAGATTGTTCATCTATTCACAAAAAAATAAATCAAGCACTTGTTTGACGCCCCCTCAGGGAACTAGACCCTGTACCAAACCCACCGTACTTCAGCTCCTTTGTCATCAAAGCAACTCTGGACTACCTGAGCAAGTGCCACAGTTCCAACAAGTCACTTGTAGCCATTCTGTCAAAAAGTCCGGTAAGGCGTCTCTCATGGGAAGCTTGTTTGTCTTTCTCATTACATATCAGTGCATCTAAATCATCTTTTTTTTGCTGTTTTATAGATTTCTATTCAGAGGATCCTGCTGGCGGTGTGTGAAAGAGCAGCAGAGACGACCAACGGCTACGAACGCCATCGTATCCTCCTCATGTATCACCTGTTCGTCAACCTGCTGCTCAAAGAGGTGAAGGACGGGCTGGGAGGAGCCTGGGCCTTTGTGCTCAGAGACATCATCTACACACTCATCCACCAGATCAACTGCAGGTCGGTGCACTCGGCGCAAATGATATTCACATAAACGTATGAAACTGACTCGGCTTGTGTTCCTCTCATCCACAGACCAGTTCAGGGTAATGAGGTCTCTGCCCGAAGCCTCTCGCTGTGCTGCGACCTGCTGACCTCTGTGTGTCGGGCAGCCCTGCAGTTCTGCGACGACGCTCTCGACTGCCACCTACAGGCTATTGTTGGGTCTCTTACGGCTCAGGTGATCAGCCAGCCCACCATCTCACAGCAGGTTAGTTTATTTTTTTATTTTACATTCAACCATAAATACTTACTGCAATATTTGATGCATTAAAATGCATATTATGCAGCATGAATGGACACTGGAGGCAAATGCTACAAATGGATGATTGACATGACTGCTCCCTAAAAGTGAAGCCAGTGTCCCGCTCATGGCTGAATGCAGTATAAGTCCTGCCTCCTTCATGTTGGGAGATGAGAACACGGACTGAAATAAAACTCATTTCTCTTCTACCTCGTCAGGTGCTTAGTCTGTTGCAGTTTCTCGTGATTGAGAATCAACAAAAGTTGAAAGGAGCCATCAGCAGGTTGCAGCCTTTTCCCGACCTGCCTGAATTTAAAGAACTGCGGTCTGTACAGCACCGGCTCAAATATAATACTGGGACCTTTACATTGCGACAGGTGACAGCCACACACACACACACACACACTGAGGGACACAAATAATAATAGGACATCAACTAGTGTCTCCAAGTTTTGGGGATGCATATTTTGATGTGATTCTTCTCCACAGGAGATCACCCACTTCCTGTCAGTGACGTCCTGTGACTCCTTAGTTCTGACCAGGCTGGAGGGACTGAAGGAGCTGACCAGACAGCTGCATGACAAGAAGGAACAGATCAGAGACCTGCTCAAAGAGTGTCATGGTAGAAATGGGGAAAATGAAGAATGCACACATACACTGACTCATGTTAAAACTTAAATGCTGTCTGTGTTTATCCCTCTCGCAGCTGACCCCAGTGACAGCGTGCTGGTGAAGCTGGTTCTTAGTCTGCTGCAGCTCTGTAAGCTAGCAGCTAACCAGTCAGGCGGAGCCGACATACTTGGTAATTAATCAGATACCTTCCACAGTAGGGCTGTCAATCATCCTCTATAATTAGATAATGATTAGTTTCTGTTTTTTCAAACATTTATGAGATTTAACACAACAGATGTTTTTTTTTTCCCACAGAGGCAGCAGGCAGCTGTCTGGGAGAACTGGGCCCAGTGGATTTCTCCACCATCGCCCTGCTCCACGGCAGAGACTCCCTCTTTGAAAAGGCCCCGTCTCTCTTCGTGTCCACCGAGTCTCAGCGTCTCTACATCATCCTCAACTGCATGAATGACTCGCTCACTCAGCAGCGGTACGTTGAACAACCGCAGTGAGCAGTTGGAGGTTTGTGTTGATATTTATTGCAAATGTGTGTGTGTGTGTCAGTATTGAAGTGAAGCGGGCAGCAGCTCAGTGTGTGACAGACATCCTCGCAACTCAGTCTGGAGTCGACTTCTGGGAGCAGCACAAAGACAACAGAGACTCCATGTTGGCCTACCTTAATCCTTTCAGAAAGGCCAAGAGCAAGGTGGGTTAGCAAGGAGTGAGTGTGTCCTGTTGTGTGTGTATGTGTATGGATCACATGAAGATGGCATGAGATGGCAGTGCATGGTTTATAATCTGTTGATGTATTTATTTATTTATTTATTTTTTCAAGGTGGTTGCTGTGAGTGCTGAGGCGAGTTCGGAGGCAAGGGAGAAGCTGGAGAGTCAGGAGTGTTGGATTCCTCAGGCCGGCGGCCACAAGGCCTGGCTGAAGGCTCTGTGCACCGCCCTGCTGGACAGTGGAGGAGTGAAGAGTGAAGCCCTGCTCCTGTCGAGACCGCTGTGTCTGGTAAAGGAAATCACTGCTCTTATGCCTGGACTGGACTATTAGCATCTGTAGGAGTGAATTGTGGAATTCCCTTTTTTTTTATTTTGACACCTTCTGTCTCATGAAATATCTACATCTTTGGCTGCGTTCACTCGATTATGTCCACTTCAAAACATTTAGTTTATTTATAGTCACCTTTTATTACAAGGGCTCCTGATCTAATCTGTCTGTCTTCAGGTGAAAGTGGACTGCTGCCAGAGGCTGCTGCCCCTCATCATCCACTCCATCCTTCTGGACGACTCTGATGGTTCATGGAGGAGGCTGCTCTCATCCCACATCCAGGACTTTTTTAGTTTCTGTTCCAGAAGTGCTCAGGCTGCCAGTCGCTCTGCCACACCCCTCAACTCTGACTCCGGTAAGTGATGGACAATGGCCGACAATTAACCGACATTAACAGTCATGTTCTTTGACAGTGTGCAGAGTTTATCCTGACGTGCACGCTGCTAAAGCAGAGGATATTTATCATCCGGCAATTCAACTCTAAACTGAGTCTTTTATAGCGACATTATGATCGCATATATAAACATTTACACACAGCTATGACTCATCGCAATGTCTCTGCAAAATGTTAACAACCTGGCTGTTTTCCCAGAATGCTCCTGGGCCTCACACAACCCCTTCCTATTTATCGTGTGTGTTTTATCTCCACGTATAGTAACTCAGTCTCATAAATTACGACTTGACTTCATTTGCCTCGATAACCCGAAATTTTTTCAGCATTTATTCATTTGTATTAACATTATTCTCTATTATTATTATTATTATTCCTGCTTTTCATTGTTTTTTTTTAAATTGGTTATCTATTATGATCTATGTCTTAGGATATGAACTGTTAATGGATTTTTATGTTATGCCTTTATCTTTCCTCTTATGTTTATGATTATTTTTCAATGCAAATGTTTTCATATACATTTCTATAGAGTCTGACACGGCCAGCCAGGGTTTGTACGATAAGGCCTCTCTGCGCACCATGCTGGCGGTCATTGACTATCTGAGACACCAGCAGAGACCACTGGACTCTGAGAGGTTTGTGACATCTTTGTAATTAAGTTTGTTTTCAGATAAAAATGTGATGTACGGCTTTTTCTCTTTTGGTCTTCTTTATAATTTGTCCCAAATGCGTTTAAATCAAATATAATCCTGTGTCTTTGCTGCTGTAGATGATAGTGCAGCTTTCATAGTTTCTATGAAATGAACTGTGTCCTTTTTCCAGTAAATCCTGCGGCACCGTGTGTAACTCCAACTTCTGGCTGGAGCTGAACTACCTCGAGGTGGCCAAAGCTGCTCAGTCGTGTGCAGCACACTTCACCGCTCTCTTGTACACGGAGATTTACATCGACAAGGTCAAAGCTTGCATGGAGGAAAACCGCAGGTCTGTAGGGAGAAAGTAGGGGACATTGACCACAATCTTGATTGTCTGATTTTTTTTATATTAGAGTAAAACATTAGCAGACTATAATAAAATAAAATAAACATTTTTTGCAGTATAAGTTTCACCAATTGTCTTTTTATTGATTTTTGTATTCACAAAATCTGCAGAACCAAGTCCAGAGCAACATACAAGCTCAGTTTTGAAGAGCACAGCCAGAACTTCACCATCTCCAGTCTGACAGAGAAAACTATAGAGGACACCAACATCAGTCTGCAGGTTAGTTTTTGTATAAATAACAGCAGCCTCTCCCTGTGCTGCCATCTATTGTGTTTGACTTTGTCCAATGTATGAGAAAACATTTGATTTTACAAAGTAAAATATGCAACAGTGCAAATGTCTTGCATTGCATGCAGTTCAGTACAAAGTAATTTTGTAATGAAAAATACAAGTAATTATTTCTACTCTGAATTCCATTCATTTCCATTCACTCTGAATAATGTGTCTGTAGGAGCTTCTTATCGAGGTGTATAGAAGCATCGGAGAACCTGACAGCCTGTATGGCTGTGGAGGAGAGACAAATACCAGTCCGCTGACCAGGTAACAGTTAGCAGTGAGTTTGATAATCACAGCAGCAACTTGTTGATGTAAAGTCAGTTAAACTTTGTTTAGGATTCGAACCTATGAGCATGAGGCTATGTGGGGGAAGGCCCTGACCTCCTACGATCTTCACCCCTCTCTGCCTGAGACCACCCGACAAGTGGGAATCGTGGAGGTGAGATCATTAAAACTGGTCTCTGGAATGACCCCTCAAAAATAATTTGCTTTTCGAAGTGTGTGTTGCTGTGTCTGGACTCAGCCTGCATCCTCATGATTACTCATGAAATAATTGCATTGATGAGGTGATATTTGAAAATCCTCTAGAGTGAAGCAGGCATAAAATGTACGTGCATACAAATAAATGACCTCTTTATAAAATCTCTCTGTGTTGAACCATCAGGGCCTGCGGAACTTTGGTCTGAGCAGCATCCTGGCCACTTACATGAGGGGTTTGGAGAGTGAAGGGGTGGAGTGGGGGGCTGAGCTAAGAGAGCTCCGGTTCCAGGCCGCATGGAGGAACACACAGTGGGACTGTGAGCTGTCTGAGAGGTGAGGAGACGGAGCACAACCACACATCATTAGTCAGAAAGTGGGAGGCAATTGCCGTTCATTCTGCTCATAATCATTGTGATTTAAGGAAAGAAAAAGCAACACCTGGCTTCCACGAATCCGTGTTTTCTTCCCTACAAGCCCTGAGGGACAAAGAGTTCTCGTTATTTGATGAAACACTGAAACAAGCCAGGTATGTTAGACACTGAGAGACTACGTTTCCTGATTGGGCTCCTCATCGGTAAAACCACTCAGCCATCTGTGGGCCTGTGTGTTTCCACAGGGGTGCAGAGGTGGAGGAGCTGTGCAGAGGCAGCCTGGAGGCCGTGTCTTCTCTGTACCCGGCGCTCAGGAACCTTCAGAGCCTCAAGGAGCTGGACAGTGTTAAACAGCTCTTCTCAAGGTGATAGCAGCAGCACAGTCAGTAACACAATGGAGAGACTATCTATGAGAACCAGTCTGTGTTTATCTTGTATTTTCCGTGTATATCAGACCCTTCTCGGATGTGACTCTGAGGGACATTTGCAGCCAGTGGCGGCAGCACACCCAGCTCCTCGCCGACAGTGACTTTGCGTTGGTTGAGCCCATTCTGTCCGTCCGCTCTGTGGCCCAGCACACCCTGATGTCCAGGACGGGAGACACAGAGAGGACGGACTACCTCAGGTCTGTGCTCACTGACCACCTCATGGAGCTCTGCCAGCTGGCTCGCAAGGCTGGGAATACACAGGTAGAATCTGAGTGTGTGGGTGATCAGATTACCTTTATTCTCCAGGGGATTATGATCACCGTGTTTTACTGCCAACTGCTCACTGTGTTGTGATTCCTGTCCAGAGGGCAGAGCAGGCGGTCTTCCAGATGAAACCACTTGGTGATGGAGGGTCCTGGATGTCGTCACCTGTGTTGTCATGGCAACTAGAGGAGGCCCAGGTGTTTTGGGCAAAGGGAGAGCAGGGTCTGGCTCTAGGCCTGCTGAGACAGATGATACACAACCTGGAGGGAAAGGTCGGCCAAAAAAGAATACTTATATCAAACAGCTTTTTCAAGTCTTCACAGATATATTACCCAGAATGCCCCACTGAACCACTATTTATTTTGTAATATGTTTATCAGGTGGATGTCAATCCTGCTCTGGCTCCAGTTTACACTCAGTGCCTCAGGCTGCGTGGTAACTGGCTCGCTGAGACCTGTTTGGAAAGTCCTGGAGTCATACTGGAGGAGTACCTGGAGAGGGTAAGAGGTCATTATGGTTTACTCATGATACTCCCTGAACAGATGTTAAGTTAAAATTTCAATGACTTGTGAAAAAGAGCCAAACGAAATACATGTATAAATATGCTGTGTTAATTTAATAGTACTTGAAATCCTGTAAACCTGTACAACCAGTAGATGGCGACAGAGGCTACAATATCTCATTGAGCAGCTACAGCCATTAATCGTAATAGATATTCTAAATGAATTATGCATCCCAACAGGCGGTGGAGGTGATCGAGGGGGGGTCGGGGGTGCACGACTCCAGGCTACAGAGTCAGCGCACTGAGGCGTTCTTGTCCCTTGCCCGATTCTCTGATGCTCAGTACCAGAGCATCGACAAATACATGAAGTCCTCAGAGTTTGAGAACAAGCAGGCGCTGCTGGAGAAGGCCAAACAGGAAGTGGATTTGATGGCACAGCAGAAAGTGACCACTAACAGGTCTGCATGCAGTTCATGTCTGTTGATAAGCTTTTTCTTGGCTGGATGCATTTTTTTCAGGTTGTCCCAATCTTGTGGACCAGCTATCTAGTGAATACCTTTTGGAAAGAAAATAAAGGATGCACAGATTAGAACCTGGTGGACAAAGGACATTGCATTTCCCAAAATGTATCCAGGACAAATATTGATGGGCCCTTCCTCACTGTGACTCTGCAGGTACACTATAAAGGTGAAGAGGGAGCTGGATTTGGATGTGGCTGCCCTGTTCAGCCTTAAGTCAGACAGACAGCGCTTCCTGTGTAAGGCAGTGGAGAATTACATTCAGTGTCTGAAGCAGGGTGAGGAGCATGACACCTGGGTGTTCCGTCTGGCTTCACTCTGGTTGGAGAATGATGACGTGTTGGCTGTAAATGAGATGATGAAGGTCAGTAAATAATTCCGTTTGCCCATACCAGTCCTTTTAAGGTTTAATGTAAAAACAGAAAAACACACACACACAGTCCTGGAGTCATTTGGAATGAAAGTAAGTGACATGGTCTGCTCACGTCGCTTCTGTTGTTCTGTGTTTCAGACAGGGGTGAAGCAGATCCCCTCCTACAAGTTCCTGCCTCTCATGTATCAGCTGGCTGCGCGCATGGGCACCAAGGTGGCAGCTAGCATCGCCGAGGATACGGGCTTCCACGATGTCCTCACTGATGTAATGCAACATGTTTTTGTGCATGAGTAAATGCGTTATATGGAAGATGCAGCCAACTATAGCTGTAATCTCGGACAGTCTGAAATTCTGGATGTTCAAGATGCTGCATTGCAGACGTTAAAGCTTTGAGCGCTTTTCCTGTTTCCTTATCTCATGCCACAGCTGATCTGCAGAGCTTCTCTTGAGCATCCGCACCACACACTCTTCATCATCTTCGCTCTGGTGAATGCCAACAAAGACGAGCAGTTCTGCAGGCCGCGGCAGGCGAGAAGTGCTCTGAGGCAGACGCCACCTTTCGATCTGGTGAGACTTGCATTCAGCATAATGCGACAGCTTTTTACTGACGTTTAGGCATTTTACATGACTATGTGATCCATGCTTTCATGTACACGAGTCAATATTCTTCCCAAAATGAGTAAAAGTGTAACATTGAGCTGTTTTCTACTAGTTCTGTATTAACTCGTCTCGCTTTTCTGAGCAGGAGCGTTCAGAAGTGGCCCAGAAGATTATCAAAGCCATCAGGAAAAAGAAAGGCGAGATGATCCGAGGGATCGAGCGTTTGTGTGACGCCTACATCACTCTGGCCTACATGGACGCCAGCAAGCACAAGACTGAGAAGAGTAGGTAGCTGGAGCCCAGTGTGTTGCACACAGATGGAACCATCGTTGGACTGATGTGAAAATGGATGTCAAACCATTTTGCTGGTGATTTCAGAGGCGATTCCCATCCCTGCTGATCAGCCCATCATGCAAATCAAAGACCTGGATGAGGTTGCCATCCCCACAATGGAGATCAAGGTAAAACTGTGACGGACTAATATCTCATCTGTAATTATCCCAAACAGGGTGTAGTTTCTCTGACGATATTGATGTAATGCAGTACAAGCTTCTTTATGTGAGAATTGGTTTCATTTAAAATTCACTGAGAAATCTGAATTAATGAACTATTCAGTGGCACAATCAATCACCAGTAATCCTCTAACTGTCCCATAATCAACTCAAATGATGATGTGTGACAAGGTGGACCAAACTGGTTGCTATGACAACCTGGTGACCATCAGGTCCTTCGTACCTCACTATCACTTGGCTGGAGGAGTCAACCTGCCCAAGATCATCGACTGTGTCGGCTCTGATGGAAAGAGCAGGAGACAGCTGGTCAAGGTGTGTGTATGTGTTATTTTTAAGGGTTGGACGTTAAGTTGTGATGGTTAATGTTGGGGAGAGGGTCAAGGGAATATCTTGTGGGGTTTTTTTTGTGTGTGAATTTTTTGGTTAAGCCGTGCGTAAAGACAGACCACATGTGTGTGTTCTGTACCTAATAAACCACGTTTCTTTGAAGCTTTGGCTGCTGTCATGTGAGATTAAACTCTGACCAGCTCTGCCAGGAACCTGCTCACTTCAAACCTTGGTTCTTTTCATCTCAACTTGGCCGTTGCTAATGATTAATCCCGTCTTTGTGCCAGGACAAATGTGCAGTTTGCTGGATCACAAACATTCTTCAGAGGCTGGTGCGATTGTGCATGTGTGTGTGTCTGAGCTGTCAGTGTTTGCAGGAATACTTAAAGGCTAATTATTAATTTATGTTCCTGGTTGCTGTAATAGCCTGTATGTTGCCCTCGTTGTTTACAGGGCAAGGACGACTTGCGGCAGGATGCAGTGATGCAGCAGGTGTTTAGCATGTGCTCCATGCTGCTGCAGCGAAACTCAGACACACGCAAGAGGAAGCTGAACATCAGACGATACAAGGTCCCCCTTTAACCTTTATCTGGAGCTCAAAGAGAGTCGGAATCTGACGCACACTGATTTGAAATTGCATTGTATTTGTACCTAATTCTCAGGTGGTGCCATTCTCGCAGTGCAGCGGAGTGTTAGAGTGGTGCTCCGGCACCGTTCCCATCGGGGAGTTTCTAGTGGATCCTAATAAAGGAGCCCACAAACGCTTCAGACCCCAGGACTGGACCAACTTAACCTGCCGCAAGAGGATGATGGTACTGGGATAGTGACACTGAGCCCTCTGTTACTCACTAATTAGTTCCTAAAAAAAAGTCTGTGCAGGTGCAAAGTGTGAAGCTAAACATTTTCATGATTGAAAGCAAAACTAAAAAACCTGCCGTGCTCATCTTCTGTCGTGGCGTCCCAGAATGCAGTTGATGACAAGCTCCAGGCCTACACCGAGGTGTGCAAGAACTTCAGGCCTGTCTTCAGGTACTTCTGCATGGAACGCTTCCTGGATCCAGCGGTGTGGATGGAGAAACGTCTGGCTTACACCCGCAGCGTGGCGACCTCCTCCATAGGTACACGGTGCTCGCCTCTGTTACACACAAATGCATCTTGATATGATTAGGGTGAAATGAAACATTTTTTTTTTACTTAGAAGTTAGAAATAAGGATACTAAGGCCATGTGCTAAAGCTTCTGTTTCTTCTGCAGTTGGGTACATCGTGGGTCTGGGCGACAGACACATCCAGAACATCCTGATTGACGAGCAGACCGCTGAACTGGTTCACATTGACTTAGGTCTATTTTGATTTCTCTGTTCTACTTCAGGAGATCAAAGTTCATATTTGATTTGAACAACTAATCATCTGTCTCTATTAGTATTTGAGACATTTTGTGTTTGAAACGTGCAGGTGTGGCCTTTGAGCAGGGGAAGATCCTCCCCACACCAGAGACTGTCCCCTTCAGACTCTCCAGAGACATCGTGGATGGGATGGGCATCACTGGGGTGGAGGGAGTTTTCAGGAGGTGAGCAAGACGGATAAGGGATAAGTTAATGTCTATTTATTTAAAGCCAAAAAGATTTCTAAAGGCAAAAACCCTTTAAAGTACTACCAGGAAAGTTGTATTGTCTCTCCATGAGCTGATCTTAACCAGTTTCCCTGATCAGATGTTGTGAGAAGACCATGGAGGTGATGAGGAGCTCTCAAGAGGCTCTGCTGACCATAGTACAGGTGAGAGTGTGGAACAACTCAAACGCTTCTTTGGGTTTCTTAAACGGCAATTTTCATTCATTTAACCTCGTGTGTTTAACAGGTGCTGCTGTACGACCCTTTGTTTGACTGGACCATGAACCCTCTGAAGGCATTCTACCTGCAGCAGGACGAGCAGCAGGAGCTCAACGCCACGCTGACCTCCACCATGGGCGGGGACGACATAGACAACCCACGCAAAAGCAGGTGGCCGATCACTTCTGGTCACGGTCAATGATGGATGGACCTGAGGTTGTTCTGTGTCAGTCTGGCCCGAGCCACTGCATCATCACCTGCCTCTATCTCTCTCTCTCTCTCTCTCTCTCTCTCTCTCTCTCCCTGTCTCTCTCTCTCTCTCTTGCAGTGACAGCCAGAGCTTCAACAAGGTGGCTGAGCGCGTGCTGCTGCGGCTGCAGGAGAAGCTGAAGGGCGTGGAGGAGGGCACGGTGCTCAGCGTCGGGGGGCAGGTCAACCTGCTCATCCAACAGGCCATGGATCCCGAAAACCTCAGCAGACTGTTCCCCGGATGGCAAGCCTGGGTGTAGACCTGAGAGAAGGTACCCGCTCCTGCCTCGAACCGGTGGGATGTGCGATGCGCTGAGCCTGTCACTTTCAAAATCCACCACGGCGTTTCTTAAAAAAGGCTGATCCTTGGAAGGCGTCTGTTGGGTGACGCACATGGAATGTAACTGAGGGCAGTCACTGCTCCAGTGAACCTTTTTAAATATTTATATTATACTTAAAACGGTTCCAGAGGAATGTATTTTCTTTCTAACTATCACACTTTAAAAGAGAGGGTTTTAAATTCTTAATCAATAAAACCAAAAAAGCTTTCGCATCCTGATCTGACTTTCTCTGTTTTACTCAGTTGGTCGTTTTTGTTTTCATATTGTTCACCATGAGATGCCTACAAATAAACTGTTTCTTTCACTTTAGATTCATGAATATGTTTTTCTATGAAGTTCACAGATAAACCTTTTGGAATGTGCTCACAGCTGCTCTCTCCTAATACGACATGAAGAAGCAACACGAGCAGTGGCTCCATACGTGTTGTGTCCCAGGGACTGCAAATCAGCCTCAGCTAGAAATGAAAATCCCAACGTTCCTGTGTTGTCCCTATCAAACAAACAAATGAATACATTTTGTTATTAAAGTCATGAGACAAATTTAATGAAAAACAAATCCTCCTAGTTCCTGATGAATTGTCTTAGTTTGGATAATCCCAGACTCAGCTTGCGTTTCTAAATGGCTCAAAAACGTAATTAAGATTTACAGATCGATGTGCTCTCTTCATTTTCTATCATCCATTAACTCAAGTGCTGAAGCCGATGGTGTTTGCCTGTGCTTTTCCACTGCACTAAGAATGACAGGCGCTCAGAGTGGAGAGGCCGACACCTGTGAGGTGTTTAGACTCATTGTTCTTATTGTGTGATCAGGAGGGAAGGGGGGGGGCATCGGCACCCAGACAAACGTGCACGCTCTCTGTGTGGCCACAGCTCTGTGAGAACCAGCCAGGCAGAGGAGTTGAAGCAGTTCATCTCTGAGCTTTAATCACGTAAGGCTGATGCTTGAATGACCTCCAGCAGTTTATCCTTCTGCATCTGTCAATTGAAAGATTCAGCTGGTTAAACCGAAAATGACGTCGAATCCGGTAAGTGCCCAGTTCACAGACTTTTTGAAATAGCAAATACGTAAATGCTTAAAATGCTTCTAAAGAAGAAAGTGAAAGTTGTTTTTGTTAGGGTAACTTCAATGAACATCCTTTTCACTGACAGTACCTAGAGAGGGCCCGTCCTCCACCCAGCAGATCAGATGTGAAGCCACAGCATGTTCGTCGTCTGACTCCAAACCCTCCACCAGAACAGAAAGGTACTTCTCTTTAAATCAAAGAGTAGAGACAGAGAGCAGTGCAAATGGAATCAAACTCATCTTTTCATTTCTATATTATACATTTAGCAAATGTATATAATATAGTAAAGTGTGTGTGTGTTCTCAGATGGGAACCAGAGGTGTGTGAAGTTCGCTGTGGCAGCTGTCATCTCTCCACTGCTCCTCCTGCTGGTCACTGGAGTCCTCCTCGCTTACTACTGTAAGTACAGGACTTGTCGATGCTCTTCAATGCACTGCCTCACACACACACACACACATACACACGCTGATGTTCCTCCTGTGTCCCTCCCAGTCTCCTCGCCGTGTGTGCACGGGCTGCAGTGTGGCGATGGGAGCTGTGTGTGGGAGTCTCAGTGGTGTGACGGGGTGAGGGACTGTCCTGCAGGTCAGGACGAAGCCAACTGTGGTAAACACTCACCTACATTTATTATTTGTTCCCTTTTAACAGAATTTTAGTATGAATGCAGTTGTTATGATTAATCTCCATAAAAATATTCATTTTATTTGAATTATAATTTCTTTAAATGAAACACTGCAGGTCTTGATGGTGCTTTTAGCTGCCCCTCCTTCTGCTGTCCTCCTGTAATTCCATGTGAAGTCGGTGTATGTGTTCTCAGTGAGGCTGCACGGCCCCGGCTTCCTCCTGCAGATTTACTCGCCTCAGACTAAAACCTGGAGCCCCGTCTGTTCCCACGGCTGGAGCGACCTGCAGGGCAGAGCCAGCTGTCGGACCATTGGCTACAGCAGGTGAGCGGGAGCATTTCACTGGATAGCCGCAGTAAGCCGGCCCTGTGAGGGATGCATGTGTTCAATTCAAGTTGAACTTGACTGTGATGTTTGTTGACAGTGGCACATATTTGAGATCAGGACAACAGAAGACTGATTCCGATGATGGATTCTTAACCCTTAAACCTGATTTCAACCCAGACGTGTTCATTGTCCAGCAGCTTGAGCACAGGTGAATACACTGGCTGATCGATCAGCATCAAAAGATTCATATTTATATTAATATATATATTTGTATTTTTTTCCTATCTGCAGCGACGCCTGTCCTGACAGCGCTGTGGTAACTTTGCGTTGCACTGGTACATTCTCACAATTTTTTTCTCCCTACCATTTCTTCCTGATCCATTTCCATGTATGTTTTTTTTATTTTTCTGGGTTCTTAACATTGGTTTTCCATTGATTTCGCCTGTTTTTATTGAGGTCTGACATTGTTGCAGTCCACTTAGTTTAAACAAAAGGCCTTGCTAACACGTATGCTCCTCTATGCATCGTGACCTCTGTCCCGTCCTCAGACTGTGGGAGCGGGGTGAACTCCAGCAGGGCCTCTGGGGGCCAGCAGGCCACTCTGGGGTCCTGGCCCTGGCAGGTCAGCCTGCAGCTCTCTGGCTCCCACCGCTGCGGAGGAGCCATCATCTCTCCCTACTGGATAGTGACAGCGGCTCACTGTGTGTCCAGGTAAATCCCCAGGTTCACAGCAGCGGGCGTGGTGTGATCCAGCCTGAGTTGTGTCTCTGCTGATTCTCCCAGGAGCCCCAGGCCTGCAGACTGGGCCGTGTACGCTGGAGTGGTGGATCCACTGGGTTCTCTGTTTAACCCTGCTCGCTCTGTGAGTCGCATCATCGCCCATGAAGGCTACAGCCGCCTCCCGCGAAGGAATGACGTGGCCCTGATGAGGCTCGCCAAAGCTCTGGACGTCTCAGGTCATTCACATTTACACACCCGGGGCAATCTTGTGTGTTGTATCTCTGTTATTTAGTCACGCTCACTGATGTAAGTGTCATGATTAATAAAAATGTTCAATATTAATCAAACTCGTAAACCTGAGACACCTCTTTTTTTTTCTGTCAGCAGTTTCCGGTAACATCAGACCAGTTTGTCTCCCAAATGTTGGCCTGAACGTGTCTGCTCCTCAGAGCGCCTGGATAACACAGTTCGGTCGAACAACAGACGGAGGTGAGACAGCTGCGGCCACCTCTGGTTCCATGGTGCAGATGGGTGGGAAGGCATCAGCAGCACTGTTTTAGTGGCAGCAGTGCCTATAAGGTTTTAAATGTGCATTCATTGAAAATATAAAAAATAAATTAAAAAACATATTCATATATATATATATACACAACCTTTTTTCCATGGATGGAAAAACTGAGACATTTCCTGGAGGCACATGTCTATAAGCATGCCAAAAACAACGGATGTGTTTATTGAGTGTGTTTGGACAGATGAACAACTTGACTTTAAATCAATATCAGCATGCGAGGGTGTGAGTGTTTACACGATGACTCAAATGTCTTGTTATTTGATGTAAACATTTGTGTCTCCCGTCCCTCTGACAGGCTCTCCACAGCTGACGGAGGCTCAGGTGTTGCTCATAGAGACTGCAGAGTGCAACGGCTCTGCCGTCTATAACGGCAGAATGTCACAGGGCATGCTGTGTGCCGGAGAGACGGGCGCGGGAGCGGACGTGTGCCACGTAAGACAAACGCACAGTGATGTCCAGAGATGCTGGGAGTCAAAGATGAGCTCACGGCATCATGATAAATAAATGCAGGGCTGCAGCTCAAACATTAGGACTTTAATGTTTATTTGAATGACCAGACTCGATCAGCTACAACTTTATTGATCCCTTAGGGAGGGTTTCCTTCAGGAAGATTAGAATTTCCAGTAGCATCACTAATACAGAATAAAAAATAAATAAATAAAAAAGTAAAAAAAATACAGGGAAAAATATAATTCAAGAAAACAAGACAGTCGAGGCCAGGAATCAAACAAGCTATGAGCCTCAGACAACTGTTTTACACAACAGCAGGTAATGAAAGAAACAATTTAGCCTCCATTACCACCAGTGACGTCCACCTACCTATTGGTATTTTCAACATTTATATGTTCAAAAACCAAACAAGACTGGAGCTAGATCTCCTCCAACTGTTAGTTTTCTCTTAATCTCTCATTGTTTTTGGTTTTGACTGAGGATTCCTTTGATGATTCAACTTCTTTTGCCCTGCAGCTACCAATCCTTGCAAGCAGTGTCTGCCTCTGCCACCCCCTGTCTCTTGGCAGAGTTCGGCAAAAAAGGCTTTTAAATGAAACTTGGTGGAAGGGTGAATATGGGTAATGAAAGAAATGAATGAAGGGAGCAGATCCTCATTTTTTTCTTGTTTGAATTGCAGGAGAGGGCGTGTACGGGTCTGAAATGACATCCAAATGCTAAAACCAGCATAAATGGATAAAGGCACGATGCGCACTCTCATGTGATCACATGTTGGGGAGCATTTGTTGGTTGAGCGGTGCCGTGTCAGGCAGCTGCTGCAGTGTGACTCGGGTCTGCTGCCTCCAGGGTTCATGTGTGTCTTCAAACACAGACTCAAGTGAGACCAGCGCTCACAAACCGTCTCCGTGATAAGATGTAGTTGCAGGTTTTCCTGCACAAATGGATCAGCGATATGAAAATGGTGTTTGTGAAAGAATTCAAAGCATTTTGCATGCTCTTATGTAACTTCCTCCGCGGCGAATTAAAACAAGACCTGCACTGTGTGGTATGCATGGTTTAAATGAACAGTTCCTCTCTGCGACTCTTAACAGACCATGGAGGAAATGTCAGAGTCTGCAGCAAACTACAGCATCAAACTCAGACACCCAATGATTATTAGGCAACTAAGTGTTGTATAAAACACTTTCCTGGCATAATAGTGAATGGAGTTGATGAAGGGACAGAGGACAGTGAGTAAAGGTCGAGGTTTTTAAAGCCTGAATGTTATATTTCACAATGACGAACATTAAAGGTTCTCTTTAAAGTTTAGCAGGGGAGAACGTCTGCAACATGCAACTTCATTGAATGCGGCGATGAGTGCTGTGTGTAACTTACACGCAGTATTGCGCTGAACTGGTTTCCAGACTGACAGTGGTGGTCCTCTGGTGGCCCTGAGAGATGGGCTGTGGTGGCTCATAGGGGACAGCATCTGGGGGGCGCACTGCACCGAGAGGAACAAACCAGGGGTCTACGCCAACGTCACCTATTTCCTGGACTGGATCTATCATCAGATGAAGGTATAAACTATTTTTAAAGCAGGCTAAATACAGATCAGGATTGTCAGGCCTGTGCTCTATAAAGTCATATCTTGTTTATGTATGAATAATGGCAGTAGTTGATTTAATCTGCGTGGAGGAGCAGCTGCAGTCAGACGGTTCCTCCATCTGGAGCTGAGCGGTACAGCTTGACTGAGGCTGGATGTATTAATATGTACAGTGTGTTTGACTCACAGCAGGGTGATGACACAAGCTTTAACTGTGTGTGTTTAATCTTATTCCTTGAGCTGCTATTACAAGTTAAAGGAGTAATCCATTGTGTTTAATTGGGTTGGTGTCCTCTTTCGCTTTAATGCCTTAGAGAAATGACAAAAGCCAACAACGGCTCTTGAGAGGAGGAAACAATTTCATGTTCTGATCACGTTTTTAAATCTGCCGGTTATTTGCACGATGATAATTTATTATCTATTAGCTTTCACAACAGTGTTTGATGTGCAAGACAATGTCACAAATGTTTGTTTGTCTTTTAACAGGAGCATCAGGATGACTGATGACAGCACCACAGATGAGCATGTTTGCGTACAGTTTTTTCTAGTGAAAACACATTTTTAATTTTACATCATCAAGGTCTTTGTCACTAACGTAACTTATTTCCCTGGTTTTTAATTGTAGATGCAGTATTGTGTTGTAAAAACCCTCAATGTTTTCACATTTTGTGAAATCATCTGGTTTTTTTTTGTTTTTGTTTTTTTTTTTAAGGTTT
The DNA here is from genome assembly GCA_016785235.1 of Pseudorhombus dupliciocellatus. Classification (NCBI taxonomy): domain Eukaryota; kingdom Metazoa; phylum Chordata; class Actinopteri; order Pleuronectiformes; family Paralichthyidae; genus Pseudorhombus; species Pseudorhombus dupliciocellatus. The sequence goes on from JAFBJW010000075.1 coordinate 3,495,398, forward strand.
TTGGTCTTTTTATATACATATGATGTTATTCATGTTGCTGTTTGAGCTGGTAAATGGAGAAACTGCCCTATCTGATCTCCTCAGATTGTGAGAAACTCTCAACAAGACAGAAATGCTTTTGATCAGGTTTTCTTTAATCATTATTTACAGCACAGGACAAGTTTTGGCACAGAAACAAAAAACATAAATAATTCAACATTCAAAAATTCAAGTCTACCTTCAATTTGAGCAGTTTGAACTTTTGGTCGACACACAGAAGCAGGCACTGGATTCTGATTGCGCAGCAGTGTGTGGTCTCACCCTGTCACATACTGTTTCACTGACTTACAAAGTGTCTCGAGTGTAAACGATAAAAATCATGTGTCCTAAGTTTTTATTGCATATCAGCTTACTGCCGTCGACAAGGATCACATGTGGTGCACATGCTATTTAGAAAACTTGTTTGGCTTCTCGTGTGGCGTTTGATATAAAATGTGAAGTATAAATATGCATCCTCGATCATCTAGCGTCTACAAAGAAAGAACTTATTTGATTTATCATAATAATACAATCACATTCAAATAAAATTAAATAGAAACTTGCAGGTCTGCAGTATTAGTACAATTACAATAATACAACAAATTGCATATCCGGTCCAGAAATAATGATCTTTAACTTCTTCATACACCTTTGATTAACTCAAGAACAACAAAGTGCAATTCAGCAGAACGAGTCTCGAGTGGTTCATGACGCTAGAACAGCATCAGACTAAGACTTTAAGGCACAATGGGCACCTGTGTAGTTTTCTCCATAATGAACAGTGACTCATCGAGCAGCTCCTCCCCATAACGTCAGGAGACACAGACTTTGCTTTGACTCTGACGTACTCTGACATACAAGAAACCAATCAGAGCTACCATGAGATCTTTAAACAAAGCGACAGAACGCTCCGTCTGAAATCACACTGAAAGAGTCGTAGCATTTCACAAAGGCACCAGTGGTTGTTGAGCATGTACTGCTAATGATCTGCCCTCACATATTCTTACGCTGTTATGTATTATCAGCTGCTTTCAGACTTGCGCTGAACTCCGGACTGTCTCCAGACATCCTCCAGAGGGGCTGCGTGCCAATCTGGGCGAGAGGTTACTTTCTCCAGCCAGCCCCTGAGTAAAAAACTGGGGAGAACACCAAATGGCTCGTGCCGAGAACGCAGCAGGAGATCCTCCGCAGGATTCATGGAGAGTGTGTTTTGACGGTTCTATCATGCAACAGATGCCAGAATGAAAGACAAAGAGAAATATCTTGGAATGAAAAAGCTGAAGGTCTCTAGAGCTTCAGGTGATTTGACTCCAGTGCCGATATGCCTTCAACAAAATACTTTACATCCTGCCTCTGTCCGCTTCGCCTTCCCTCACATGATCACTGCAGGTTCTTGCAATGCTGACACCTCATTGAGCGGCGGAGCTCGTGCTTTGTTTACCATATTTTAAAGGCAAAGTCCGGAGTAAGTCTGGACCCAATTGTACAGGGATTGTCCAGAGATCATGTCTGAAAACGGCTATAAAGAAACCATACTTTTGTTGACCTTTCTGTTGGTGTTAGTGATGTCCTACATACCCCAGATCATACCCCATTTAGTGCTCGCCAACTACGCTCCAGTTTCAGTGTGTGCAGTTGGAGAGAGCGTTGTTGCCTCCAGCTGTGAAGGAGCAAATCATCCTAACCGTCCTGTAACTACTTTGCAGAATCAACTTTCAGCCTGTTCTTCTTCTTCTACTAAACCGGTCACGGTCGTGTACATGACATGCCATGAAACGAGGACAAGGAAGAACAGGAAACTCATTGAAAAATGTTTTTTTAGGGTGAATTTTCCCTTTAAGAGGCAGTTGATCCGTCTCTGTCTACCTCTGCGGGCCAAGCTGATGAGTGCGGTCCAGAGTTTGTCAGTTGTTCAGAGCTGCGTGTCCCAGTTTCACCCAGGCCGAGCCTCACCCCCTTCTCCACCGCCGCGGACGTGCTCTGTTCGCCGGCTCCCTGCCCGATCCCGATTCCTCTCAGTCACTTGATGCGGTGGCGGACAAGCGACGACTCGTCCGTGATCTCCCCGAGATCCCTCCGTCGGCAGGGAAGCAAAAGCAGCAGCAGCAGGACGATGAGGACCACGCCGCATACCGCCATCAGGGTGTAGGAGATCACCCACAGGACGGGCTCCTTCAGCGCACCGCTGGAGCAGTCGGCCGCCACGTTGGCTGCTGAGAAGGGGCCGGCGATCTCCGACACGGCCACGCCGCCGCTTACTGCGCAGAAAGGACAGACACAAGCCACTGTCACAAGCCTGCACCCTTCACCTCTGGCCTCCATCTGATCCAAGTCGGTTTGACTTGATAGAACAAAAGTCATCTTTGTACTCAAGGAGCCGTGCCTCGTATTTACACAGAACATAATAGATTTGATATTATTCAGTCAATTTATCAGACTCCAGCGTTTACACACTTAACTTTTTCAATGAGGTTGTTTCCACCTTGAGCATGTTAGAGATTCATTGTGCTAAAAAGGTCTAGGTTAACATTAATTTTGGTGGAAAATCTTAAAATCCCCAAAAAATAATTTGTTGATATTTGTGCTTCACACGGTTTGACTGTGTAATGGTCAGATATGGACCCAAACCTGCACAGGTGCTGAGTGCAAAGCCCAGTCTCCGCTGGGCCCGGTCAAACACCACGAAGAAGCCTTCCATGACAGTGGCGCCAATCACGAGGCCATTGGTTGAAGGCGACAGGCCGAAGCGAAAGCAGTCCAGCGTGCCGTCCACATCGATGACCGGTTGGATGTAAAGCTAAAAAAAAAAAAAAAAAAAAAAAAAGATTGACCAGGGAGAGATAACGAGCGGTGAGTCTCTAAAACTGGCAGAGTTGCTCTAGAGAAAGAAAATGATGGGGGTGTGTGTTTGTGCTTCATGCAGGCACCTGAGGCAGAATGGTGATGCGGAAGGACTGGCTGGTGTTAGTGGCTCTCAGATAGATGGACAGCTTGGGGAAGAATCTCCAGGGGGTCTCCCCCTTCATCCAGCATGCAAGCTTGGTGCCATCCCAGAACCCTGAAGAGAAATCCTGGATCTGAACCACAGCATATTGAGGGACACGGAGGCGAAAGACAAGAGACAGAAGGTCAGTCAAGCTCCGAGACATGTTCTCTTCTTCTTCTCTCTTTATTTGAACTGCAAAGACATTGATAGAATCCTGGCTTTCAAGTTCAAATTTACCTTGAGGACTGTTTTTGTGCAGCTATAAAAGGTGAAATATGAGTGAAGTCAAAAAACAATACACACACAGACACACACAGAAAAAGCTCCTCTCAAAGCGACCATGTCCTTGAAAAAAGTGAGCGTGCGCTCTCTTCCCCTGCAACTCTTTGCTTTGACAACATGTTTCATCACTGTCTGTGGAGAGATGGCGGCGTACCAGAGAGCTGTGTATGATGGCTTCTACCACCGCATTGAAGACGTTGACAGGAAGTCGCAGCAGCGTCGTCCCGCTGTCAACTATCGCTTTATCCATGTTATACTGAAAGAGAGGGAGAGACAGTGAAGTGCAGTCGGGGCTTGCTCAGCTCAACAGGCTCCTATGGAAGACCTTGAACAAACAAAAGGGATGTGAGAGAGGAAGTTCTCCAACGACGTGACAGACTGGATGCCATTCCCTCGCGGTGCTGCTGATCTGTTTTATATGTTTGCCTTCACATAGTTAGCTCATTAGATATGTTGCTTCTCTAGCTCAACTGGTCAAGGGCTTTCATGCGATCAATATCTGGCTTTGTTTGCAATGGGAATGGAGACAGTTATCTGCAGATCCGCTGGCTCTGCAGTAGAAACAGGTATCATTCATCTTTGTTTGGCATTCATGGAAAAGTTACGCCTGGGTGGATGCACTAATTTGGCGAGACAACGCCTTGGTTTCCGGTTACAGGAACGCGATGCGTGATGGCTTTTAACAGTTAGTGATTGTAAGTCCAAGGGGTTTGAAATTTACCTCTCTGCAGTCCAGGTCCAGATTCTGGTCTCCGACCTCCAGCTTCAACACCTCCACCTGGTAGTACCACTCCTCGATGATGGGGGTGTACCACACTGACCCACGGTACAGAGTTGGTTCAGCCCCTCCCATGATCTGAGGAGGAACAGAAACAATTCTTGTTGTATCTGCAGCTGAGCTGTGACCAACACAGTGAATATCCAACAAGCTGACGAAGGGTTAACACCCACTTCTTGGCTGAATATATAAACACACACACACACACACACACACACACACACACACACACACACACACACACACACACACACACACACACACACACACACACACACACACACGCGCGCCCTGCCATCGTATCCATCTGTGTATATCAGCAGGTCAGTGTGACGGAGACGCAGGGAGTGTGGCACCGAGGCAGCTGTAGAGCAGTGACAGACCTGCTCTCAGTGGGATGCTATCTCAGCTTAATTAGCTACACAGAGGAAGAAGATAAAATGCTCTGATGCATCAATCTGCTCTGTCTAATTCAAGACCGAACCGATGCTGCACGTTCAATAACTCCACGTGCACCATGTGAAATTCTGCTTCACTCAAAAATCCACTTTGTTTCTCAGCAAACTATACAACCCGAGATTATTTGATCCAGTCATATTCAAACCAAGCCCCCCCCACCCAGAGCACTCACCAGACTGCCGCCCGGCAGGTCCTCTGCGCTGCTGGCTGACAGTCCAGCACCACACATCTGGAGGGAAAAGATGTCAGGAATTCCCAGCTGCTGCACCACAGAGTTGAAGAAGGGCTCCACTGATGAGTCGGGCTGATGGAGAGTGGAAAACGTTCAAAGAATGTATTGTGCCAGTTTACACTGACGTCATCCGTGTCCCAACTAAATTGTCACGTTAAAGAAAGCTGACGCTGATTGTGTGGCGTTCCACACGTACAAAGACTGTTCACCTACTTCTCCTGAAAATGGAAAGTGATTACAGAGGAAGCAAGGGTACAAACAAATATTAGAGCAAGGGAAGTACATGAAACTAACGAAGTATCTAGAAAGAATGTCTCAAAAAGAATCACGCTCTCGACTGCTGAAAACGTTGCGTTGTCATGTGAAATGTCAGTGACTGCACTCCGATTAGATCTGAGTTGGGACGATTATTCTGAGCAGTAAAAAAAAAAAATGTGGGTCAGCAGCGCTCAAAGAGGAAAAAAAAACTTTTAATAGGGGAAAAAAAAAAAACTTTTCCTAAACTTTCCTTTTCAGTTTCTTGGAATTAGATGCTTGGTGTAAACAAACTTTGATAGAAATACAGTATACTGCATCTAGTTCTGTGCAGCATTAAACAGAAAAGCTAACAGGACCAAGTGATAAGACTTGACTGATTCACAGGATATTTATTATGTCCACACTGTGTCATTGATTTATTAGTGATGTATTATATTTTTATGACTGCAGCACTCGACTGCACCCAACTAAACATCTGGACTGCTGATGGGTGAGCCAACGCTAAATGAATGGTGCATAGAATCGCTGTGTGGATGTGTGGCGATTACATGCTATTCACAGCCGTAAAATATACGCGGATGAGAAATGGCTAAATTTCCCACAGAATGTGGAAGTGGACGTGCACAAGGGTCACTCTAAAAGCAACCAGATCCCAGTGAAGGGAAAACTGCTCACCTAGAAGGTCTGACTGTCTGTGTGGATGGTAAAAACATTACGAAACATCAGCGCTGACCAGGCAGGCCACCACCAGTCTAGATAATAATTGCCAACACTGGATTGTTTATTTTAATGTTAGTATATTTCACTTTATTAGTATTGTTTTTATTTGACCTGGGCCAAATACTTTTTATCTGTCAGCTGCAGACATCCAAACAGGTTGTTCCTGTGGATATAATTTTGCATCTGCACACTGGGGAATTTTCAACTCTGATTTTAAAAACATGGCAGTCCACAGACATCATAAGAGAACTTTTCATTCTATAATCATCTGAACTCAGACTAGCCAGACTGTAAGACCACACACTCGCCGTTTGTTGGAGACAATTTCACAGTGTCTATTCCAGAAACTTGAGATATCAACAAAACTTCTGTGAATCTTCTTCTTCATTTTTTTTTTTAAATGGAAAATGTAAGAACATAACAGTAGAGGAAACTTGGGAGGATGCATGTTGTGTATTGAGTATTTTGCAGTGAACTAAAACGAAAAATTAATTCTTTCTAAAAAATTATGCAACATTCAGTTTGCTCTTTATTGTGGGGGGTTTGAGGCGATCACACATGGGAGGCTCCGACTCCACTGGGTCTTGATTCGGTCCAATTATCTCTGAGTGTTCTTCAACCAAAAATAAACGAAAGAGGAATTGAACTTGTTCTTCTAATTCTCACCCGTGCCAGCATGGGATAGGCCAGCCCCAAGATGCCCTGCCAGTTGATCCCAGGAAGGAAGAAGCCCTCGGAAGACAGGATGGCGGCGATGTTAATGATGATGGTCCCGTTTGGCCCTTTGGGAATGGAGACCCGGTCAATGCCCAGTTCACCTTCCCAGTTGCCCTGAGTGTACCTGACAGCAACCATCCGGCCGACAGACTCGTAGGTACTGGAGCTGAACACAACAGGAGGAAGTGTGAATGGCTAGAAAGGCCTTCAGGGGGTCGTTTTAAGAACATGGATACATATGGACACTATGGAAATATTAGTTGAGAAAGATAAACAATAGTGTCAAGGAACAAACAAAAAGTCAGTAGTGGTGTCACGTTTCCAAGAGTTGCTGTGTGTGATCAAACAAACAGGTACAGGGACTCACAGTGCAGTGTTGAAGTAATGAGTAATGAAGGGGTGGGGAGCCGCAGCCACGGCAAAGTTACTGCTGCCTGTATCCACCAGGATGTTGAGCTGGAAAACAAAGGGAAAATGTTTCTTTACACACTTATCTGTGACAACCCCGTCCTAAGCTACAGGGCTCCCGAGTCGGTCTGGAAATACGAGGTTAGCAGGGGAGTAGAGAATGTAAATTCCTTCCTACTGGGCTTGGAAGGACAACATTCAAATGTAAAATGAAATATCACCTGGAAACACAGAGAGCAATCGGAATATGTGAAAGATCCCTATCAGACCTGGCGTTAAAGAACATGAGCCAAAATGTATGTGGTTCCTAAAGTACACAGTTTGATTTATTACATCATCAAATAGAAATAACAGCCCCAATATATGTGTTTTGTTGTATTACATTTCAATCAGGTGAAATACAAGTGAAAGGAAAAACTGCAGATTGGTGAACTGGCTGATGTTCTTACTCAAGAATTATAAATATATTAAGTATTTAAACTATCAGCTGTTCCCAGTCAAAGAACTGTAACTTAGATCAGGTGTTTCATTAACTTATTTGCTGCAAAAACTAGGATCCAACTGTTTTGTTGTTCAGCAAAAAGAAAAAAGAGCGCACCTCTTATATCATGACTGTCTAATGTGTGATCTATGAGTCAAACATGTTGGCCTGTAGCTACTGACACAAGTGTGCGACCAATCCAGCCGTTCTGTTACGTGTCATGTGCGCAGTGGTGACCGGGGAACAACCGTTGAGATAATTTTGTCCTTCAGGCATCAAGTAGGGGCTAATTAGCCATCAGATTCCTGTCACCTCTGCAACTGAGCAGTGGCCACGCTGACACTGGCGAGCCGCCGTTCCTCACCAAGATGTCACAAAGTCGCAAACCCGACAAAGAGGGCCGCACGGCGGCATTTGAGTCCTTGGGTTATGACTTGAAAGCTTATGAAAACACAGAAGTGCTGCGCAGAAATCAGTCCGTGGTCATTTCTCTGAGGCCGCCTTTGTTTTTGACAAACCAGAATATCAGAAAGTAGGTTTCGTAAAAATCTGTGTTCAAAAGGAGGCAAACAAGTCATTCCAGACATAAAAAAGAAATCCACTTCCTCAAGCTTTGAGTTGTGTCTGCCCAGAAACCAAAATTATCATCACTCCCACAGTCAAGCTAAGGTGTGCATAAAGTCATTATGAAGCAATTCTGTGATCATCCACCATGTGTTATCGATCCGTTCAGTCGAGTATGGGATGTCACTGGTGGCCTGCCTGGAGGAGACGGGCTTTAACACGTCCTCCTCTTTGGACTGGCCCCGGTCCCTTCTGCTGTGACTGTGCCATGTAAAGCCCCTCTGGCACATGGCACCGGTCCATCCGCACAAGACCTGGACCAGCCAAACAGGCGGCAGATCAGACAACACCGGAACCTCGTGGTGAAGGAGCGGGGGCAATTCTTATCCCCACACTAGTCTCACTATCCTCCTTCAGCTCGGCTCCCGGGCCTCAGGCAAACCGCCCCCCCCCCGCTGCTGCGGCAGCAGCCGGCAGTGGAGCGCTCACTGTCTAATTGGCAGCAGCTCCGCGGCGGCAATGTGCATCTGCTACCTGTTTGTACCAATTAGCAGATGTGAGGCTCTCCGACCGACACCTCCGCCTGGCTGTGCCGCACGCCAGCAGATGTGGCAATTAGCGGCTGATTTGAATAGCGCCTCATTTAACACCACGGCCCTGTAATCACATAATCATTTAGATAGAATAACACACGGAGTATGACTTAATAGTATTGAGCTACACGACATTTTGGCACGGCATGAACCAATCTGAACCAAAGTGGACTGAGCTCCCTTGGCATGAAAGGCTGATTGGGAACATTTCACCGTAATGACGGGCAAAGTTAAGTGTCAATTCAAACCCTTACACAATGTTAAGGCTGGGAGAGCAGACGAGCAAATGTTTCATTGTTACTAATCCCAAGTTATTAAAGGGCCGTTGAGTCTGACCACATGCTGCGATTGTTTTCAGAAACAGCCATCAATAAACGAAGTTGGAAGGTAAATCGGTTTCGATGTGTACTTCAGAGTCAGATGATAATCTCTTTTCATTCATCTGCCTGCTCACAGCTGAGGGCTAAATGTGAACCACAGTCTGATGACCGAGCACTGAGGAGGGTCCGCTGCAGCAAAATATCAGTTGGAATTATTTTATTCTGAAAAAAACAAAAAAAACATTAAGTCTGGGGACTTTCCCAGGTTGCAGTGGGCCCTGAAAGCAGCAGAGGCTACGCAACCTCACAGGACGAAAGCCGAAGCTGCGATCTGGCAGCCGCTGCAGGGTTATTGTCTTGAGGGTGGACAGAGGGAAGTGACAGGCAGCTCTGATAAGAGTCCCGGTGCGTGAGGAAGCCAGTGGTGCCAACCAAGAGCGGGAAAAGCTCTGATATGTGTCAGCGAGGGGAAGGACAGGTCAGTGAGACACTTCAGTGTCATTTCAAATACGTCCACTTCCAACACAGTGGCTCAGCACAGCTTTAAACCTCAACACCCTACAGCATCATCAATCTTTAATCGCCTTTCAGCTCTTCTGGGACCATTCAGTCCTCCTTAATCATTAATACGAACTTGTTTGGCGCCTTCAGTAACGAGCTGTATAAAATAAAGCCAGGAAATTAGTAACCACGCGTGATTCTGTGCAACGAGGGGGAAAAAGCGCTGAAGATGTGGCCCCTGCGCCGGGGGCTCGAGTTGTTTTGCACCATTCCTTGGTTTGCTCTTTGCTCCCTGGCAGCCTGATAATCCCCATCAGCTGCCTGGTAAGGAACAGTGGTCCTCACAGGCCGCGTCATGTGAGTGCATGTGAGCCGGCGTTGAATCTACCTACAGACCTCAAGGCGGTGCAGGCTCCAGCTGCTGCGCCCCACAGCTGGAGCCTCAGGGCCTGGGAGTGGGGGGATTTCATTTCAGTAAGGATAGTGATGGTTAGGCATAAGCCAGGAAAATCTTCCCACGGAGCCAAGTCTGCTGTCTGGGGGGTGTTTAAACAATCGGTTACTATGACGACTAAATTAAAATAAATAAATAAATAATTGTAGACAAATAGGTAACTAAGGCCCTGGAGTAAAACAAACACAGTCAGCTCATTGCTTCAGTGGATCACATGGTGTTCAGACACACAGACACTGGTCAGTTCTGAATAATAAAATACTGATCAGAGTTGAAAGACGCAGTGGACATCATATTTACCTTCTGACCGGGGGTCCCGATGGACATTTCTATGTAGTAGCCTCTTCCAGAGTCCCCCTGTAAGTTGTGAGTCATGTCCAGAAAGTTGACAGTTCCAGTGGGATCGGAGGCCAGAGACAGGCCGGTCCCATCTGCGGCTGTCAAAACCACCCGCTGGAAAGCGGACACGTCCACAGCCGGGGACACTTCGATCCTCCCCGGGTAGATCTTCAGAGGTATGGACAGGAGACACGAGGACACGCTGAAGTAAAAGCTGAGAGTTAAAGCCCACACCGACACTGAAGCGCTGTCAGCCATGGCTCGTCGTTGACTCTTGTTGTGTTGGGCGCGGGGACAGAAGAGTCCTGAAAGTCCGAAGAGTTCGCAAAGTTTCCTGCGTCAAGTTTTCAGCTTCGCCATCACGGGAGCGGCTGCGCTGCGGTCAGCGCCGTCACGGAGAAGCGCTGCCTCCTCGCCGAGAAGAAGACGCAGTGAGACACATGGAACACCCGGACATGTCTCCACACTGAGCCACACAGACAGACTCCTGACTGTCTCCATCCACTCCTCCCTCCCCGCCATTGCCGCTGACGTCCGGTCAGCCCCTTCAGAGTAAAGGACGCGTCAGTGTGACTGTAGATGTAATCCCCTTCGTTTATTGTTAACATTCATATTATAATGATAGAAGTAGTCTTCTATAAATATATGAAACATTGACGAGTATACTATACTTCAAAATAATATCTGTAAGAAAGATGAAATAATATAGACATAGTAATGTATGCACACATATGGTCCTGTTCTATGAGCAGTCTTTAAATGTAATGTAAATATGTTTTATGTTTATAGTTTACTGAAACAGGGTCTGTCCATCCATGTTGGACCCATAATTGGCCCCTCTCTGCAAATTGTGGCCCCTGTAAATCCACCACTGGTGCTTGTTTGTTCCTTCTAACCAAAACTAACCATCAACCATGGATGTGGATGACCACAAAATGAGTTTTGTTAAGCTTGGATACGTTGAGTTAATCTGTGTCCTCATTGCCTTTGGTCAAGGAAATGTCCTCAGGCTTAATGCGAGAGACTTCCGGATGGCACATGTCAAAGTCAAATAAAATTGATGATTCAGGTTTTAACAATATTTAAAATAAAACTGCTTTAGGGTTTCTGTTCATATAGCCCCTGCCTGCACTGTAGAGCTACATCTGCTTTAATGTTTCCATCCTGATTTATATGTCGTGTTGTGGATCACTTTTTTCAGATCAAGTTTCCTTCCCTGTTATTTGAATTAGCTAAAGTAGAGTTAAACATCCGTTATACAGCATTCATATAAACGACTGTGTAGAGTGGAAACCACATTGTTCTGTCATAACCCTGTAAACTGCTCCTTATGTAATATGCCATGGTGACATATACAGTTTAGAGGTTGTATTACAATTTAGCATCAATAGGAGCATTTTCTGTCCCACTGTATTTATAGCAAACTGACTGGAAGCATTATCAATGAAATAGTGTGAAAGAATTATTGAAGGCCCCATTATTCACATGACATGACATAAAACTCCTTAAGTCATCCAGAAATTTTGCCAGTCTGCAATGACGTATATAATCACATGCATCATCTCAGCAAAATGCTTCTCTCTTTCACTCTGTACCCACGCAATAGCTGGTGGAATGCAAGCTCTTACTGTATGTAAAAAATAGACACTACATCGAATTTATCAAGATAGAAACCCAGATGTTCAGTTCAGAAAAAGAGGAAGACGATTCCTGTACTAAGGCCAGATCCATTTCACAGGCCTTCTTCATGCTCCCTGTTGCACACAGAGCCACTGTCTGGCTCCGATTTCCTCATGAGTCCACGGCTACACTGTCACATGTTCACCCGCCTCTCTCTTCCTCCTCGCCCATTGAAGATAATCAACTATAGCTACAATAACCTGAATAATGCGGAGACAGACTGTGACCACAGAAATTCATCTTTCTGGTGCATTGCTTGTCATGCACTGGGTCTTGTGAGTGACCCATTTAAGCACAATTCCCGTTTCTTCTCCTCCCCTGCATGGGACTTTGGGATACTTCCATGGCCTGAGAGTATACAAACGGGGGGAGGCATGAATTCATTGTTTACTTGTCTGTTGCTATGCATAAAATTCAGTGGATCCGGTGGAAGATCATGTGTGTTACAGCCTCTGGCTACGGGCTGATCATTGATTGATTATGAATTTTAGTTTTAAATATAGTGAAATGCATCTAACCAAGAAGATCATTTAGTTAAGCAAACTGTAATGATGAAGCAAACAGATTGGAAGAAGTCAACTTAGCCACAGTTTTTACGCCAAGAATTATAGCTGATGTCACAGCTTCCCCCGCTTGATTCCCCTTCACATTTCTCGCATTTGTGACGGTGACAGTTTTAATGATGGGCATTTGGAGTCAGGGCCCTTCTTGCTGTACCTCTTCAAGCCACAGCAAGGCGCTCTGCACCACTCCTGTGCCTTTAATCCAATCTGGGGAGACTGTGGCATCATCATCTGTGTGTGAGCAGTTCAGACGGCTTAGCGGAGCCAGTGGTCCTACATTTGGCAGAGCAAAGCTCCTTTACTGGGACATTGGTACTTAATCCTCGCGACCCTGATCATTACAGCTGATGAGCGGGAAGGAGGCGAGAGCTCCACATGATCTCATATGTACCCGCTCCTCCTTCACCTTGACACCACTCAAACATCGCAGGCACAAATTATGTCTGATTTTGTTTTTTCACGTGTCACTCTATGCATTGATAAGTTTTAGATAATTTTTTATGTTAAACTAACAAGGTGACAAATTAGCTGACTAAGGCTGCAACTCATGGCGATTTCCAGTATTAAACAGTCCTAATCTATTTTCTATATAATTATTGCATTTTGAAATAGGCTGTGTGAGTCGTTCTGTCAATGGTCACATCATAGCAAAAGTGCCACCCTCTGGCCAAATTGCACCACATTTTGCCAAAGACCCTGAAGTGTTGGGAACACTTCTTTGTATATATGACAATAAACACTTTGATCTTGGATCTTGCAGCGGACCACTGACAGACGTTTTATGTTATAATCTGTTCTTAGGTACAGCAGGAGGTGGCGGCGTTAATTAGAGAGATTAAAGAGAAGGAATCAGGAAGCCACGGCCAGTCAGCCATGCACAGGCATGAACAGGAACCAGCCGGCACGGACAGCAGCAGAGAACCTGCCTGTAGAACCTAAACAGCAAACTAAAGTAGTTTAAATATTCACATATCAAATCAAAATCATTGCCTTGTGCTTTTTCTTGAAAAAGAAAATCACAAATGGAGTTCAACACACAGCCTGTGCCAGTTCATTTTGAGATTAAAAGGCCTGAGGGAAACTCCCAGAACTCTGTTTCAGTCAGTCATGTGACTCTCAGCTGATCAATGACTTGCTCACAAACCCAACTTAGTCATTCAATTACTCCCTGAAATGTTGTAATTTTTTTATGTACTGAAGTGGACAGGAATATATTTGAAACAAGATTCTAGATCCTGAGAACAAAATAAAGCTTTCATACTAAAATAAATAAATAAATTTAAAAAAATAAAAAAAAAGAAGAAGATAAACCCCAGTCAAACATATTGACCATGGACTTGCACAGTGTGCTATACTGTCTTGAATCAGCAATATTGCAATACAGGGCTTTAATGGCAGCCTAATGCACAGACTTATAGGTTCACTGTGTAGATGACACCTAGTGGTGAAGTTGCATGTTGCAGCTGAATGCTCCTCACCTTCCAAATGTGAACAAGAGCCAGTGCACTAATGAGAAAACATGACAGCCCCCGCAGCGAGGATCAGCTCCTGGTGTAAATTGAAAGTTATTCAATGTAAAGGGCTCAGTCTAGGGTAAGGAAAACAACAATTTAGATCAAACTTACGTGTGAAAACTTCATTAGGATTTTCTTTAGCTCCGTTTCACATTTCACATCTTACACACTGAACCTTAAGTCTTAAATGCTGATCTGAGATCTGCTGAATCCCTGCTGAAAGCAGCGCCAGCCTGATATTCTGATTGTTGAGCGGTAAATTAATTAACCAGAGGCTTTGTATTTTAAAGGTCTCTTGGTTATTCCTTGTCACTTTTTTCTCAGCTTAGCAGGAGCTGACACATAGTTTGCCCGCTCTCCATAACAAGCTACTTCCCTGTCTCTCCCTTTGCCAGATCTGTCAGCCTCCTAACAAGGTGCACATATTCTGCTGCTGCAGAGGAGCTGCCCAGCTGAGGCGAGCCTGTATGGGATGAGGGGGGGGACGAGCCAGACAACAGGTGCATGGGTACATCACTGCTCGCTCACCGGTACCACAGTGTGCATTTCCAGCCTCACCAAAGGCGGCTGGTTTATTTTGCTTTTCCTTCAGATCAATTACTTGCAACTGTGGCAACTCTTGCTACCGAGACAGGCGGTGAGTATGACTAAGGATGGCTCATGCTAGTCTCGCAGGCGATTCACACGTTTCCTGCTCCCCCCGTGGTGGTAGCGTTGGCTCACAGCAGCGTATCTGTGTCTGTTTGTTCATTCATAGGGAAACCATTAGTGACACGTAGATGAGTCACTGGGGCCAGCATCTAAACAAGCTTCGGTGGGAGTCAGGAACCCTGCCACCCGTTCTGCTCTCGCCTCAAGGCACCTAGAACTCATGCCCTCAAAAGTCTCTCTAGTTACTATAACACTCACACACACACACATATGGCTTGCGTGTTTGTTTAGACACCAGAGATCCCACCTGACGCGCCGGGTGCCACAGAGCAGATGTTGCCGGAGAGTGGTGGCGGGACGTGGTCTAATCGTTATTGAGATGTTTGTCAACGTCGTTAGGAACAACTGTACTGCGATAAAAAAATTTTAATGATTATTTGATTCGATAAGTATTGCGCTGTGTTTTTTGTTTTTGTTTTTTAGGAAGATTAATCTGAACCTTAATGGATATTTTACATAATGCAAGTGAGGCCTTCCATTGAAATGTTGTTACTGTGGACTCTAATTGTCTCAAGCTGAGGACATTTGACAAATGATTCCCAGTGAGCCAGCAGGCATGTCTGTAACAAGGCATGAAAAAAGACCAAATGTAGATAAACAAGAAGGTGCTGCTGAAGACGATGACATCTGAGATGACCCAGAAAGTCTCAGGCTGTGTGCCTCATATGTGAAAAACAAATTCCATAAAATGTTAAATAAGGTGGAGACACAGTGTAAAACAACTTTACAGATGTTTGCTCTGGACTTTGTGTAACTTGGCTTTGTTTTACCTCTGAACCAAGAGTCTTTATCATTTCCGACTGACTGGTGGAGAGACCTATGTATTTAACCTCTGTGGTCATTATCATAATCAGTAATCTAGTCTTTAGGATCATTAGTGCTTCTGGCTGTTGTAAAGACAGCTGTTAGAGTCACTGCCGTCTCCTGAGGCCAAGTGTAAAAACAACCTTCATTTTTTTTTTTTTTCTTTTTTTTCCAGTCACATGAGGCCTGGGGTGAATGGATGTAAAATCCCATTGGAAGGGACAAAGGGATTTGGTTTGCATTATTATTATACTGAATTAGCTGCTTTTAAAAAAGGAAGGATGTGGTGCTTGTCAAATATCCTCAAGTGTTGTAGCAGTCCTTTGTAGAGCCATGTTTATTTGCCCTTTGTTCAACTTTCTTGAATAACAATTAGCAGTCACATCTTGCTGAATAATTTGATAACAATTTGTTTACACACTAACATTGAAACTGCATTTTCTGTCAGCTCCTTTTCAATTTAACCTGGCTGTTATCTTTATAGGAGACAGATGGGGCAGGTGTGTGTGTGTGTGTGTCACAGTCCCCCAGCGTCTCCCAGAGTTTGGGTACAACACCTGGACTTTGTTTCCTCGTTGGGGTGGAAGTCTCCAAGGTGATCGACAATTAGACTGACCCTGACAGTTAGGAGCCATGAGGTGAGTAAAGATCAGAGACATCTCATCCCTCACAAGCAAATTATGCTCACAAACGTTATTGTGTTCACAAGCAACATATTTGTGAAAGTCATTGCAGAGGCAAGCGTATTGTATTTCAGTTGTTTTCTCAGTCAGAGCAGCACATTTTCTCACACTCTGCTACGTTTCTCTTCTCCCCCCCCAGCAGGCAGAGCAGAAATTCCACTCAGAAGTAATATTCTCACAAAGGCTGGTGCACCGACTCACCTTGCGGTGTGGTATTGAGTCTCCTTTGCGCTTGACTGTGTCCCTCTGTTCTTACAGCTATCTATCAGTTTCATAGCATGCAATCTGCATCCCTCCAGCCTCCCACTATATCCGCCCACCAGCGCTGTATCTGTTGTGCTCTGTGCATGTGTGCAGTGTGTGTTTGTGTTTCTGCAAAAGGTTCAAGTGTGTACATGTTTCCCAGCCCTCTCTCCCCACCCCCCTCTCTCCGCTTCCATAATAAAAGAGTGGGGAGCTCCTGGGCAGATAAAACCCACTGCAGTGCTTCCCTGGCAGGGGTGGGAGAGCAGCGAGGGTGCTTGCCCCCTGGGTGGATGCTAGTCAGAGAGGGGGAGATAAGGGCTGTGAGGGTGGTAGCGGAGGACTGAGCGAAGGCAGGCGGAGAGGATGCTGGGAGGTGATCGGCGAGGAAGGAGGGGGCTTCTTCATACATTTTTATGACCACATAGATAAGGTCAGTAGTGTGCCATCGTTACTAGGCAACACTGCGACCCTGAGTTGGATTGAGTTGTGAAGCTGAGAAGTCAGATATTCTTATTGCAACAGCCCCGCTCGGGCTCTGCCGTGTGCATTTGTTAACAAGCAGCCTGTCTCTGCGTGCCACTCCAAGAGTCAAGGCTGACAGACCGCTTTAACGGGACGATTAACTGAGCCACTGAAATAATTAGAAGGCTATTGATTGGGTTATTACATTGTTACAGCCATGTTGGTGATATACTGATATCCGTGCCCGCTCAGATATACGCGATGATGGTAATAGTGATGAAAAATGATGGTGGGTAGTTTCATTATATATTTTTAATGATCCAGTTCATGTGGGGATACACTAGACTGTGGGTGTATTGATTTTTCCAGTTTTCAAGCAGAGAATGGAGGAGATGGAGACCAGGCGCATATGCAGCCGGAGTACAAATCACCAAAAACACCACCCATTTCTCTCTCTCTCTCTCTCTCTCTCTCTCCACCTTCACTCCCTTCTTTCGTTCCCCTCTTTTCCATCACCCTCTCAGCTCTCCGTCCTCACCTCCTTATTTCTGCCACTCCTCCAGCAGCCTTTCATTACGCCCCCCCCCCCCCCCCCCCCCCCCCCCCCCCCCCCCCCCCCCCCCCCACCTCCTCCTTTCCTCCTCGCCACCCTCTCTCCTCCTTTCACCCGCTCCCCTGCCTTCCCTCCTCTCTCCTCCCATTTCTGTCCCCTTCAGCGTCCTAGTTTAGCACGTCAAGGTTGGCTACAGATATGCTCCTCTGTGCCTTGGGGCTAACCAATGGGAAACTGGCTGGGCTTGCTGTAGCCGGCTGGGGTGTTGGTGTCATGAATTGAGGGGGAGTTGGGAAAACAGATTGCTGTAGTGCATGTGTGCATGTGCTGTTGTCCACTCTGCAGAGGTCTCACTGGTTACAATACAGTATTCAGGGTCTGTCCCACCTCTGAAATCATGTCATATATATTCTGACTGTAATTGAAGTTAGCAGTAAAGGCTCAGTATTGATGCCACAGAGTGTACATAAAGATGGATGACACATCTCCATTTCCTCTCACAATCCAGAAATGAAGCCAAAATATCCCAGTCCCGGGATTCACCTTCGCCAATTTTTACAGCATCAAATACATAATTAAAACTTTTCATAATAATCACATCAGTGCAATAAGAACCATGACAAAGACAAGACATGCTTATGTACAACTGTTCATTATATTCTTTCTATAAGCTAATCAAAGCTAAGCATCTACTGGCAATGCCTTTATATTTTCAAATATGGGTGTATTGATTATCTCTGTTACTGTGAGAAAATTAATGAATGTGTTCTCAATATCAAAATAATAAAAACTAACTATTATATATATATATATATATTAATCTGATGAAAAAAACAACAAAAAACAACAAGTTTGCCTTTAATAATGAATGAAAATCCATGTCATGTTTGATGGGTGGTCCTCAAAGGAAGGTCATCAAACCTCCACAGACAGGCATTTCTTCTTTTATCATTTGTCCCTTTGACATCCTCTTACACCCTGATGTCTTTGACACAGTTGGCACACTCCCAAGTTATAGCAGTCTTAATTTAAAGAGTGTGCATGTGTCCCCATGCTGATTGACCTGTAGGTGTCTTTTTAGTCCACGGGGACCAATAGAAGGGTAAAAGTGCACTGCTCTGAACTATGAGCAGGGTCGGCCTCTCTGTGGGCCACCGGCATCATGAAACTTAACACTGACTTCTATCAGGAGCCACAAGTGCAGCTTGTCTCTTATCAGTGTCATTGTCTTAGAAAACAAAGGGGGATCATTATACCGGTGCTCAGAATGTTTCTATTCTGAGTTAATGGGACGCATAGTGTAAAGGCAACCTGATCCTCCTCTGGGTGATGAAGGAGCGAGCCGAGAGCTGACATTTTGCTGATGACAGGCCAGTCTGTGTTTTGTTGTAAGAGACACTGGGCTTCACTGGAGTTGTCAAAACAACGGGCCCCATCCCGAGGGATTACCCAGGCCGTCTGCACACGCCAGAGACGGGGTCAGGCACAGGGACAGTGGGGATGGGGGCGGGGGGCGACTGTGGCTATATGAACATGTGTGTTGTAGTGCCCTGCAGAGGAGGAGACATAGATGAAGGAGAGCGTTCTCGGTCTTCGTTATTAATATTTTAGTTGGTTGGACTGTGGTTATCAGAGGGATTACATGCCGACTTGATCACAGTGGTACTGCAATGTGTTTTAATAAATCACAAGGAGCACTTGACTGAACTCATGATGGAATCAATATGACTACTGAAGCACAGTATTATCTTTCTATCTGTCTGTCTGTCCATCTACCCTTCTATCCATCTTAGTAAATATGGTATAGATACTGAAGGACTTCACTTGCAGACATTGACAACATTTACAAAGACTAATTGGAACATGTAGATGACACATGTGTGATGTGGTTCTTTCATTGCAAATCAATCATAAATAATATAAGTTCCTCTTGTGTAACTGACACTCTGCTTTCCTTAAAATCTATCGTCTTATTGTATCATCCATGATGGAGCTGCCAGTAAAATAAGACAGATACCATGCCAGGCGTCACAACCTTGGCTGAGAACTGTTCATAAGTTGTCTCATATGTGCTTCCATGTCCCACCTTGTATCCAAATACACATACACACACAAACACATGGTGGCACACACACACACACACACACACACACACTGGCATGCATGCATGACCGCACAGCAAGGCCAAGACTGCAGCAGCCGCCCCTGGGCCTCATTGTCACATTTACTTACCACTGTTTAGGCATCATGCTGGGGGGCTTATATGAACTACACCCTTTATGCACCCCCCACCCACACAGAGCAAACACCAACCCGCCACCAAAAAATCCCTCCCTGCTCCTGTTCAAATGCTGAATTATGTCATTTTGTTCACGGATCCTTAAAGGAATGTTTATATGATATCAAGTCAAACGGATGAAGCTTCACTTTTAACTCAACAATATCAATAATTATCATCATATATATATTTTTTTATCAATATCTAAAGATGTAATGTATATTGATTGATAGCCAACCAAAACCTTCACCCAGAAGCAAAAAAATAAATAACAATGTGACATGTCTTGCGATCAGAAGATGTGAAAATTGTGATAATTGAATTAAAACATCCACAATACGCAATGAGGAGGATAATATCGGTGGTTTCGCCTCCTCCACATGCCTGAATATGATCTGTTAGGTATGTCATCTGCTCGGCCACAAGGTCACAGCTCTTGTCTTCCGAGTGCAAATCAAGGTATTGTTTTTCAGATTGCAAGTAAGCCTGTTCTGTTACACAGCTGTCTGTGTGTTGGAAAGTGATGAACGCTGGCACCTGTTTTCCACAAGGAAAAGCCTGCGTGGAGAAACACTCCATCTGTATGTGCCACCACGTTCTGCACAATGGGATCTTTGTACATCGCCGGAATTACGGCGGAGCTCCCTCTGATATTGAGCTGTGCCGCTATGAATGTTTGTTGTTGTTGTCTGTGGAATCCCAGTACGTATATTAGATGGGAAGCTTCCCTCGGAGAGTTGGGTATTTTTGGATACAGAGAATGAGGAGATTATTATTCAATTAGTTTTTAAGGTAAAAGGGAGATTAATCCCCACCAACCAAATATTGGATCAAGCTGTAAGTCTCGCAGTAAGCACTGAACTTATTATACTTGCTACATTGATTTCCCTCCAACACTAACATCCCAGAAACAACGTATGTACACCTGCTCCTCTTTCAGTCGTTAGTAAGGTCATTTGGTCAGTGTTGATGTTTCTCATGTGTGTGTTTGCTGTCAAACACATGGTCTGATCTTATACCAGGCCACTCCCATGTATGGCGTTCATGCGTGTGTATGTACTGTACACATGGTGTGTATCCCTTCCCTTGTAAACGTTACCCTGACGCGTGTTCTAGGGTGAAAGAGTCATCTCTCCTCTTTCCTTCTACAATGACCCCGGGCAGGTTTCCTCTGTGTCAGTATTAGTTTCTACCTCTCTGGGTTTTGGTAAGGTGTTGCAGGCTGTTAATGCCACCTTCAATGATGGAAAAATATATGTATGTCATTTGTGGCTAAAGCTGCATGAGGTAGTTTGAGTCTGTCTCTGATCACTGCTGCGGTTTGTAGCTGAGGAAGTAGATGAAGACGCGTTCGACGGGTGCCACCCCCACTGACTGCTGCAGGTCACCGGTTGCCTGTTTATCCAAATTTGAGGAATACTGAACAGATTGCATGTACACACCACACTGCACTTTGACATTACACATGCAAGTGTGAAGGTGAATATTCTCCAGACATCTACTCTACAAACAGACAAAGTGAATTTGACACAGCTCAACCCGGGGCCATTAACAATACTCAAGGCAAATGTGAAGCAGATCAAATGAACAGATGTTGAGATATGCAGCCTGACGGTTGTGGAATTAGAAGGTATACACACGCATCCTTGAACTTTAGTCCTTGAAGTGAATGAAAATACAGAGGTGACCTTGAGCAAAGCAGAGGCAGCTTTTGTAATGTAAATGTGCTACAGTGCTGAGGAGAGGAACGTGCATCTCGTGCATCTTACCAAACAAAGGTCTGACGAATCCACAGCCAAGCTGGCATCACATCCTCCCCTCTTTAAAAAATCAAATCTCACAGTCCGCCTGCTGCTAATGAACGATGTTCTCGCTGGTCTTCGCCAAGAATCCAGCGGTGAAGCAGCAGCACAATGCTCCTAATCCAGTTTAAATGACAGGCAGGATGTCTGACCCACTGCCCTGATTCAGCCATGTTTGCTCCTCAGTGCTGCTTGTTTTGGGTTTATCCTATGGCTTAAGACAGAAAAGTCAAATGATCCTCTTACTCATTATGAAATGATTAAACATAAATTTGGTCTTAACAATAGCTCAGAAAGAGGACATGCATAATTCCATAAAGGTCGTTGCTAAATGCATTCAACAGAAAATGTTATCAAAAGGACAGTGAGTCCATTTTAACAGTGTGTAGTGATGCAGACTTCAGGCAGTGCGGCGTTCGACTACTGCACTGGACTGACCACTGTAGTAGAGACAGGCAGACAGCATTTGCCCTACAAGCATTTATATCACCATGAAATAAACAAGGACAGACCACACACACACACACACGCTCACATGCACTCTCTCCCTCCCTCTATATTTATTATTATCCCAGTAATTCATATTTATTTTCCTTTGCACGCAGTCAGAATTGTGAAGCTCCTTCCCCTCGGTCTCGATATAAGGAGAGAAAATGAGTATCCTGGGGTGAATAAACAGGATTTCACTTTCAGTAGATTCTGTCATGTGGGATCGAGAATGAGATGCAGACTGGCCTGCTGGTTATATCACATTCAGTGGAACCCAGCTCTGTGGACAGGCCCACAGGCTCCCACAGCCTGATGCAGCTACACCCTTGACTTCAAGGCAAAGCATTAAAATGGAGGGGTGGAGGCGCTGGTGCTGATGGTGGTGGGTGCATTATGAGGTTGGGGGAGCAGTGCATATGTGTGTGTGTGTGTGGGTGAGCGAGCCAGCCTTTGGGGTGGGGGCCATACTTTATTAACCCTCTATTTTCTGTTGCACCTGTCCCTTTTTTTATCTTCTTAACAAACGCATTTAATAAATGTTAAAGTGCTCGTTGAAACATTGTTCCCAGATCAACTCAACTGGATGCAAAACATGCGTAACAGGATGGGTGGATTACCACAGAGGAAAACTCCCCTCTGTCCAAACCCATGATAGGTATAAACCCTGTTTGCTCATTTCAAGCAGGGTCTGGCTCATCCTGCTTCGCGCTCAAGTCCCCCCGAAAGCGGCAGACGGTGCTTTCCGTGTGTGCCGGCGCATATCCGTGCGTAAAAATGCCATCTCAGGTGCCGCGCTGCGTCAGGTGCAGCTCGTTTCCTTAATGCAAATTGCGGTGCGCTCCTCCACTCTGCACCTCCAGTGTAGCAGCCTGTGTTCTGCCCTCAGGAGCGACCGGGAGCCGCCTCTGCTGCTCCTTTAAGGCAATGAGGAATTAAAGCGTCTGCAGGGGCAGGGGGGAGAGGGTTATATTCTGTGCAATGCTCGCACAGCCAGTGTGGTGCGATTAGAGAGCAGCAGCGGGGAAGATGCGCTTGCTCGCCTCTCGCTGGACGCACAGAGGCGATGAAGATGATCTGACTTTTTTTCTGCAAAAGAAAAACCTGTTTTTCCATGCTCACTCTGCCGCCTTCTCCCTCCCGTTGGCTTCTGTAGTTATTTTGATTTTATAAAATTTCAATTTTGGTCCCCCCCCCCCCCCCCATTCCCAAGGATGGTCCGTCAGTCAAGCTTTTTATTTAGGAAATCGGAGCCTCTGGTGTATATATATTTTTTTACACATTTGAGTTGAGACACTTTGTTTGGGACAATTCTTTTATTTTTATTTTTTTAATTCCAGGATCCGGGCTCTGACTCAGCATCATTCACACCTGGGCTTCACCCCCTCAGCATCCTCTTTGAATAGCAGGGAGACGCAGCAAGACGCGGAGCAAGAGGAGGAGAGTGTGAGCACAGCTTCTCCCCCAAGACAATCACACAGGCGCATTTATGTTCCAAGCGCACAGAGAGGGCTGAGGAAAGGAGAGGAAAGAAAACGGTGTGCGGGGGGGAAAAAAAGTAGGAAGGAGATATTAAAAAGTACAGAGACTTGGAAAGGTCTGCTTAAAGACAGTGGCAAATGTTTAACCTCAGCTCAAGCGCACAGAAGAGACACCCAGGGAGGCACCGGTGGTCGGAGGAAGAAGAGAAAGCATAGCTTGGGGGGCTTGAACGGAGCAGGGCATGTGGATATTGGCTTTTATCTTTTCCCAGAGCATCTTGAATGGTAAGTTTGTCATCTTTTCCTTATAATTGACATTGTTATTAGTGCTCATTACCTATTGCGGAGAGCAAGCAGACAGCTGAGTGACTGGGAGGGAGGATGGAGGTCACCTGTGACCCACATGAAATGCATTTTATATGCTTGTCAAAAGGCTGACACCCCTGATGGAGGGAGGGAGACGGGTGAGGCATGATTTCAAAAAGAAAAATAAACCCTTCAAGATTTCCTACCAAGCGTTAGACACATCTCTGGCCTTCAGATATCCACTGGATCCTGAGCCAGATGGAATAGAACCGCTCAATTGGGTTGGATTCAATTAACTGATTTGGTCGTATTGTGATTTTAATAAATCCCAATCGTGGTTTTAATTTGCATGGTGCAGTGTATTTCAGTGTGTCATTATTTGACACCCAATGATACTTGTTCTGTCACATCCCTGTTCCACTGTGGCCCTTAGTAATAAGTGACGTATTTGATATAATGGACATTTGGTTTAACCCCTTCCCCCTCCCCCGCGGTGAGCAGATTTTTCAAGTTCAAAGTGGCATAAATGGATGTGACGCGTTGAAATGATTGATTTGCACCGATATGTAAGATTCAGTCACCTCTCATTTCCTATTTTTATCATATTTAACGTGAAATTCAGTCGCATTCATCCTGTGTCAGAATGTTTTCTGCACCTACATCTGATTTAGTCTTATACCTCAGCAATACACGACATTATTTATCCCATCATGTTGTTTGCAGAGAGAAAATGATGCACCATCAGTGCAAACACTTTATGACGGTGATAAGGAAATAATGTTTAATCAGATGCATTCCAGAGGTCACACATTTTTGGAAGTGCAAAAGTAGCTCACAAACTGTGCAATAAATGTTCCATTCAAATCAGTGGGAACCAGATTCTCCATTCAGAGGCTGTGTTCAAACCGTGTCTGTGTTTTCCTGCACACATGTGTGCGTTAGCGTGTGTGCCACTGCTGTCACCGTGCACACACATTTATGTGCTCATATACTGTATCTATAATCAATAGCGGAAAATTGATACAGTTTATTGCATTCAATTATTGGCCAGAGTCCCCTCTACAGGGAGGGATTATGGCTGACTGGGTGTGTACGAAAACAGGGGGGGTGAAAAAAAGCGAGTCGAAGAAGGACGGGAGAGGGAAAGAAAATGGAAACATATGTATAAGAAAACATGTCGGGGTAACAAGATGGGGATTGTTCACGCACTGAAACGAAATCACGCCCACGGTTGGTTGCATTTCTACCTGAGGGTCAAGAAAAGCTGAATTAAAAAAAAAAAAAAAAAAACTGGGAAGTGAGGATTTACAGGTATGAATATATTCAACCACATCAAGGGGCTGTGATATCTAATTTGGTACCGTTCCCCAAAATGGATTTTCCCTTCTGGCCGGGATAATAAAATAAAGGCTTAGAAATGGATTTTTGTTGCTGTGTTGTCGCCTCTTTCAGTGCTGAGGCAACGCTCGCCCGCTCCCGTTTATTGACACCGACTATAATGTGGTATCTCCCTCAGCCCAGCTTGTGCTGAAACTCATAAAGGAACAATAAAGAATCCTCATTAATCATAATCATCCGACTTTGACATTAGATCAACTGCCATGCAAGATTGTGTCCGTTTTATTGCGTAGGGGATTACTGAGGAGGCCTGTGGCACACAACTGAGAGGGACCGAGCAGCAGACGGCAGACATTACACTTTTTGTGGTCGCACTGCAATATATGCTGTTTTTTTTTTTTTTTTCCCTCAACGTGTTTTTATGACTCGCTGTTTGCGTTGTCATTTATGTTTGATCCCACCCCCCCCCGCATCACCGTGCAGGAGCCTCGCTGTACGACTTTGTCCTCTGCGGCTGGATGTTTTGTCGATTGTCATGAAAATGAGGTGTTCGTCGGCTGAGCAGGCGTTGTTCCAGTGAGTGAATGAATGAATGAATGAATGACCTTGG
This sequence comes from Pseudorhombus dupliciocellatus, assembly GCA_016785235.1. Classification (NCBI taxonomy): domain Eukaryota; kingdom Metazoa; phylum Chordata; class Actinopteri; order Pleuronectiformes; family Paralichthyidae; genus Pseudorhombus; species Pseudorhombus dupliciocellatus. Next base: position 3,521,025 of record JAFBJW010000075.1, read on the forward strand.
AGATAGAAGCAACACAGTGATTGGATTACCCACGATTCTTGCAGTTTTAGACCTATCACACGCTCACTGGCCTGTCTCTATGGTAACCCCCGTCATGGGTGTCAAGGACTATGTCCGGAAACGTTCACTCCTTCACTCTATACGTGGTGGGAAACTATCAGGCGTGTTGTTTTCTTCTGGCACAGAGAAGAATTCAGCGTGATTACGCTTGTGCACTTGATGGTGGTTATTACTTGTCCACAGTGTTGAGCCCAATAATCAGACATTATTACAGAAAAGGCAGATCCAGGACATAGTGGATTATATTGGGATGGTTTTTGGATATGGATTATTTGACCCAGAGGTGCACGGAGCTAATCACATCCTTTCATATCGGCGTGTCCTCAGGTGGTGAGGGGCCAAATGGCCAACAAGCTGCTCGTCGAGGCCATTCCGCTGGACACTTAATAAACACACGATAAACTCAATATCCCATTTAGAAAAAGGAAAATCACCAAATTAAAATGTTCAAATTGCTGTCACCATGGACGTGATGACATGATATATAAGAAAACCAAGCCGTGGCTCGACGATTTCCCCTTCCACATAAAAAGAAAATGTGAAAATGAATTAGGAACGCCTTTGACAGGCAGGTTTATCTGTTCTCTCCTATTTCAGACCTTTTGTTTTTGTTGTAACCGCGTGCCTATCAAAGTAGAATCTGTAAATTCAGTCATCAGCGCAGGGGAGGAAACATATTAAATATCTCTGCCTGAAAGCTGCCTCTAGGCAAAACCCGAGCAAGCTAAACTGGCCTATTCAAACTCTCATTGCAGAGACATAATGAGACGAGGCTTCTCGCACAGTCCCCGTGAAGACTGTGGTGATTTGTAGACGTGCACGTGGCTTAACGCGACGCTCGCGACTTAGAGGGCACTTATCTGGTATGTCTTAAATTTAAGAAAATGAACGTTTACCCACGGATCAAGGGATCACGCAATCAGATTTTAATCTCAATTAGCGTTGACCTTTCTCGAGGGGTAAAAAAAAGGCAGATCCACTCGGAGATGAGGCTCCTCCAGCCCAGTGCAAGTTACCGTGCAGTAAACATCTGCCAACATCTTTTGGCCCTGCCAATTTTACATGACCCTACATTATTAGCAACCTGAGACGCTGGATGATAATGCCACAGAGGGAGCGAGGGGGTGGGTGGATGGATTGAACTTGGCCGCGATGAGAGAACCGGAGTGAGCTGGTGTTAGCATGGCAATAAATCTACACGAAGGTGGCGCACTGGTGAGAGCTCTGATTGCCGGAGCTCCGAGGCGATTCTCAAGACGTTCCAAAAAGATCAGCGGGCCTCCCAGCAGCGATCGGTGGCCTCGCGCAGCCGAGGAGCGGGAAAAACCTGCGCGGCCTCTCAGCTGCACTCACAGCCATTAGTTTGTTTACTAATCACCAATTAGGGTTTGGCTGCAGAGGCAGCATCACAACTCATGAAATGAAATTACCTCCATGAAAACAAGTAGCGTACAGTGAAGTGATGGATCATCTCGTGCAGCCGTGCTCTGATATGAATATCTAATGGGCTAAATTAAGTTCACATACCCACTTAACTCAGGCACACTTGTGTGAGTTAGGGGGGGGGGGGGGTGTTGCCTTAGATTTCCAACTCTGTGTGTGATTCCAGTTGAAAGGGCCGCTAATGTTGCGTAATGGATACTCTGCTATGTGATCATAATAGATATCCCCTAGTTCATACATGCTGTAATGAGGGCTACTCTGCTCGACTGTTCCTCCTTGAGTCCGTCTCGCTCTCTAATTAGGAGCATGCTTTGGCGACTGTGCGTGTTTGTGTGCACGTCTGTGTGTTGTGCTGAACCCCCCCCCCCCGATGTAAAATCTAACCCCCCCCCCCCCCCCCGATGTAAAATCTAATTACCAATCACACTGTGTCTGTCTGGATTCCACTGAATCAGAGGTGTAATTGTGCGAGCCGGCGTGTAACTGTCTCTTGCATTAAAATGTTAACGATATCATTTAGCATCTGCGGGGAAGAGCAGGAAAGCCCTCAGCACCCAGATGTGGGTGTCTGATCATGCGTGCAAAGTGGGGTTGTAGTAATTCACTCAGCACCTGTCAGGGTGACATGTTATATTACCGCTCAGCGCCGCACAGGTACTTTCATAAAGGAACGGGCGTGGAAAAAAAAAAAAAAAAGGTTTATTTGACAGTTGGAATCTGACTTAGTTGAGAAACAGGCTCTTCTGCTCTGCTCTGTGGAACTGGCTCAAACATTTCTAGGAAGAAAAAAGTCACAAGTCGAGATGCGCGATGTGTTTGAATAACAGCCCCTCAACTATCCCATTAACAGGCAGAGTCGAACCTTACTTACAAAGATTATACAATCGTCTATAATTATCTTTATTACCTATTTACTGTTTCTTACATTTAAAGCCATTGAAGACTTTCTATTCACATTAACTTGTATTTAGGCATAATTATCTTGTCATAATTATATGCACCCTAAGCTTCGTGGACACAATAATCTGCCCCAAAATGCATGGCGTTAATTTTGTTTTCTAGCGTTTGGTTTGGTCTCTGCTTCGCGGCGTCCACGGGTGCCTTACGCGACGAGAGGACAGAGGACAGGCCTGCTTCCTGTCTTTACTGGCTAACTGCTGCAAGCCCACTTCAGTGGCTTGGCTCTTCGGTCGACGCTTGTTTTCATTGTGGTCACTGTGTAACCCTGACCACAGGCTGTCCTTCTTATTCTTCTGGTCCACTTACACCTGCACTTTTTTGTGTTCAAGCTCTATATCTGATTGCAGTCATTGTGTGAATGGCCATATATGTTCCCAATGAAAAAATGATTCCAAGGAGACAGGTTTGCCTGTATTGTGAGAAATTCCTGCAAAAACATTGAATTAAATATACATTTTCCATCTCTGCAAGACTTTCTGTATTCAGGCCTGGAGTCCATGCACTGTACCCTGTGTGTGTGTGTGTGTGTGTGTGTCTATGCCCGCAGTGATCAGCTCCCCACCACAGCCATTGTTCATTGTGGAGGACAGGTGGTGGAGGTGTGATGAGTTCGCTATTCATCACCCACCAAGACAAACATTCACGCCGGACCTCATAAATACTGCCTCTTAATCCAGTCCTCCACATACCAGGGCCAGGCTTTGAACTCGACAGGCCCAAGGCTGAATTGATCCCCGCGACTCGGGCCCGGACCATGATGCATGTGCCTGGCGTATCGTGGCTCTCTAACACAACCGCCGCTCATCTACGGACCGACCTGTTTTTAAAAAAACTAATCAGATATCGCCATCTCTCGTGTCCTCTATGTTTCTAAGCCACAGCCTTAATCAGATTTATTTGATTATTCGATATGTCGATACATACGTCACCAATGAGTCCGCCCGCGTGTCTCATGCCCCACTGCGTGAATATTAAACTAGGCTAAGGGATAACGGAGGAGGCAGAGCTGGATAGACAGAGTGACACAAAGACAAATGGGTCCAGCTTGGTTTCTCGACACTGCTTTTTATTTTTAAACCTGGCACAGATGCTAAGATTTAAGACCAAGTTAGAGGGGGTTATTTTTAGCCGGCCATTTTTAAAGCGCTGTCATCTTGTTGGAGTTGAGGTAAGGTGTGTGTGTGTGTGTGTGTGTGTGTGTGTGTGCTTTACTTTCGTGTTTGCTGGTGTTTACTGTGCAAAAGCAAACGCCTATATACATAGGGAGGTGAGCGGTTTACAGAGTGTGTGTCCTTGCGTGCATGTGTACTTTGTGTGTTTAACTGGGGAACCGAGTTGGGTGGGTGGGTTATGGGTGTGGCACGAAGTGGAGCCACAGGAGTCTGATTTATGTCCTCGCAGCCACTCATTGATCCCCCGGCCCGGTGTGAGACTGAGTGCGCTGTCAATAATCTAAGCACTTTGTGGTATTCCTAGAATTCCCCAGACCTCCTCTGCTCAGACCGAGGTGTGATGCTGCAGTAAGCCATCTTGTCCGAGATCAAATAAGAGGGCACGGGCCCTGGCAGCGGCGAATGGATCATCCTGCAGCGGAAGAGCTGTTTGGAGGAAATGGAGAATTGGAAGTATTGTTCGTACAAAGGGAGGTAATTTGGACAGAACCTGGCGCGGGTCCCCTGGAACATGGAGCTGTTTAGGTTGTTGCTAAGTGTCCCTGCGGACTGTTGCCAGGATGAGGTCTATTATGTGATGCTCACCGTGCGTCTCTCGCCGGACCATCCATCCCCACAAGTGATTATGCTAATTAATGTTTGATCAGATGATTAAATTAAAACTCCATTCATCCAAAGCGCTAAATGCTCACAATATATTTGTGTCAGCGCGGCTGCGGTGACTTCGCACTCTAGAGCCCCCCCCCCCCCCCCCCCCCCCCCCCCCCCCCCCCCAGCGCGGCTGCGGTGACTTCGCACTCTAGCCCCCCCCCCCCCCACCGCCCATCCACGTGTCCCAGCCACTGGAGGAAAGGACCGGCGAGAGGAGAGGAGAGACAACAGAACAGAATACCTCCCTTTTTTGTCCTTATAATTCGGGCAGTGGCAAATTTAGAATCAGCTTTGTAAAAGAAAAAAAAAAAAAAGCCAGGGTGGGAGAAGGAATAAGAATAGGGAAAATAGGGAAAATAGGAAATACGTGTGTGTGTGCGCGTGTGTTTTGTGGGGGTTGGGTAGGAGGGGGGAGTAGCACTGAAAGGAGCCGTGCTGTGGTCCCCTAAGTGTTGAATAAACATGCTTGGTTTAGGGAAATGGCTGCGATAAATGTTTAATATGATAAGTCCATAAAGACGGTCAAATGAGTCTGGAGTGTTAAAATGAGCGTGGCACGCAGCAGCTCTGACGGAGGAGGAGGGGGTAGGGTGGGTGGTGGTGGTGGTGGTGGTGGGGGCTGATAATGGCAGGCAGAGCTAACAGGATGAGAGCAGCCAGCTGCTGTGACATCACCATTAACACACTCCACCAGCTGCTGGTCACAGACGTCTCTGGACAAATCAGGGACAGAGGTATATATTCACAGGTCCGCCACGGCCTCACAATGACATTAGGGCCCCTTCAACGTTGGCAACAAGAGCGGCATATTTGCACATTCGCTTTTCAAATTAAAGGTGGAAATAAACGTCAGCAGGACGTCAACAAGCGGATCAAAGATTTATTCACAAATAAGGAATCCTCGTCTCTGGTGAATTAATATGTACCACTTTGTTCATTTGAAGAAGATGCCACCAAGTTAAAGGCATTTCATCTTCAGACCTTTTTGATCAGGATCAGGGGAAAAGGGATCCAGGGAAAAGGATCTGGGAAAATTATTCAAATGTTGAAGAAAAGAAAAATCCCAGATCAAAGTCAACTTAATGAACAGGACGCAGACAGGAGCGAGGTGCCGTTTCTCTGGTCCCTTGCACAAACAGACAAGAACACATAAGCACGGCGTCCGCACACTGATCTGAATACACACCATAATGCAGTATTGTTTTTGTGGTAATCCTTAATCTTATTTAAATTCAGACAAACCAACACATACATTGATAGGTTTTATGAAAACATCCCCTCATAGGTAGAGTTTTTCCCTCGAAACCCTTTGCCCTCATATGTGTATGTGGGGCCAACAATGGCAGCAAAGTAAAAATGTGAACTACCTGTACAAGGCTACAAAGGTAGAAAAAAAAAATTCAGAAAGGTGTGCCGTGCCTACAGGGAACAAACTCAGGGAACGTGAGTGAAATGAAATCCTCGAGGCCAGAGAGCGTCAGATCGCTCAAGTCAGCGGCCTCTCACGTCACAGCGCGTGCGCGCCGATGCCTTCGCGGACACACGCCCAAACCTCCTTGGTATTGTGTTACCTTGGCTGGCATGCAGGTGGACAGCGGTCACGTTACGACACCATCAACAGCAGCTCCCGTGAGGACCCTTAACCTTAATGTTTGCCGACATAATAAGGTTGCTTGTCCAGTTGTGCTAAGTCTGCTCGTCTGAGGCGAAGCCTCTTCGCCGATGCCGCGTTCACCAAACGCCGAGAATGCGGCTGCTTAATTGGGTTATCGGAAAAGATGGCGCATGTTATTTAGAGGTGATTAGATCACATGCACTCAAGTCTCGATGAGATGCTTTTTAGTCTTATAGTTAATCACAGAGAGACTTATAGCTTATAATCAAACTTTCTAAGTGCAAACAGGTTGAGAACAAACTGAGTGAAATATCGGGGATTTCAAAGATATCATCATAGTGACTTTGCATGACCTGAACTCAGCAAGAACAGTGTGTTTGGAGATGTAGTGTATGTCAGGCAGAGGAACTGGGCAGGGGGTGTCACGTGTTTGTGGTTTTACTGCAACAGGAGCAACTGAATCTTGAAAATAATTCTCTATAGTTATTGGTGTTCTTAATTCTTAGAACAAAACAGCAAATAAAGCCTTTAAGAATATAAAATCAATTAATACAAAATAAAACAACCAAATATTAAAATAAACTCCTCACCACAAACACATGTACACTGTTTAATGAATATCAGTAGTATAGGAACAGTCAAACAAGCAATGTTGCACCTCACTGGAAAAAACCCCTCCATAGACTATAAATATAAACATACTCATCCAGGCCTCTTTGTCAAACGGATTAGCATTAGCATTAGCATTAGCTTTCTATAAATACATGGTTAATTAGGTTGAGGAGATGCACCTGCTAAGCACTGCTCTCCTCTGTTCTTTGGTCGAATCTGGAAATGAATTAAAAGGTGAGACTGCAGGTGTAAAAGATGTGCAGCGGCAAACGGGCTTCAGCTGCTGAGCCTCAGTTGTAGTAAACACACACTCCGGTGAATCACTTTGAATGTAATCTTTGTTTTATTTGACTTGATCCCAGACGTGGGCTTCCCCACGCTTCCCATAGTGCGTCTCACGTTACGCAGCAGTATTAGGTTTGTACTAGAGGACGTTTTATTCATCAGCAGCAGCAGCAGAGGGAGCTGCTTTAGTTTGCTACGGTGAAATCCCTCATCAGATCCTTTTCCATCCACTCCTCATCATCGTCATCGTCATCAGCGGCGGCAGCAGCAGCAGCAGCATAATTTAGACATCAATGTCTTCATTGCTCAGTTTTACTCAGCGAGAAACAGTCCAGGGTTTTCTGGCTTCCCCTTGATGAGACAGGCGGCCACTCTGGCCCATTTAAGACATGGAAATAGAGCGGGGAGGAGGAGGAGGAGGAGGAGGCTCATCTGCTGTGGGGGCCTCGTTTTTAGCGTTGCCTGCCCCTCCTAGACATCAGAGGACAGATCTGTCGGTGCGGATCAGCAGCTTGTGCACGGCCGACCCTTTCCACTGTCACAGCGCCGCTTAATATTCATGAGAGCAAATTGCAAGACCGTCATTTAACTCGGTGCGTGGTGTATTGCCTCTGGGCAGATCAGATCAGTGGGAATGCTTACTCACTCTGGGCGCCTCGGCTCTGAATGGTTGTTGTCTGCCTGTCTCAGAACTTCTAGCAATTATATCTCACCTTCAGGTTCATGGACTTTGATATACAGCTACAGTGACTCAAGTGAGGTGTTATCTTCCACACTTCTGATCAGATTAAATGCAAGAGAAAGTACTTATACTGCGTTTGACATGTGGGTCACGAACAGGTCAAGGGGTTATTTTTCGTCCCACGTTTAAACACTGCAGACATCAGACCAGTGCCGGCTCACACGTGCAGGAATAGACTTCTGTTAAGAAAAATTCCTCTTTGGCCACCCTGGCTGTTGAACGTGAGCGAGCGAGGTATGATCTCTGCGTCCAGGCAGACTAACCCGAGGGCACGGAGCGGAGAGCGACTTTAATTACCCGGGGTTCCTGCTGTCACTTTGTCACCGCGAAGCATGACATGGCGCTGCGCGGTGCAGAGTCCCCCTGCCGGGGCGGCGATGACAACCCAGACAATGGCTCCGCTCGCTCTGCAGATCCAGCACGAGTGCCCTCGGAAATATGGGAAGCTGAATCAATCCCACTGTCGCTATGATCCTCTCTTTTCCTCCTCTTGTTTGCTCTCTGCTGTTCTTCCTCCTCCTCATGTTGAACCGTGCTCAGGAAAAAAAAAAAAAAACCCAGCGGCTGTATGACGGACAGAATACATAACCACAGAATAAGTTAAATATTGTAGGTGACCTACCAGATTCCTATTTAAAAGTGTTCAAAAACATCTCCCCGTGACTTGTACATGCTTTGATCGGGTGTCTGAGGAGTCGTAGGAAAAAACATTCACGCTGTGTATCGACACGTGTGACCATGAAGCACCTCGGCCCTGCCTGTGATTCAGCAGTTAGTTGGAGAACTTCTCTTTACCTGCTGCTTGCTCACATTGCCATTGATTGCACGTTTACTTAAATGAAGCGCCCCAGTGGCTCTGAAAGCGCACTGTCATGGTTGGTTACACCCTGTCAGCAGATCGGCTCTGTTGTGCGAGGGATCGCAGTCCTGTGAAGATACTCAACCACAGGTATTGCTGTCATATTGGACAGTAACTCTGTGGGAGCATGACAGCAACCGACTCGTTTATTTCAGTGTTTTCATTTATTGAGCAATATACAAACGTTGTTCATATCCAAAAGTTCTAGTGACTGTTTGTGGCATGTGTCAGCCGTCCATATGCTGCAAAATGGTCTGAAAAAGGTAAATATTAAAGATGATTATCACCCTCGTATCTGTTATGAGCCCTGGAAGATAATAATTCAATCAAATCCAAAATCATGGCTTATTGAGATCTTACTTTTTCTTAAAAAAAACAGACATTCAAATGTTTTTAAACAGAGTAAAAGGGAAGAAGAGATGTATACTCGCTCTTTTGCTGATCCCCAAACATAAATGGTTTAAATGAAACAGCTTCTTTCCCTCCCTGAAGATATCCCGCCAGTGAAATAATCATAGTCAATTATAGATGCATATAATGCATTATTGAACAGTGTCATTTATTTCACCTTTACGCTTGAGCTCATGAAAAATTATGCCAATTACTGATTTCCTCCTGGGCAATGTAGTAAGTGGTCGGGCCCCGAGGCCATTTGTCGGGGCATGACTTGCTGCTCTTTGCGAGGGCCACGCGCCCGCGTCACCGGAATGTCTGTGGTGTGTTTCCTGAGGTTCGGGTCAATTAGGAAAACGAGTAGCGCAGCCTTCCACCAGAGTCCATTTGTTTTTTAAAATTAAATCAATCTCGCTATCACTCAGCCGATCTAAATTGAGTTGCTTGCACGTACCTTTCATATGTGAACTAGACGCATATCAAAACAGCCACGACATAAATCCTAATCCAATTTCTCCGATGCGTGCACAGAATATAAGCTTTCCAAGAAAGCGTGCACTTCTCTGATCAATTGCTCTCAGCCATTTGCGATTATAGCTCTGTAACAAATAAGCATCAATTAACTAAGTGCCCAAAATTTTATTTCCCTAAATCTCTTATGTGTGATGTCGGTTATTGTATTTTTTGAAATTAAGTTTGCGCAAATCCTTCTTTGTCACATTGAAAATTACAGTTTTCATTTTATGACAAAAAGATAACCCACAATATGAATATATTCTCCTTCGCATGAGGAATATAGTCAATGAAAGTAACATTTTAAAATATTGGTGAAAGAATTGAGTCAAAACCATCTTCACACTGATTTAAAGCAAATGATTTACAATTTGAATCAAAACTCAAAATAGTTTCCTGAAATTCTTTTTTTCCTGTAAGTGAAAATGCAAATGTCGAAGAAACTGAAGAAGATATAAAAAAGAGAAAAAGAAAAAGGGGTGGCGCACACATTTCAGAAAGGTTGCAAATGACCACGCAGGAAATTGCTGCGGTATCGATCTTAAGTGAGCTAATAATTTGAAGTGAGTGGTGCTAATTCCTCCCAACAACCGTGGAAGTACATGAGCAGGTCAGGCGAATGTCGCAGTGCTGGTTGCGAGCTGCTGGAGCAGAGAAAAGTGTGGAATTGTCTGCAATTTGAAACCTTGTTAGGAATTTATGAAGTGCTAAAATGTTTTCTCCCCAGGGAGGGTCAAAGCCAGCTGCCAGTGCTACTGTTAGCCATTTAGTGCAGAGCCTCCGGGCCCGTCGCACGGCTGAGATATACCCATACTGCATAGGCAGTTATTTTGACCCCAAATACAAAATAGCATAAACCTTCGATTGCTAACAAACATCTGTTGGCGTCCACACTGAAACAGCTGCGTGTTGCTGTGCCGCTAATTGGTCCGACGTTGACATTTCCTACCCGTGTCTCGTTCTCCAGAGAAGGATTCGGCACAAACTGTATTTAACATCATTCTCTTTGCTCTGATGTGAGCATGATCAAGGCAGCTGACCTCACTTCATAATTGATAGTAGTTTATGTTAATGTAATGCTCCCAAAGTCCCAGGGAGAGGAGTAGAGTGCTGAATCCGAAACAAGTGATCATGCAACAGAAATAGAAACACTTAGAGTAAATGATCTTTGAGGAATACTAATGTGTGCTTCCACTTCTTTTTGCTCCATTTTCATTGCAAATGGGTAAACAGAGGAGATGACAGTACATTTGTACAAGAGTTCCTTCAAAACTTAAGAGGAAATCAGAGTTGATAGTGCAGGATGAAGTGTAAATACATGTTTGTAAAAGCAAACATCTTGTGTTGTCTCTCTTGCAGTTTTCAGTGAGGACCTACATTCCAGCTTATACTTTGTCAATGCATCTCTGCAAGAGGTAGTATTTGCCAGCACTACAGGGACCTCGGTGCCCTGTCCTGCTGGGGGGGCCCCGCCTGCCTCGCTGCGTTGGTATCTGGCGACCGGCGAGGAGATCTACGATGTCCCGGGGATCCGCCACGTGCACCCCAACGGAACCCTCCAGATCTTCAACTTCCTGCCGTCCAGCTTCAGCAAGCTGATCCACGACAACACGTACTACTGCACTGCCGAGAACCCTTCTGGCAAGATCAGGAGTCAGGATGTCCACATCAAAGCTGGTGAGAGCTGGGGTCAGCGGGTGGACAAGTCCTCACTGTGGTGGGAGCCGGGGGGAAAGATTTATATGAACTGTAGATGAAGATACGCAAGACTTACAAACTAATTCCTAATTTCCCATCCCTGAAATCAAAGTGCGAAAGGTGTTACATTGTGAAAATCTTGTCCTGGCAGTTTCTTCCCCAAATTAAAAAATACTAACACAATTTATTTCCTTTGACTGATACAGATTCTGTGTTTATGCCTGATCTTGTTCGACAGTATCACGGGAACCCTACACGGTCCGAGTGGCCGACCAGAAGGCTATGCGAGGCAGTGTAGCCGTCTTCAAGTGCATTATTCCTGCTTCTGTTGAGGCCTACGTCACTGTTGTATCATGGGAGAAAGACACAGTTTCACTCAGCTCAGGTAAGACCAGTCCAACATGTCTTGGGTAGAACTGGGAATATTTATGGCTTGATCTCAAAACCAAGTGACCCAACCTGTTAAAAACCAAAACTAATGCGAATTAATGTCAGCGTTAATGATTCAAACAGCCAATCATAGTCTGAACTCTGCACAAGACGCTGTCTTTCAGTGATTAAAGAGCACAGAGTAAAGTGGTTTTGTTGGCAATGACGGTTTTGTGGGATGAGGGAGGGGTGTGCTGCTTTTTTGGCTGTTTGTCGATGCCCCCCCCCCCCGCTCCTCAGCTCTGCTCACTGCTCTTTGGACACTGTGTTCTGTTTTACTGTGACTCATCTTCTTACCTGTTTGCTGTCGTCGGCTGCCCTTACCGGGGCTCTGCGGCTCATCTGTGCAGCGCCGTCCCCACGCTACAGCCAACGGATGCTGATAACTGTCTCGTCGAATCACAAAGCTTCTCTCTCTCTCTCTCTCTCCTGTAAGCCTTCCACCTCAGCCAACTCCATTTTGAGTCCAGCAAGGGGTAAAGTGGAACAGTTTACGTAGCATCATTGACCTAGTTACCCTCCTTGTCTGACTCCAGCAGAGTAGCATGATAATGCAAGACATCCAAACGTTCTGGGGCTGGATTTTTACTCAAGTTAAATGGGATGCTTATCTCTTTGATTGCTCCGTGTACTGCCCGCTGGCTGATTTCACTTCATACTGGGGCGTTCAGGGACCTGTAAGTGAGCACTTGATGTCATTTGACTGAGGGCAGAATCTGGGACGGTGTTTTGGTGGCATTTTAAATGCGCCTGCTCAAGCGTGAAGATCTGCCTTCTGATCCATGCCAGCGACTTATTTACTTGAGGTTACTCAAGTTACTCGCTGCTGCTGGTTGAAGACGCTGCTTAACGTCACGGGGAGCGGACATGCAGCATGCAGATGTGATTACATCCAGTAAATGAAACGGAATTAATCGCGTAGACGCCACTCAGAGATGATGTTTATTTCATCTGAGGTTGAAAAAGGTAATCATCCAGTATCGGGATCATATGCTTCTCCACCACAAGGTTGGTCAAGGTGGTCAAAATCCAAGCGATGCATTAAAATAAAAAGATGTTCAGCTTTTCATGAAACGTGTTTTCCCTTTTATACTGAAGAACCTGTCATTTCCAATCATCTCTTATTGTATTGTCTGCCATGACGTCCATCCTTTTCATCCAGGGCTCTGACAGCCTATAGAATATGCAGGGAGGTTTTGATGGATTGTATCATATGCTCTGTGTTCTCCAGAGTTCTTTCGCAAGCGTTCAAAAGAACAACAATATTGGATTGTCCGTGTTTACTCCAATAAGTATTGCAGCAGGCGAGTGCTGTCAAAAGCATGAGCACACGGTCAAAATCACTGCTGCTCCATGATAAATATTTGATGGTAGATTCTGATGCATGAGCGGATTCACTTCGCACTGTTATGGAGAGGGTATGTTTGCTCTAGAAGCGCGGGTTAGAAGGGTGTGCGCGCGAGTATGTTTGCGCCCGCGTGTTTTTGCATGTGCAGGGAAGCAGGAGACACCATGACAGGGCCTGACCTGGTGCAGTTTGACCCTGCCCAGATTTCTGTTCCCTGTTTTTTTTTTTTTTTTTTTTTCTTTTCATGACATTTGGTCTTGGTCTCAGTAGACACAAAATATAGCTATCCCACAGCCACCATGAATTATTAATGTCAGGTTTTTGTTGGGTAAGGTTGGATACCATCAGCCGCATTTTCCTACCCTCGTATGGTGCAGCGATTGTGAGGAGGAAGAGGAGATTTTTCTCTCTCACAGAGACAATAGACAAAAGGCAAAAGAACCAGGAGGATGTTGCCGCTGATGTACGTGGTGAATCGTTCAGGTCAGTGACGTCTCTCAATTAGATGTTCTGAAAGAACCAAACCTTTGACGACGACTTGTGTAGCTCCTGTTGAAGCTCTAAGGTGTACTTTGGTCATGTCTTCAAAATACCATCCAGAACAAATTTAAATAAAATGTGACAATATAAAACGAGACTTGTAAATACAAAGCATATCAATTAAGCAAACCTGCAATCACATTTAATTAGCTCGAACATTCAACAGACAACAAGCTATCACATGAATATATATACAGTGTATATGATCGGCATATTTTTACAAAAATTATGAACTTGTTGGCCTTGTGACGAGTGGAATGACAAATAAACTTCCAATCCTTCCAAATGTTCTGCTCGTCTTTTTAAATTTTGAATTTAAAAAGCTATTTGCCAACACATGCTCTGACCTGACAAACAATTTATACTGCGACCGCAACATGCAATGATTAATTTCCCTATGGAGAGGTTAGACAAGTCCCCTTATTTCCATCTTAATAAATATAAAACATTTAAAAGTGAAATGTTAATGAATACATTTTTTAATAAACTGTATAGTTTTCCAATGGTGGCAACAAATGATGACGTGTCGACCACATCCACCATCTTAATGTGTATTCAAACATCAGTAAGTTGGGTGTCGGGAGGAAAAATCTGAGCTGCAGAACCTTTGAATATCTAGCGATTCTGATTTGGGTCAAAAATAGATGCATAATTACAGACTTGGGCCTGTCTTAATTAATCAGCTGTGATTGAAAAGTTAATTACAATATGAATTACCTCTCCGAACGAGGGCTGCTTAGTAGTCATTTGAAGCGGTCTGCTTTCAATGTGAATGAGCGCCACATAAGCTCGCTGGGTCCTAATGTTGCCACTAACATACCATTAACCCGTCATGAATTTTAAAACGGCTCTCGCAGCGTGAGCTTTGAAATGCCCGGCTCCGATCTCCTCCGCTTTTGATAAACAATCGACAGTGCTAACAGAGAGATGAAAGAGCCAATAAAATAAAAAAGAGGTAGAGAGGGGAGGAGCTGAGGAGCTGAGCTGCGTCCGACTGCGGTGCGACCACGATTTTATACGGTGGAACCTTTTATTCAAGGCTTCAGCGCACTCACGCGCCCCTTTGTTTGTGAGCGTGTTTATGTTATGTATGGCATTTTTTTGTTTTTTGGACACGCTCCCTGTTTGCATGCCAAGTTGCCATGGTCTTGAAAAAGGGATGGAGCTGGGACGGTGTGTTTTTTGTGTTATTTCAATTTGTCTTTTGTCCCTCATCGTTCATGACGCGGCCGAGCATAATGAGCTGGGCGGCCTTGGTTGCAGACGAGCTTCGGCAGCACCGCTGAATGAGCTTCAAACAACGTGCTGTCGCCGGGACCTTGTGCCATTGTTGCCTTTAAGATGCCTGCATGTATTTTCGGCAATTAGAAGACAAAGTTCAGCGGCCGCTCGCCGTGAGATCTCATCTGATTGAGGGCCCCGATGCTCGCTGTCGTTTCTACTCCACCACATCAGCATCGTGCTGATTATTCACTCATCTGCAGCATGCTTGTGCGATTTTCTGTGTACTTCTTCGACACAGTGGGTACTTGTGAACGTATTGTATGTTTTACAGATAAAGAAGCGTTTGCGTAATGTCAACACTGTAACAAAGGATACCCACAGAGTCTCTCTCAGCTTGTGTCAACATTAACATCCGATAAAATCTTGTACTGTGAGTAGGCAAATTTAAAGGCAGATAACAAATATTTTGAAATAGAATACGCACAGGTCAGGTATTGTGACTGAAACTGAAGCTCGATACTGCTGTTTATCATTTGGGCGTAAAGTACAAGAAGTTTAATGTTACCAGCCTCAGGGTTGGTTATGCTCAAGTCCTTTTTAGGGCATAATTGATTAGCATTTATATTTTGATGGCATTTTCGCTATTTGAGGGCACTCGTTGGACCAAACAATCAACAGAAAACAATATGTTTGGATCTAATTTACAGTTTAGATTCCAAACAACAGAGGAAAGATCCTACCTATCCTACGCAGCTACAGATGAGGAGGCGCAGGCCAGACGGGCAGCCTGTGAAACGCTCAGGGTCAGGACAAGGAAATGAGGGCGAAGGTGAGGAGAGGTGAGGTGCGATGAGGAGAAAAGAAGAGGTGGATGCAGAGAGGTTTCCTCTCTCTTGGAGAGATAGGATTTCCTCTCTGGAACAAACACGCAGGCCTCTCATCTCTTCAGGCTGGAGATTAGACCAGAGATGGAGGATGAGGAGCTTTACTCTGCCTTTGGACACATCCTGGGTGTGAGGCCAGTGGAGAGAGATGGAGCCATTCCCACTCCGTTTATCCTTTTTATTCAGTTGTTATTATAGTGTAAGACACTATACATTTTACTAGTATTATTTGAAAACATCACACTTATAAATTAAAAGTGTTTTCTTTGTCATAATCTTATGTTTGGTTATCACATTGTGATATTCGACAGTGATTATAATTTTTAGTTAGAGTGGAACAGCTGGATGGAACAGCTTTTGTAATATTTGTTTTTTATAACAGTATCAGATAATAGTATTACAGAGTCAAAGGACCGAAAGTTTTCTCTACTTCTTCTTCTCACCTCCTCTCATTGCATAACCTCCTTGGCTCAGTGCCCCGGTCAATTTCCAACTGTGTATAAAATGCTGTCCTTTTTTAAAAAAAAATTGGTTTAAGCAAATTCGTCCATCTAGTTCTCCCAGTATCAGTGGAACAATCTCCAGTTCCATTTTTCTGTCACATTTGCGTCCGCCGCCTCCCAACTGTGCGTTTAGCATTTAAACGATGAAAGTGCCTCGGCACGCTCGCATTCTGCTCACTGCTCTCTCATGGGTTCTTGTGAGTGCTTATAGAGGCTAATTAAACAGTTTGCTTGCTAATAGAATCACAGTCTTAACCAGCCGCCACCTCAGTCGCTGGAATGTTAAGGATGTCTTCAAAGGGGCCACTGTAGGTGTTTGGTGTACGGGATCAATGCTCAGCAGGAATTTATCATGCCACTGATGTGCCACCGCCTCCATTTTTCACCGAGATTGACAGTGAGGGCACCGAGCGGCAGACGGAGAGGGGGGGCTGTAAATTCAACACACCCAAAGTCAGACCAACCTTGAAAGGAGGGCACGGTGGTAGGAATGAGCTCGGGAGGAAAGAGAGATGCAAAGAAATGAGGGGGGGAGAAGATTAGAGGAGAGAGAGTTGGAGGAAGAAGAGAATGAAACGGAGGGGATTTGAGAGGTAGGGAGGAGGAGTGTGGGCGAGACTTTTTCTTTGGTAAACAAGGGACTGCATCACATTAGAAACACAATCTCCATCTGTCTTCGCTCTCTTTTCTTCCCTTCCCTACTGTCCTCACTCCTCTCTCTCTCTCTCTCTCTCTTTCCTCCCGCTGCTCTTCTTGTATCTCTCTCCAGATTTCTGTCCGTCTTTCGCACCAAACACAGGTTGTTGCTCTTGTTGTTAGGGGGACTGGAAAATAGGTCATGGCTCAAGCATGTGTCGTGCACGATTCCTGCACGTAAGCACGTATCGGTTCAGAGGAACTTGGGTATTAACATGTACGTTTGAGCAGGCAGGAAAATATATCACACAGTTTGTGGATGCATGGATTTGTTTTTGTTTTTTTTTGCTTTACATGCTACTCCACCCATCCTGCAGAAAACAACACCGCCTATTACACACACACACATCAGCAGTTAGTGAAATGCTGACCCTTGTCTTTCACTGCACCGCTTTTCCCCGTCCACTTGCACACAGCTGCCTGAAAGCATGCAGGGAAATGCGGGGGGGGGGGGGGGGGTTATTTTTTTCCCCTGGGGGGGGGGGGGGGGGGGCTTATTGTTTGCACCAGCGTGTTTTGCTGGGTTTTGCATTGCAGTCATTGCACAGTACATATGTGTGATGCTGTCAAGTATTTGGAGTTGAGGCTGGGTTGTGGGGGGGGGGGTGGCATCGTGAAAGGGAAAAAAAAAAAGAGCGAAGAAAAAAAAAAATCAATAGTTGTGTGCATTAATCACGCTGCTGCCACAGAGAATTATGGGAACATGAGCTGAAGGATGCATTTTGTGCATTTGCAACATACAAGTGCTACGTGAAGGGGAGTTTGGGGAATTGGAAGAGGATGAGACAAGACCCTTTTAGTAAGGAGTGAGGTTAGAGTAGAGACAGTGTGTGTGTGTGTGTGTGTGTGGGGGGGGGTTGTGGTTTCTTTATGTATTGTGTGGCTATCTCACAATACTTATCCCACTGCCTTGATCTGGCTTTAGGACAGCATTCAGTTGGTTTTATTCTGGAAACTTTGATGATTATGTTTCTTTTTTATTTTTGATTTAAAGCTCTGACATTAGATTGGGTTTGCTCAGAATGGTGCAGCTCTCCGTTGTAGTCTTTTTACATTTGTTTCACATCTTCCCATAGCTATGAGGATTGCCATTTCGAAAAAGAAGAAAGTCCGACAGCTCCTCTGACTTTCTGTTTGAGCTGGAGCTGTTTGAAGTCTCCATCTTAGCTGCGGTGAAGGCTTGAGGACGTGATACATATTTGATAAGGATCGATAGAAGGGCTACTGAGACAGAGATGGAGGGAAATCGATCTTGCGCCAGGCTTCCCAAAAGCATCTTAAAACTAAGGTCGTCTCTGGATTGTCCTTCTCAAGCTCAGGCCCAGACCCACACTTTCGTAATTTGTGCCCTAAAAACAATGCAAATTCGCACTCTTCTTCCCTCAGACACTCTCTCCTCTCTCTTCGTCTATAATGCATCAAGAAGAACGACGCAGAAAGGCTGTTCTCCGCTCTCAGACTTGCTTTATGTTTTAGGTTTATGTGCTATATTAAGCCATCTACTGACATCCTAATCACTATGGACATAAAACAATAAAGCAATCTATTTAGTGACGGGAGACTGAGCAGCAGACAACGGTTTGGCACCGCGGCTGTGATTCCCAGCTGATACTCCATACGGATAGACAAAATCAACAACTGTTGAGGCGGGCACCCTTCCATCAGTGTTTACTAATAAACTGTGGCAATATGGCAGCCATTAGGCTGTTTAGGCAGGGAATGATGAGGGTGGTGATGGCTGGGCGCACAGGGAGACTGAACATGCTCTCATCTTTAATAGGCAATTTGGCGTTCTGCGATGGGGAAGCCCTTTTGTTTTCAACTTGGACAGAAGACAGAGGCTTAAATAAGCAGTGCTTTGGTCGAGTGTGTTGTCATTACACTGCTGTGTCCTAGTTTTTTTTTAACATTCCATGCATCTTATATACAAACTCCTTTCAGGCAAACTGTAGAATATCAAGGCAGCATTTTATTTAACAATAGCGTGCGTCCTATTAGATTTGTAATTTTTTTTATTTATTTGTTTGTCTGTCTGTCGCAAAAACGAATGGATGAATTACTCTCAGATTTGGGGTTGTGGGTTTCATAGGTCAGGAAAGATCCAAAGAAATGTTGGAATGGCTCGGGATCAATGGGCAGATCCAGGAACTGGTCTTCTCTGCTTTCTTCAATAGAGTGAAGTCAGAATGAAATTGAATTTCTCACTGAATAATTTGCGTGTAGAAATGCAGGTGCGTGTTTAGTGGACTGATACGTGAGCGTGTCTGAATTGGTGCAGATCCAAATAGAAAACTGAATTTAAATTATTTACTTCCAGTTTTCTGTGGAATCAAAACACTACATGTATAGAAAATGGAAAACAGCGAGAGGTGAATAGACTCATTTGTTAATAATGGAAAAGTTAAAATGATTTGTGTACAGCTGAGTGAAGCTCAGTCAGTGGAACTGGTCCATCCTGCCGGAGCTTATGGATTACTGGAACGACACTGTGTTGAAAATGGACTGGAGCCGGGCCAGAACTGCCGTGGCGCCGGGCCAAGACACAGATTAGTAATAAGCATGGCGTGAGCTAATTACAGATGTAACAAGCAATTAATTTCTGTTTATAAACGCTCCTGGATGTGGGACGGTGGCGGGGACGCAGGGAGTTAGCGGCACCGCGTGCGTTTGTTAGTGACAGGTGGCCGGGTTCAGGCAGGAACCGGCCCATATGTTCCTTTGGCTGAAGTGCTGGGGGAAATGGAGACATACTGGCCGAACAGTCACACCCCGGGATCCAACGGTGTCTGATCCCATCTTAAAAGTGACTGATTAGAGGAAAAAAAGGCACTTAATAACTCAAATCACCCAGCTGACCTAATAAGGATTTTGAACTCCATTTTTTTTCCCTCCATCCAATCAGGGATTAATACGTGCTCTTATTCTGCTCCCAGGGTGGTTAATCTGGAAAAATACAGTAAATCACGTTGAGCCTCTTTAAACTTTCACACAGAGCCTCAGAGCCTGTGGGCGCACGCTGGGCATCTGTAACACTGATTAGACGTGTTCATGGTGTCAGGGCACCTGCCACACATGAGCCAGGGGCAGAGATCTAAACGAGAGCTTCAATCAGGACAAGGCATGACTCTATGCATCAACATTGAGTTTTCTTGGAATTTTACATATGACGTCCACGGATAGGTTTGACCATATCTTGTTTTGACCGAGGTCTAAAACCCATTTTATTTCATCCAGATAAGGAGGAGTGTATAACCCTACAGATTTGTGCTCCCAATTACGTACAGCTCACTGTGCAGACTGGTGACTCAAATATAACCTGAATGAGAGCATAGAATGATTTCAATAAATGAAGAATATTATTGGATTCGGAGAAATAATTATTCAAATGAATTATTGATATTATTAGTATTGTAATGGGTGAGAACTTTTCCAAAGTCTGTAATGAGTTGAGATAAGAGAGACAAACTGATCGTGTTGGTTCAGTTCTCTCTTTTCTGGCCATTTTGGAGGCTTTAAAGGAAACACTGGTTGTTTACATTGATGGGTTGCCAACTGCCGAACTGCGTTGTGCTTCCACTGCTTGGCTGTGCTTGCGCTGTGCACAGGGGCAGTATAGAAAAGCACAACTTTTCAAGGAACGCTGCAGGCAAAGGCCCAGCCTGTGTAGGTGGCAGAGGCTGTTAGTGAAGCTGGAAAGTCGTCTGGTTAGTCAGGAGATGTTGTAACAGTAGTGTAGTCCCCACCATGACTGGACGATCATCTCTCAGGTCTTCTTCAAAATGTCTGTACCCAAAAACCCTGGGGCTAAACGTATGTTTGTATTTTAATGAGCGAGCAAATGTAAATGCGCACACGCACACACACACACACACATATAAAACCATCAAAAATAGTGAGGCTGCCCCTTCTTGCCGCGTCACGTCAGCTTCAGTCGACTCCTGTGATTTCGACAAAGCGTTCTCCAGACTGACTCCCTCAGTAGCTAATGACCAGCTGACTTCACAGCAAGGTGACCCTCAATCTTCGTCTTGATGTATGAGGCATCAAGCATCATTATTTTTCTTCAAGGCTCGTTTTCTCTCCTCTCGCCTCTTCTTTGACATGAGCCTTGAGAACGCACTCAGACACACACACACACACACACACACGCAGACTGAGTATACTTGGAGCCTGTCTTTGACCTCACCTTGCCATTGTACAGCCAACTAAGAGCCAAACAACACCCAAACTCCCTGCAGGCTGCGACTAAGTGGCTGTGGTGGGCGACGGTCAGCTCCTGTCACAGCCTCACCGTCTGGTAAATGATCAGAGCTGCGAGTTCATGTGAGTGTGAGCTATCCTATAGGTTTGCTGCATTCATTATAACGCTGTAATACAGCATCATAGCTCATCCCGCCCATGACGGATTCTTAAACGTTAGCGGAATGCGTCGCAGCAAAGGAGGAATGAGGCGGCCGGTCGACGTCACGAGGTGGCGACCGGGAAATGATTGGCCTTTTGACAGACACAGCCTGCAATCTTCACATCAGCGTAGGAGTTGAGCAAGCCAATCAGAGGCGAGCGCCCATCGCTGCACACGCTTATCACCTGCACACAGCTGCTGTCGCCGCTCTGAGGGAGCGAGTGAGCAGGGGATGGAGAGATAGGGAAGAAAGAGCAAGAATGAATGGTGTGTGCTGAGACAGGGGTGATTTGTGTTTGTGCCGCGGCGCGTTCACGCATCTTTCTTTCATGCGGCTTCAGAGCTGGTCGTTTGTAGACGGTATTATCCCAGTCGGTTTAATCTACGTTTGTCATTTAAAGCGAAATGAAAAGAAAAATCACTGCGTTTGTTCTGATTAGTGCTGCATCAGCCCGACAATAGTTAAAATGTGGTTGAGAATGGAGCTGTGCTTTGTAGCCCTGGTGAAATGAGAAGGCAGGGAGAGGGAGAGGGGGAGATAAGCTCAATCTGAATTGATTTTCCTGTTACTTTCTGCTGTACTTGAGTTTCCATAGCAACGTGGTCAGGTTCCCTCGGCCTCCTATAGGGCAAGTGTAATTGTTGTCTGGTTCTCCAAGCCCAACTCTCCCTTTCTCTCTCTTCCTTCCTCCGTCTATTTTCTCTAAACAATGGAAATCTAGTTTTGATAAATTGTTCTTGATAGAATTAAGCAGTTTGAATCAAATCAAACAGCACAAGAGTCCCACCACAAATGAGCCTTACACAATGTTGTAGAGTTTTAAAGACATAATGTGCAACACACATCCATTCGCTCAAATGCCGTGACACAAGACGATCTATTGTGTTCGTGGCCACAGGCAGAACTTATCAGATCAGGGATAATCATGCAGCAGCGATCTGTTGTACTTCTAATAAAACTGAATTGCAGAAGTTTGGAAATAATCAATGTGAAACTGCTGTGTCACAACTTTTGCAGGGATTGTGGAAGAACAGATTTTGAAATGAGGCCTCCTGGCTGATAAAGAGACGGAGCGAGGGAGAGAGATGAGAGGAAGGGTAGAATAATTCTAAATTGAGTTTGCTGCACATACAAAGATGTCTGGAGGAACAACGCCCCCCCCAACCCACATTTTTTAAATTGAAATGAGTTATTACCATCTCTCTCACTGTCTCCCATAATGATCCACTTCTGTGGGCACGGCAAACTGTTTGGAGCCAAGTGTTTACATTACCGCAGAATGAAACTGGTCACAGGGATGAAGACCCTGGCATACAGCCTAGTTCAGCAGTGTGACCCTGAGTGAGGTTCAGTATAGCAGAGCACGAAAACAAAAGTTTGATTTCAAAACAGAATCAAACTAGAATGGCAGTCACATTTGCGAACGTCCAATAGTCCCCTGAAATTCAACGAGGCTGTACCAGTGTACCTGCGCCAAGTGCCATCCTTTCAGTGGTTTTATGGAATTATGTGGACAGGGGTTGAATAAGCTTTAGAACTAGAATATTTGGAATATGTCAGAAGTTAATAAAAAAAATCTTTGTAAAGCAAATAGAGCACTTACTTATTTTTTGATTTGGCATTAAATATTTCTTACCTATAATGGTTGTGTTTGTTGCATTTGCTGGATTCAGGACATCAGGCAACCGCCTTAAAAAAAATGAAAATGCAAATGTATTCTGTGCTGTATTTCAAGTGCGTTCCTTTATCTGTGATGGCCTTGGTCCTGACCCAATCTGCTCTGTGTTTTCCTGCTCCAGATCAATGCTAATTAATACACGTTTCCCTCAGGGACAGCAGCGAGGCCACGCAGAGGATTGGAAAGTACTGTCATAGGCTACAGACTTGATGCAGACCATATATGGGAATAAAAAAAAAAAAAAAACATTTCCAGGAAGTAGTCAGAGCTTTAAGGCAACAGCCCCAGACACCGAGTGGAAAGTCAGTCTTTGTTCTTCCTTCGTGCTGATTGGTTGAAGTGGTGGTAGCATCCTGCTGCCATTTTGTTCTGAAACAAACACCTGAATGCAGACGTGTGCAGCTGCCTCACCTCTGCATTCAGCCTGTACGTCGACTACAGTGCTAAATGTATTAGACCTGCTGGTTCGCTGCTTGTTTTATTTACCCTCCTGTTTCTCCTTCCTTTCTTTGCTCTCCATCTCTCTTTGAAACGCTCTGTTAAAATAAGTGAAAAAAGGAAAGAAAAAAAAAAAAAAAAAAACGAAAAGAAATCGAAGACCTGTTTTTGTGTGTGCCTGGCGGACAGATAGGCGCTGCATAACTAGCAGTTTCCTCTGAAGTAGGCAGAAATCTATTTGCTTGTAGAAGCTGCTTGCATAATCCTTTAGTTACACTTGCCAGCTGTGAGCAAAGATACAGCGCTGAGGGATTTGGCATGAATATCATTGGGAGGACAAAGAAATGAAACTGATAAGTGTTTGTGCACAGGGTCCTTTGCATAATCCAGGATAACCCGTAATCTGAGTTCGCTAAAATCGTGGCCAAATAGATGAGGTGAGAAGCCATTAATGTGAAGATGGTCTTTGCAAAATTTGATTGGTCCAAAAACAAATTGTTCTTCATTTTAGCCACTCTGACATTGGGTCTTCTTTTTAAAAAAAAAAAAAAATACAATTTTTAGAGAAATGCTGGTGAAATTAATTTCAGAGAAAAGTCATGACCATCCTTTTGTGTGTCACATTTCCATATGTATAGTACAATGTGGCCTTGTTTTATTTAACACCCATATGAAAGTATTTGAATTTAATTTCAAAACACTTTCTCTCTCTCTCTCAGCTGCATATCCCTCGGTCACATCACTCACCAGCTTTCAATACATCTGTTCCGTCTCTCCCCACCCTCAATGTGTTTGTTTGCTCAGCCTCCTCTGCTCTGGCGCCTGTATTTTATACTTCTCCCACAGTGTCATCAGATAGTAATACACAGCTGCTGAAAGGTAGCATCACATGCCAGCACACTGCACAGCTCTCGTGTGAAAAATATATTCACAGTGCAATGTTTTGATACCAGGAGGTAAACACACTTTGTCTGCAAACCTTCACCACTTTGATCTGTTATGTTTATATTGTAAAGCACAGCATGGTTTTATTTTAAATGAATTTAATGTCTAGACTTAGTAGATTTTTAGCAATGAGTGCTTATTACTTATTCTTTGTTTGTGTTCTATTAGCTATAATTAGTAGACTGAGTGAGTAGGACTGCATTGAAAATACTGTTTCATGTATTTTTAAATTTACTTTTAAAGTTTTTAAAATGGAGGAATAAGAAATAACAGGCTACACAGGGAATACATAGTCAGATTGACTTGTTGTTTTGGTATTTTTTTATGGGATTGCTTGTTAATCCCAGCCAACAGTCAGTCTCTAATTACAGTAGTCTCTGTCTCTATACAAAACACAAATTTGTGTGTCCAAATCAAATAAACCCCCAAGTCCTGAGGTTCCTGCTCTAATAGATGATCCACCCGTGCAGATGGCTTCGGCCTCCTTCATTTTAGCAGCACGGCGGCCATGATCGCCCTCGGCCTCTGTTTACGGCTTGTCTCTCAAGCTCAAATAACATTAACATTTCATTGTCCTGGGGAAACAATGGAAACGCACAAAAAAAGAAGGGAGGTCTCTGCATCCAGAAGGGGCTAAAATATTGATGTGGTCTTGAGGTAAATGGCTTCAAACCTGAGCGAGGGGGTGAAAATGGAGCTGCCAGCAAGGCAAAGAGGGGAAGAAATCTCTTGTAAAGCCGGGCTCCGAGGGGCTCGGCCGCATAATCAATGGAGTGAAGTGTGTGTTGTATCTGTGGCGTGGAGTCTGCTCCAGAGAAGCCAATCCTATTTTTACAGGGTTTGTTGCTATGCTCTGAGAAGGTCTCCTGCAGCTCGGGAAAGACAGGGAGCATCCACTCAGGGGTCGCGTCACACCTCCAGAGTGGACGGAAGGAAAATAAAAGAGCAGTTGAAATGAGGGGAGCTGCCCCGACTAGGTGACACATCCGATTGATTATTCATGATTTGATCCATTACACACTCAAAGGTACGTGTTGACAAAGGCAGGGATGGACTCTGTACTTATTCATTTCTTTTTAGGCACAGGTGTGAATGCAGGGAGACACATGCTCTCTGGCTAAAGAAGAGGTGCACATGAGGAGTGTCTTTTAACTATTTATTAACTATTTCATTATTTACGGTTTCATAATCCCCGTCCAAAATGTCAAACAGAACTGTGACGGAAAAGTCCAACTGTCCATCTCAGAAGATTAGAAATTCCCCCCAAAAAACAGTCACATTATTGGGTTAAGAGGAATTTGATTTTGCATATGGAGCCTTGGGCCCCTACTGCAGCTACTGCAGAACATTAATGCAATAACAACACCATCGTTTGGTCGTTGTCTGCAAATAAAGGCAACGTATGCTTCTGTTATTCTGTGGCAAACACGAGGATAAACCAACGCTTACACGCACAAAGTTACTGTACATACAAGATTATCAATCCCAAACAAGTCAATCAGATTTCCTCTGGGCCGTGGTTTTCATGTTGTCTTGTCCAGATGTTGTCTATTAGATGTCAGATTAGGAAGAGTGGTGTTGGATTAGCCAATCCAGAGGCCCAGAATCATCTTAGATTAGATTATCGTATATGGACATCTGGGTCGCTGCAGTGGCTCTGCTCAGGCAAAATAACATTAAGTCAGTGTTACGCAGCCAGACAGTACACAGACTGTAATCAGCAGTCGGGCAGAAGGAGGATGACAGCATTAGGACCGAGATGGATGAGAAATCCTTGGCTTTTTACAACTTCCCAATTACAAAACGGTGACAGACCGCACAACAAAAGCAGCGGTGCTCCTGACTGTCTGCATGGAGTCAGAATTACACGCAAAATGGGAGGTGGGTGCACATCATCTGTACAAAGCCCAGAAACTTAAAGGGTGTGTGTAGAAGAAGCTGATCAGTCCTCCAGTGCAGACGTCCCTGTCTGCTAATAATAATGGTTATTTTCTCCTCTCTCTCTCTCTCTCTCTCTTTGCTCAGCGTTTGTGCCCGGGCCTCATGGCAGATAGATGTGCACAGATTACACCTTCTAATTGGTGCTAGCGGCTGTGGGCCAGTGTAGTTCAATGTAGTTTAGTGCTGTGTAGACTGTTTTTTTTATGTAGTGAGGATTTGTACTAATGAAGATAATGACTTTAGAATGGTATGTTTGCAGGATGACTGTGGATTGTAGCAGGCCATATAAAGTGCACGTGAAATAAATTTAGCAAGATAGTCACAGTAACCCTATTCAGCACATACATGTAATACAAAATATTTTGGATGCACCAGAAGCACATTTTTAATAGTGAGTAATAGTCGACTGGTATTAACTGCTAGTTAAAGTGTAACCATCACAGGTTTGGGGGGTTGATAGCTCCTTAGCAGCCAACGTGACACAGTATGTTTAAATCCAAGCTTACAGTGCTCAATATGTTGTCACGTTCTGTGTTTTGAATTTGCCAGAACTCTCTGGCGTTTTTGATCGCCACCGCCAAATTTCCAACTGGACTGTAGACAAACATTAACATTTGATCTCCGCTTTGAGGCCGCGTGCGTGCGCGTGTTATTTTTAAAGCCGCGGCACTGCTCTGCATATGAATGAATCAAGCTGAACAAATACCTGACACAGCCCATATGAAGAATGATGAAGTTGTTAATGTGTGACATTATTAAAGGTGGCAGTGTGATCTGCTCTCTGGATGATGATGCAGTGAGCCTCCTCGTGGGAAGGCAGCTCTGCCTCCGCCGTCTCTCCTTCAACCTGAGGAAAAGCAAAAGAAAGTGATTTGAAAATGAAAGATGATGTGGCATTTTCTTTCTGTATTTGCTGCACATTTTTCTCCGAGGGTTCCCTGCGATTGATGCCTGCGCGCGCACGTCTGCGCACTGTGTGTCTGCTGCCTCACATCCGTGCATACAGTGCATGTGTGACAGTCTCCCCGTGAAACACTATCTATGCGAGTGTGTGATTCTAGTTGCATTTGTCACTCTTTTTTCCTGAGGTGCGTGCGTGTCACGTCTGATTAAAGTTAACCCCCGTGTGAGGCAGCTGGTGCACCCTTCCTCAGTTTCCCCCATCCCCCCCCTTTCTGGTTCTCCAATTCACCCACCCACCCAGCCAGCCCTCCCCCCCTCCACTCCTCTACCCTGTCACTCCAGCCCTGTTCTCCTTCCTCCTGGCACTCTGACAGCACAGGAGAATATGCTCCCTCAAGGTCCCACCCTCCCTTTCAGGCTCCCGCGGGTGGCGTTTCCTTGGAAACAGTGTCAGAGTTGACTGGGTGGGTGCAGATAGATGGCTGCCCTTTATCAGACTACACCACTGGTCCATTAAAATCAACCAGACTAGACCTGTGCACACAGCAGCACCCCTCTGTTCTCACCCTGAATGGTCTGCTCCACCTGACACGCGTGAATATTAGCTCGACCCAGGCTGAGGGTGTGTGTGTGTGTGTGCTCGATTTTTCCGTCGAGCATATTGAATGTCAGTGCTTATTGTGTGCAGTATGTGTACTCTGTATGTGTGCGTGAATGATGTCCAATATCTCTCATTCAGTCGGACGTATGTGGGCAGAAATCCTCTGCCAGTGTCTTCCTCCCTCTGTGTCCTTGGGAGAGAAACAAAATGGAGACTGGTCTTTTCCCTGCTTTGTTTCCCTCCTCTCATGTAGCAAAGAGAGACAAATCCTTCCATGATGCAGATGCAGCCTTAGTCAGACTGGATGCAATCCATCATTTCCACCAACTCTATTGCACTACCAGATATATGACAACAGTAATTGGCTTTTAAATTATTTAAATGCAAACAGCTGCAATTGGTGTTGAGGCCACACATCAGCAGGGAGCAAAATGAATGAACCAGACCCTGATGCACAGTTTCTTTATTTAAAAGGGGGCTGATGTTTAACTGCCAGTAATATAAAAACAATCCAGCGCACATGAGATGATTGAAATATACATATTGTATGAGCTTAAGCATTGTTAGGATTCAATCAACATTCATACGCACTATGAGTCTGTTGCATCATCCTCACTAAGTCTGAATTAAATAAATTATTATTTCTGTCGTGGTACATTAAGCTTTGTTATAGATGAGATGGCGATAGTTATATCATTAGCAAACAGGGAGCTTATCGATTTGCTGTCAACATGAAAAGCTTTTACATCTGAACAGCCACAGTGCAGACAATGCCTGTGAAATGTCAGTTCAAATTAAAATCCTAACAAAAGTACGAATTTGTATTATCCAACAGCATTAAAATGGCATTTTCAGAAATCCCCTCCAGATGAATCAGTGACCTGGAGTGAGAACAAGGCCAACGATATGGTGTGGATTCAGTAATCAATGGCCTCGAGATCTGGATTGAATGCTTCTCATTCTCTAAGGTGAAACCATCTGCCACATGAAGAAAATCAAATCCAAATATCTAGGATATGTAATTTCTCATTCTCCCTGTTTACATCTCAGATTCGGGAGAAAATTCATTAAACACATGCATTCATCTTTGCAGTGTAAAATGTTCATCACCAACATACATCTAAATCATATTATAATTTAGAAGTTAGAATTTCTCTCTCAAATCCCAACTTAGATTTTTTTAAACTAGATGTTCTGGTGAATGCGTTTAGAAGGGACCATGTGCAGATGCAGTGCGTATGTTTGACTGTCTGTGTTAGCATACGGGCTAACCTCGCAGTCACTCTAGCAGCTTTGCTAATCACCACACAGACGTCCTCATTTTCACATTGTTTCAACATATTTGACAAAACAGTGGCAGAGCACAGTGAAGCAATCTGACCTATACATCCAGCATTTATTAATGTTGACTCAATGCAACACACACGCGCACACACACTGGGTATTATGTATTTAAAGTAATTACCTTGGGCCTGATCCAGACTGAGTTTAGCAGCATGTGATAATCCATGTCAGCAGCATATGGGAGGAGGGGAATTAGAAGTCCAGAGGCAAATAAAGAAATTAAAGTGTCCCTGTGGCTGTCTGCAGGTCTGCAGCAGGGGAACGTCAGGCCAAGAGTGTGTTATCAGAATGTGTGCGTGCATGTATGCATGTGTGTTTCACATGAATTGTAACTAACGATGGGAGGACGGAGGAAGAGCTGAAGATGTTGCCTGAGTATCAGACAGATGGTATAATTAACGACATCAGTGGAAACAGAGCGTGTGGCCTTATGCTGTAAAAAGGGTCAGCGGATCATCAGAGGAAACCTCAGCTGCGTGATAATGACACGGTGAAAAAAATGCCTGCCATATTGTCAGAATCACACACTAATTTGGATGAAGCCGCCCACTGAGACTTTGTAAATTGATTGAACCGCCAGAGTCTGTACTTTCGACAAATTCTCATTCAATCTCACCTCTTGTTTTTTTGGCACCGGGGTATCTTTTCCTGGTTGATTTGCATCAATAAACCTCAGTAAGCAAGGCACTGTAATGCTTAATTGGGCGGTAATGAGCTGTCGCATTATGCAGAGTGCTGAGGTTCAAGCTTATTAGTTGCTTGGTTGCCCATAACATTTTCCTGTCTTCCCTCCGCTACTTTAGTGTTGCACGATCGTCAATGCAATCTCCCACTTCTCTCTCACCTCCTGCTCTCCCTCACACACACACTTTCTAAAAATAGTCCCCTATTATTCAGGAGGCCAGGGCCATGTACAGTCAGGCAGCAATCAGCATGGTGGCCGTGCACATCAGGATTCACAATAACTGGAATTCTGCTAACGCTAGCTAATTTAATTCCTTCCACATTACTCAGCCTTGCTGTACTGAACTAGGGGTTATTTCCAAGGCTAATGTGAATTAAAGGTCCCCTTTTTTCAATAATTTAATACAATTCCCAGAGGTTTGACGAAGTTCCTACAAATCCATTCCTGTCTAGTCTTTTCTTCAGGATGCCTATTTTCACTGTCGGCCATTTTAGATGTGACACCGCTCACCACGTCTCCTTTCAAGTGGTTTTCAGAAGGACATTCTGCATTGAGACTACACCGCAGTAAGAGCAAGTGTTGAAGATCTAACTTACTGCTGTTTTTACTGTTCCTGGTGGAGGATTAGGGTTAGGGTTAGGCTTGTTGTTAATCGGCATGACCTACACGTGTCTTGGAAAGAAATACATCCTCATCTGGTGGTGGTTTAGTTTAGTTAAAAAGTTTAGTTTCCTTTTTTTGCTGTTCCAGTGCAGTGGTCTGCCCCACGTCCTCAGGTTGCCAACAACCACGTTGGACCACACGCTAAGGCAAACCTTTCAAAAAACGAAATCTTCCAAATAACATGGATGACAACTCCTGAAGGTCCATTTAGTCTATTCAATGGTTTCCTAACCCAGAAGATACCACACAGCAAATTGGACAATTGTCCTCGGGCTCCATGCTGCTGCCTCATGGGGCCTGTAATTAGCACTGCGGGGAGGAGGGTGTTTGTGTGATGGGGTGGCAGCGCGAGGTGGAAGGGGCGAGGGGTGGTGGGCCTGTGAAACCCTCTCATCGCGCAATCTAAACGCAGTAAGGGAGAACGAAACGTGCCCCAAGGCAACAGTTGACATTGCGTTCGGAGCCGTTCTGTGCTAAGCTCCTGCGCCGCGTTGTTATAATGTATTTATGTAACTCCGCTAAATGGCGAGACCTGTTCCACATTCATCTACATAAAGCGGTACTATACTGCCTAGAGGCGGAAATAGAATACGCACACACGCACATAAAAAGAAAGATGAGATTGTTAAACAAAGCGCTCCCTTTGCTCCCCCCAGCCCCTCAACACAGCCTGCCTTCACTCACTTGTCACTCGTGATTGCCAAAAAGCAAGGCACCATATGCCATCCTGTTTGTAAGTGCGACCACCCCCTGTGTCATTTTAAATACATAAACACATTCACAGGAGCCCTGACACACACACACACACACCTACAGTCATGAAAACCCAGACGCACACACACACACACACACACACACACACACACAGTACAAACACAATTTTCCTGTCGCAGTCAAAGACAACGACAAAGTGCAATTCCCCTCAGCGAACGACTCTCAGATGATGAAAGTGAACGTTTTCTGCCTGTGATTCTTGATGTTCAGCGTGGATGTGATCAGAGAGGCCTCACATTGCCACTCTTCGCTCTCTATCTCCCGGCATTATACAGTCTGTTCTATCCCCTCCCGCTGTAAAGGGAAACACTCGCGCTAGACGAGAGCAAACAGTTTCCAGCTGCCTGATAATTCTTGATCTGTAAACGTGGCTAGCCGGTGATTTCCTGGGAAATGGTGACTTCCATCTTCGGTGTTTACAAAGGGTCAACCCTGATTCCCTCTCCCAAGGTTTCACTGGAATAATTTGCGTTGAATCAGTGAAATTGAACCAATTCCTCTGGCCGTTCCATTTGATGCTAAAAGGGAGAATGTTTGTCCATGTTGTCACGATTGTCTAAAACAATCTGGATGTGTGAGACGTGACTGTCACTATCCTTCATGAACTGATGCTTCATCATTATCATGCTGACTGGCTGGCTGACAGCAGTCACTGATTAACATATTGACTCTAATTGACTGGCTGGCTGGCTGGCCATCTAAATGACTGACTTAAGTGGAGACTTACCGACTGGCTGGCTGACCGGCCTACTAACTAACAAAGCCATGTTGCTGCTTCACTGACTCACTAATTGACTGACTGAACCACTAAATTCCTGACTCTCTGATGACCGACTGATTGACTTGCTGTCTGCAGACCGACCAACTGACGGTCGCCCTGACTCATCCGTCACCGGATGCATTTTCGGCGCTGGAGAGGGAACCCTTGCCCCTGAAATCAACCCGATGACGCTCTGACTGACAGGCACATTTACATTTTTTCCCATTAGCTCTGATATGGAAAGAAATTTGGAGAAAATGATGAGCTGTAATACACTGGTGTGTGTGTGTGTGTGTTTATTTGAATGGAAGACACCAACTCTTCGGTGCATTTCATCCTTATTGACTAAGTTCTATCCATCTTGTTGCATTTGTCTATAATGTGCAATCAGTGTAGAAAGGATTCAGAACAAGTTGCTGATATCGAGCTGCTGCCTGATTTGCACATTCAATTCCTCGCTCCCGTCCAGGCTTCCGATGTTTTTTTCTTGGGTCTCTTCGCTGCTTTCTATACATCCATCCCTCCCCACTGGAACAGACGTCAAAGTTAAAACCAATAAGCAATGCACGCTATTTGATACAAAGAGCAGGTATAACTATACACCTATGCTGTTTATTACTTCATTATCATAATTGTTATTGCTGTCTGCAGCCTCCTCATCTTTGAATCATAGATTTTCTACATGACTTAATTTGTTCATGTTATTGAAGGTCCCGTGTAAGGCAGGCAGATTTACCGTTTTATCCTCCTTCAAGCCACTGATTTCAGCATCTGTAATTATACCTGTCTGTAGTAGTAACCCTAGAATGATATGATATGAATATTATGGATATGAACACATAACACACCATGTTCAAGTTTGTGATGTATTGAGCCTGGCCGCATCAGCTTTACATTTTACGTGTGTGTGTGTGTGTGGTGACTCATAAACCATGGCAATGATGGCCATCTGTGACAGCTGCTGAATAATCAGATTACTGCTTCAATTTGGACGTGTGTGTGTGTGTGTGTGTGTGTTCGTTGTTGGGTCATTGTGACTGGACGCAGCTCCATTAGCATTGGTGAGCCTGTCAGCATATGTGACCACAGATACCACCTCTGTGTCTCAGATAGCCCAAAGATATCAGTGTCAATAATCCTTTGTGTGTGTGTGTGTGTGTGTGTGTGTTACGCCGTGCACATATGCTCCACGTCTGCAGGTGGGTGCACAGGATGTTTCTGAACTGGAACAGCAGAGTTTGAAAGGAAGCGTAGCATGTCAGTGTGTCACACAAGCTGTGCTTCAACATATTCTGCTCCATTTAATGCAGCCACATTAGCCGTTTCATCTTTTTCCCTTTTATCTTTCGTTTTCCACATTCCTGCTCTCAGTCTCCGACTCATGTCGAATTCTCTGAAGCTAATTAATGTTGCAAAGGACATTTTTCAGCGAAGTCCTCCAAAGGCTTTTTGGCTGTCCCTTGAGGCCATCTTATCACATCCACGTTCTCATTTCTCGTGCATGAATTTAGATTCTTTCCCTTTTGTAACATAATTTATTTTAAGCTGCTCGGTATGCTTGTTTTCAGACTTGTGGCACAGGCTCGTGTTATTAAAATTTTTAGCCTTTTTTTTGCCCAATACAACATATTAGTCAGTGCACTACAGCAAGGTCAGTGGCAGTGCATTATGGTTCTGTAGTGTTGTTACAGGGCATCATAGATTTGATGCCAGCTGCCCTCTAGCCGTCATGTGTGACCTGGAATAACACCCTGCTGTCAGAGACAGCAAACTGACCCAGTGACTCCAACTATATTTCAAGGCCAGCTGGTTGTGCCTGTGTGAGTTTCACTCTCATGCGCCGTGTCCACCACAAGGACATTTTGTCACCTCCCAGCTGCTCTTATCAGAGTCTTGCAGAGCTCTGTGGCGCTGGAAAGGTCATCACCGCAGGAGGCAGCATCCCCCCGTGGGACTGTTTACTGCGTCTCCTCGACCCCATGCTTACCTCTATGGAAGGTGTGGACCCACTTTGGGGTCTCTGTGTATGTTGGAGGAAGAGAGTCATTAATGACTCTTGCCAGGTATCGACTCACATACCCCCGTGCTCAGATATTGCAGTCACATATTGCGATCATCATTCTTTGCTGAGTGCCCGACGGCCATGTCTGATTTGGGAAACTACCCTGTCAGAATTCATGCACTACACCAGCGAGTACTGCATACACAGGGCACTACGTGCAAGGGTACTGACTGAAGTGCCATATGTGAGACGCAGCCTCGGTCCTGAGGTTGCGATGACATTTCTTCTCTGTTCCAATCGCTGGGCAAGAAACAAAGTCGGAGTCAGAATCACTGAGAGGAAGGATTGCACAGAATGTCCTCAACTCCCTCATTATATCCTTGGCTGCTTATGCCCTCGTGTAGAGCTAGCTCACGCTGCTTCATTACTGTAAGGACTATCTTAAGGGAGGAATGGCAGGCTTCCAGTTGGCTCTATCAACCTGTCAATCACTGTGGTCTAATCTTAGCTCTGCCCCTCAGTGCTGCCCATCATTTCCTGGCACGGCGGAGCGGCGAGCAGATTTTGTGTGCCTAATTCCTCTGAAATAGATAAGGACTTTAATGGGTGGCCTACTCAATTATGCAATGGTGTTTTGTTGACTCGTATCTTGTTTGCTTCGGTGCATCGCACTGCGTCACCCTGCTCTGTCCTGTTGTTGCTGTTGCATCGTCTTTTCTTGTCATCATCTTTCCCGCTTCAGGGTGTTTTAAGACAAAGTCAGTGAGGTTCACTACTGATCTGCAGCTATTTTTTTTTTTTTTTTTAGGATTTTGTTTTGTAAGGGGGGCACCTTACATAAATATATGATAATGGATACTGTGGAAAAGCTTTTTGTAAACACACACACACACATCTGCACGGACACATAAAGACACTAACACACACACACACACACTGCTCTCAGCCAGGCTGCCCATCATCCCCTGCTGTTGTCACAGTAACCGTCTCACCTTCCCTTCGCAGTCCCGCCCTAATGAGACCACAGGAGGACAGAGAGAGAGGAGGTGGAAGAGAGATGCAGACAGACAAGCAGAGATATATCACAGGGGAGAGATAGGCGGCACGGAGGTGGAATTGCCGCTGTCTTGTATCTTGGCACACTGGAAACCTTTTCTGTCGACTGGCCATGAGCCTTCGAGAAACAAAAGCCACCACTGCCCCGACAACCACGTCCTCTGATTACACTCTGTGCTCATGATCACGCCACAGTTTCAGTTTGCTTCCTGGGCATTTCCATATAAATCCAATAACATTATCGTTAATAGATAATTACCCTGCGCTGGCTGATTTGTGACCGCAAACACAGATTAAAATTCAATTAACGGTAAAAGTGTGCGCGGGCACTGCCTGTTCTGCTTTGCAGAGTGGCTCCATTTAAAGCTAATAAATCATATTCACTGATTATATCTAATGTGTGCGCGCGTGTCATAGGACTGGAAATGTGCATTTAGTTAATGGACGTGAAATTAAAGTAAAACTTGAGTTTTAAGAGTTAAGACCATGAAAGCAGTGATGTGACCCCAGTCCCACATCACTGCTGATAAACAAAAATTCAGATAGACAGTGCAGATATAAAGAAAGACAGAGAGGGAACAAGGCAAAGCAGACCTGTAAGATGTTAACATCTGTTCCTTTATGTACTTTTAAAGCCTCTCCGTCTGCTCCGGCTCCATAAAAGGCCTAAACGAAGTGAACGAGGCCCCTGGGCTCGACACAGATTGGCTATTACACACCTCAACATTTCTGAAGACCTTTAGTGGTTCAGAGCCCAGAGTTTCATCTGGGAAAACACATCTGCGAAATGTTAATAGGCAAGCCTCTTTCGGTTGGAGTGTGTGCAACAGGTTAGAGGCTTGAGTGTACATATGTGTGTGTGTGTCTGCTCATCCGGGGAGCAAACACTCGGTCTATACGGACGCATACACTGCACCGTGTCCCTGTGTAAAATGTGTCAGCGTTTTCACATGAGGGTTAGCTTGGCACCACCTGAACACTTAATTGGTGTTTTATTGGTTGTGCCCGGTGATTAGCTCAGGTTTAGTCATTCACACGGGCCGCTAATTGTTCATGTCATTAGCAGACACCTCAGTGGGACAGTCATTAGCAGAGTTTTTAATCAGTCTGATGGTCTCACATATAACCTGAACAATGTCCCGACTTTCCCTGTCATCGAAAGGCCCCACGGTCGCATGGTAAAATATGGTAATGATGCCACTTGTACACACTTCAGTATATTAAACTTCACGTTACATGTGGTTGCAATTTTTTTGGAGTTTAAATCATTTTCAACTTCACCTCCCTGCGGTACAGTAATTTGCACACGTACACAGACGGCACAGCGCACCCTCTCGCATCATCTGCGCGATGAATGATGAATGCGCTGACGTGGCACCAGCCCTCACAGCTCCTCACCCTGCGATACTGTTCACTCTCAATCAACTACCCTTGTCAATATTTACCATCATCAGTTTCATCTGCTGCCTTTTCTCCGCTCTTGTTTCCCACTGTCAACTCAATTAGTCACATCTCCCCGTTTAATTACATCAAGTGGAAGGAAGTTGCAATCTCAAGTAGATCAAATTAAGCCCTATGCAAATCCTAGAGTGTGTAGTTGCCAGTCTCTGTGGCAATCTGCATCTCTGCCTGTGTGTCTGTGTATTTACTTCCCTCTAGCTAGTTGGGTTTCCAAAATACATTTTGGGGTTTTAACATTTTAAGATTCTTGATCGTTGATCATTGTTATGGATAAGTCAATTGTCAAAAGTTCCAAATCTACACTCCTCTCATGAGATTAGTATAAAAACAGTGTCCTATGAAACCTGGCCTTCTGTTCTATAGTGACTGACCTTTTAACTCGATTTCTGCTGCCACCAAAACTTCAAAGTCCTAAATCTGTCACACTACTTTTCACCTCAGACTGTGAAATCACGGCAGGAAGACGCCGGTGTAATGTGCCTATTGCTTCATGTCCACGCTTCCAGAGAGCAGCCTGTAATTAATGTGCCTTGGCGAATGAACACGGTAACCTTGTGCTGTGTTGGTTTCTCTCGCCGCTCCCATCATCCACTCATCATCATTATAATTCCAGCCAGGGTCTTCCTTCCATCTTTTGATGCCCCTGCCCTTCTTCTCTCCCATTCTCATTCTTCTGGCCTCTCCCCGCACACAGGAGAAATGTTTAAAACATGTGAGACAGACAGAGAATATATACCACAGCTCTGACTTGAAGTTTTCAGAGCATAAAAGTAAATTGGGGCAGTTGCTACAGAGAAGATTCCTACATGTCCGTCATGCAGGGATGAAATTTTTAAAGTTCTCGTTTTTTCCAATGATCAAATGACCCTGAGCAATATGGTGATGGGACATTAAATAACTGATGTGTTATTTAATCTGTTTTCCTGATTAACAGGGAGATTTTGTTTATTTACCCCTCCCTTTACTCCTTTGTAGAAGCTTTTGTTTTGTGTTTTGCTTGCATGTGATGCTAATCTAGACACAACTGGACTCTGTTGACTACTAACCTGGATTAACCCTAAACAGCAGGTGAGGCATCATGAGGCCAGCCGTACAAAAACAGACCCGGGGGGTGGTGGTGGGGTCTGTCACACAAACCAACTGGAGATGTAATGATGGTCATAACAGGTTTTTTACATTAGTGATTAAACAAGAACAACAATAATAGTTTTATACTCCACCATCATCAGCAGTAACAGTATTTCAACAGTCATTACTGTTGAACTTAAAACACTGCCACACATTTCCGTGATGTTAAAAATAGGTTCTTCTATGTATCCAGTGACAATAGCAGCTGCGAGAGGAATCCCTCACACGTGTCTCTCTCTGAGATAATAAGAAATAGAATAGAATTGATTGATTCTAATAATTATTAGGGTAGATGAACCCCACAGGCTTTTGTAAATAATACAATACAAAGGTGAATTTGTTATTGCATCAACATGGCAGCCAAAGCAGAGATAATGTTTGTCTAAAGAAAAATTAAGTTTATCTATTTCTAATTTAATTAGAAAAGCATCTAACTCGAGGGATTCTGGTTTTACTGTTTGATAATTACCTCACTGATATTTTTTTTTTATGACACAGTAACAAAATGATGTGAACATGGAAGCTAAAAGAATAGTGACTCCGCTAAGTAATGAAAAACAAACTATCTGAAACAAATGAACAAATATTAGTGTTACAAGGACCAGCTGACAAAGAAAGACATCATATCGAGTTGTAATGAATTATTATTAGAGCATTAGGAGATACAATGATTGCTTTACCCTGGTATATTAAATCTCATTTGGTCTTTCTGCTGAATAATAGTTTGTACTGCAGTAAAATCCCTTCCTCACTGTGCAGTAGTGTAGCACATGGTTGACACTAAATGGCTTCCATTACTGATCAAATAGAGGTAATTTGTGTCACAGTCTGACATCGGTGACGGGCTGCATCTGGCTGCTCCCACTCTGTGTATTCAGATGAGCCAGGAGAGGCAGGGGGAGGGCAGATGAGGAAGGAAGAAGGAGAGCAGACAGAGGAAGAGTAGGGAGCAGGCAGCTTCCTCAGACAGCTGGTGATGTGCAGCTGTCTGGGAGGCTGGATTATTCCCCGATGTCTGCCCTCTGAGGGAGAGACGAGAGGGAGAAGAAAAGAGTGAGGGAAGGAGAAATAAATAGAAATGGAGATTGAAATGGGGACAGCGGAGGAGAGGGATGAGGACTGTGAAACAGCGGGGATTTGGTTCTGATGAAGACAAGAGAAACGAATAAATGTTGTTGAAATGGAAGTAGAGGGAGAGAGAAATAAGAAAGGGAGAAGAATGCTGTGTTTCATGTGTCTGTATGTTGAGGTGATTGTTGAGATTTTTGCACATAATTTACACAAATACTGCTAAACAGTCCCAATGGATGAGGCCTGGACCAGTGAAGAGTGAGAGTAAATCCAGGCTTTTCACTTTCTTTTACTATGTTTTATGACATGGTCCTCATTATTTTTACCTCTGCTCTGTCTTTGCTTTTTATATAAGCTGCACATCTGTAATAAACAACCACAACCACCCCCAACACCTAGTGAAAAACTGCTCTACATGGAATCTGATTCCGATTATTAGGCTGCACCATGTCACGAGGAATCTTTCCTCTGCTCTGACTGTCAGCTGAAGTGATTCTGGCTCTGATCAAAGTGAACATTATATCCTCCCTTGTGCAGGACATAATAGCGGAGTGTGCTCGGCCAGTGCAGGCTGCAGATCAGTAGCAGATGCTGCCAGAGAGAACAGGAGCGGTAGCTGGCTGGTTGGCAGACTGGTATAATAATCCGGCTGTCTTCTGCCCATGTGTTCCCCTCACACTGAACTAATATAGTTTTTGCTGGGTAATGATAGAGAGACGCAAGCTCACATTCCCCCGTAATTGATCCTGCCGGCTACCGCCACACGCTAACGAGCTAAACGAGGAGGAAAACCCTCCGAGCAGCTGGAGGGTGAGAGAGGTAGGGAGACACAGAGGGAGAGGAGGCATGGGTTTAAACAAGCAAATAAATGCATGCGAGTCAAATCAAGGTAAAAAAAAAAAAAAAAGAGAGAGAGAGAGAGGGAGAAAAGTGTCTGATACACAGACACTGAGATTTTGATCCGTTACTATGATGGCGGCATGCTGTAAGCAGATCAAAGCAGGTGGTGTAAAATGGTTGAAGAGTGCAGGAGCTGCTTGAGTATTCACTTTCTTTTTTCACCCTCCAGAGCAGAGAGCAATAGAGAGAGAGAGAGCGGCGTGGACGGAGCAACAGTGCACACTATCTCTTTCATCTTTGACAAAATCCACCAGGGGATTGGGCTATTGTGAATTTGAAGTGAAATATTTCAAAGGGGGGTGTTGGCGTATAGACCAGGGGCTGGGCTCCTCGCCTGGGTTCAGGGAGAGATGAAACACACCTGGTTTCCAGCCCTGCCTCAGATTAAAGGAGAAGCCGATGCCACAGACGCTCAGCGATGAATCCGTTCTCTATTTAATGATCGACTCTTCCCTAGCAGATTCTTTCACTCAAACACACGTCCGTAGCTGGACTTTTGTTTTTACATCAACTTGTCTGCAGCCTCTCAGAGATGCTCCTATCATTTGTGTCCAGATTCAATGAGCAGCGATTAGTGTTAAACACATGTTTGATTGGTTGATCTCTGTGTCAAAGGTTGCCCCCTTTGGATTTAACTTAATTAGCATCAATGGATGTTGCCCACATGATAATGAGGTTTTTCAGCAGGAAATTGTGGGATCAATACGTCTTCCTACACAACATAAATACAACAAACATCATCACACGTTATATATGGTGATGGTTGACTCCCTGACGTCCATTTTAAACACTGGTTTACTGCTAGTTGCATATGTATGATGATGATGATGATGATGATGATAATTATTATTATTATTATTATTATTATTATTATTATTATTATTATTATTATTATTATTTTATTTGTTACTTTTTGTTGTTGTTTTTGTATGAATTATTTTTGGTGCCCTTGGGTATCTAGAAAGATGCTTTGTAATATGTTTTATTATTATTATCATTATTATTAGCAAAGGTCTGAACCTGTTCCCCTCTCTCTGTGTCTGATGCGTTCCTCTACACACCCTAAACTAATATCTGCGCATTGTGAGAACTGCACTACTGCCTCTACCCCAGCTTTTAATCAATATCCCTTGGATATACTCAGCTCATACTGTAGCAAATGAGGGAAAAGAGACAAATGAGCTAAACTCAGCAAAGCATAAACAATGCCAGCTTTGAAACAGTGGGTGCAGGAGAAAGGGCCTGTCTGGCTGTATGAATGTGTGTGTGTTTATGCATTTTTTGTGTGTTTTTCTCTGCGTTTGTGAGTGTGTGTGTGTGTGTGTGTGGATGCAAGCAATTGCATGCACACGGTCTCTGTTGTCTGCTGAAATGGAGATGGAAACAGCTGAATATTCATGGCGTCTTTGCCTGTTTGGGGCTAAGAGATAAGACGTTTATGTTCTGGCAACCGGAGTGGGAAAGAGGGTGTTTGTGTGTGTGTGTGTGTGTGTGTGTGAATGGGGGTGGGGGAGAGGCCAATGGGCGCGGCGAAAGTGTGTCGACATCAGTGGTTTAATGGTTTGAATCTAACTTGGGCCAATTAAAAGGCATGCCGCGTGCACCAGGGTGGGCTCCTATTCATTTCGGGGGAAATTGAGGTTGAAATGAGCCATTGTCGGGCCACGTGGCCACTGTGCATACTGAGCGGCAGGCCCGCAGTGACTCTCCAAAACAGTGCATAGAGGACAGAGGAGAGCCTTTGATGGGGGACAAGGCGAGGCAGTGTTCGCTTTGAGAAGCAGAGGAAGGAGGAGGGAGGAAGGGATGCACTCGGAGAGACAGGAGCGAGGGATGGAGACAGATGCGGAGAGACAGAGGGAAAGAGGAAGAAGTGGGGAGGGAATGACAAGAGGCCTGGGAGGAAGGCACAGAGAGCATCTAAGAAAATAAGAGAGAAATGGCCGAAGAAAGCCGAGAGAGGCAAAGGAAGGGATGTAAGGAGACAGAGGAAGAAACTGCAGAAAATATTAGACATTGAAATGAAAGAAAAAGAGAGACAGAAGAAAACATACAAACGGATGCATATAACCAGACCTGCATGGATGGGAATGCCTGTCTGGTGGGTACAGTAGCTGCTGCCCTCCTGACGTCAGCTGGACAGCACTGTGGAAGTGCTGACATAGCCCTTAGCATGCACACACACACACAAACAAACACACACTCAGGAAATGCCTGCCAAGACAATGCTTGAAAATTGTACATCGCAGCAAATCAACCGAGTGTGTGTGTGTCTTGCAGATGAGGAGCTCCAAAATAACAGATGCCCTCTCAGATTCCGAACCCAAACACGCACAATTTGTGTCCGTGCCGCCACTCTCTGTTTTCAGAGCTTTACAGCATCGTTCTATCATCGTGTTCCCAGATGAGCGCGTGCTCCTCTCTGCTAACAAGCTCCTTGTCAAATAAAAACAACCGAACATTTTTCATCAGTGCGGGGCCTCAATGTCCACATCCAGATTTGACGCGCCAAAGGCAATTATGTCACAGCGCTGTCCAATCGTGAAACAGAGCCACACTGTTCAGAGTGTATCACTTCCTGGTGCCCCCCCCACCCCCCCCCGCCTCCACCCAGTCCCTCGTCCGCCCAGTGTTGTTGGATGATGGTGCGTATCCCTTTGAGGCTCCGAGTCATGACGGCTATGGAAGGAGTCTACAAGCGACCTTTGGTTAATGTCAGACGTCACCCCCGGATGACAACACGACATGACAGGAATCTTTAGTGACTTTTTTCCCCCCCTCACAGAGGAATGCAGGGATACCAAGGATATTTCGAGGCAGCGGGACAACATTAATTATCCTTGTGAGTGGTCGTGATGGCAAAAGGACAGAGATCGTCTGTCCTTATTCACCTATTAACAGGTATATTACTCATTAAATGTGTCTTTCAGGTAAAGTCTCTGAGAAAAGGAAGGAGCTCCATTACTGCAGTTGCAGTGCCTTTGAAACAGTAAAATACATGAACCATAATGTTGCCTTAGCCAAAAGGCTTGTTGTGAAAAAAATAATACTGTTGGCTTTAATGTGTGCAATTAGTGAATATGGACATTCATCTGGACTTAGGGTTGGACGGTTGGACTTCAGTTTAAGAAATCTTTACTTTAGTTAAAAAAATCTATCTGTTCTCTCTGCGTTGTCTCCCTCCTTCTGAAAACTATTACTGTTACTAACTCTTCCATATAAAACAGGAGTATATCAGGGGACTGAGCCTCACCACTGCCATGTCTTCCTTTCCCCAACATCTCCCGACCTGCTTTGTCAGGTAAATGACGGCCTGAGGCAAATGTGTAATCCCGAGTAGGTTTCTGACCCTTTTCCATGCTTCATTGAGTTATTTCCCACAGTGAACGGCATTCTGAATTGAAGTCTTATCGTGGCTTAATTTATGGCCTACGATTCCTCTTTGGTTAATCTATTGAACTGGCTAATTAGCTAACTTCGAATATTGTAAATATTTTTCATTAAAAATAATGTATCAGTTTGTTTCCCCTGCCGTTTGCAGTGCAATCTACACAGGAGTGCACTTACGCTGACCTTTTCTAAAAGCTTTTAAAAGGTCAGCCATCAATAACACTGTATTCTCCACTTGCAGCTTAATTTATGACAAATAGTTCTGATGGCTTGTATTTCCTCAGTACAAAAAATAAATTGATAGATTTATATTGCCTCTGTAATGTACTTAATGATACTCATACAAACAGGCGGCGGAGGGAAAACCTTCCCCGAGAACAGCAGTGGTTTATTCTGCGTGGGACACGTCAGTTACCTGCGTGTGAGTTGGTATTACACCGCAGCACAGAGACAGGGCAGCATCTGGAGCTGTTTTCCATTATTGTCTTTTGTGGACATGGATTTGAAAATAATGGAAGATTGCCTCAGAGATTGTGTTGTGTATTGCTGTGCGATTGACCCGCAGCTTGATGCTGGAGACATTTCAGCAGTCTGTGGGCAGATCGATGATGTCACTGTAAGACCTATTGAATTAACAACATAAAACACACTATAGCGGCAGCTTTAAAATGACCTGACCATGGTTCACTATTACAGACAACCTTCAATTACATAAGTTCAGCTGTTTGGATGCAATACAAATATAAGATCTACAGCTTGTGTACATGTGAATCCTGGCGATAGTTTCATTGGACTAACTGTTGCAAAGTGCTTCTGCCACCTACAGTGCTCTATGTGTGTGTGCCATTTCAGACACAATCTGGGGATCTCGGTAATTCCAGTTCCAAGAGATATGACCAGAGCAACCAGCACTAGATTTGTAGTTAGTTGACTTTGCACAAATATTTGCTGGTATAGAGCTAATCAAAAAGCGTAGGAAACAGACACAAGGCCGTGGTCTCATCTGGAAGAGATTGTGCGATGCAGGTTTCCATTTAATGTTTATTAAATAAAAGTACACAGAAATCCACTTGTGGTTAGATGTGCCTGATGCAGTGTGGCTCTCTCTGCTTAGCTGCACCGTGTATAAAGAGCTAATGTGGATTTCTTTCAACAAAATGCTCGATGAGATGGATCAGAGGGTCAAGATCTTGGCATTAGTTGTCTCCTCAGCAACGAGCCCGGCCTGAAGTCCTGTCTCATTAGTGCATTTTTGTGCCCTTGTTACCACACACGCACGCAGGGCGGCTGTAGTGACATTAAGTGCGGCAGTTTTGTCTCTGTGAGACAAAGTGTCCACATCTGTGCTGGCAGCAGTTCTCAGTCATGACACTAATGCACATGCAGGAGCTGCAGGACCCTGGTTTGCTCCCATGTGTTCAGCTGTATGTATTTGCTGTGAGCGTACG
Organism: Pseudorhombus dupliciocellatus; assembly: GCA_016785235.1. Taxonomy (NCBI): domain Eukaryota; kingdom Metazoa; phylum Chordata; class Actinopteri; order Pleuronectiformes; family Paralichthyidae; genus Pseudorhombus; species Pseudorhombus dupliciocellatus. Next base: position 3,565,243 of record JAFBJW010000075.1, read on the forward strand.
CACTCCCATGCGGACCTGTGAAGCTGCAGCGCATCCAGGTGCAGTCCGTCTTTATTAGACTGTGTGCGTATATATCAGTATGTCATAGCACAGTGTGCTTTTGCCTGTGCGGAGCGACCAGAGGAATCGATTATTGAGGGGGCCCTGAAAGCTCTGCTCGCCGGATGCTGCAGAGGAGCAGAATACATACTGTAGCAAGGGAGGGCCATCAGTTGCCCTGACAACACCAGTGCCTGTCAACACCTCTGTCTTAATAGTGACAAATTGTACTTATTACATCAGCGTTAATTCCCCCCGATCTCCCTCAGATGAAGATACTTAGCCCCGCGCTGATCAAATTGTGTCAGCATAATTACTGGGAACAGAACCCTATTAAAAACTAGGGCCTCAGACGCACTGTCCAGACTCATCCACAGGCCTATCACTCAACATGCATCTCTGTGTGGGAAGTATAAGGAAGGGGGGGGCAGGGAGATGGGGAAATGAGGGGGCCGAGGAAAGAGGGAGGGAGAGTGTTATTCGGAGGCAGCTGTATGCACAATGACTGCTGCATGGAGTCGTCCACCTTTAACGTTTTTTGACTGGTGCACTTTGCTCCATTAGAGCGCCGGCTTCCAAAGCCCTCCAGCAGAAACGCAGGAAGTGAGTGAAACTATGTATTCAAACTTCTTAAACCCAGAATTTTAAAAATGATGGAGATGATGAATGGACTGATATCAGCAAGACATTGTAAAGATTCATTCAATTTTTTTTTTTTTTTTTTTTTTGGTGAAGACATTTCAAGCGATCAAAGGAGTTCCCCGTAGTGACGAGTCCACAGTCTCAGTTGACTTCAGTTCCCCTCAGCTGTTAATGTGTTTCAGCACATCGTTTTGTTTTGTCTGTCAGGCTCACAGACTGGATTTAAAATGATCAAACATATTCACTTGAACCCATTCTTTAAAATAGAGGGGTGCAACCATCTTGTGCCTTTGATCTAATTTTATCCAAACTTAATGCCCTGGTTTCACCAAGACACACACCTGTCACCCCATTTAAAAGCTTCAAACATCTCATTAAAAACACCTGACCACCTACATATAACAGCTGCACTTTTGATAAATTAAGAAAAACAATTTTTTTTTTTTTTTAAGTTCAATCCTTGTCCCACTCAGGAACATGGATGAGACAGTTTAAGGCCTGTATTTCAGCCTGCCACCAGGGGGCAATCAAGATGTTTCGGCTTCACATTTGGTAGTTGAAATGTTGTCGATCTTTATATCTGTTGCCCTACTGCTCCTGCTTCTTTCCTATAGGATTCTACTTTAGCCCAGAGTCAAATCATTGTTTGTCATCATCTGTTGGGAGGAACTGTGCACTATAGGAAAAACAAATGATCAAATTTGGAAATTTCATTAAAGCTTCAGCCTACTTTTACAATAACTGCAATTACCATAAGCAATTTCCACAGCTCTATAGATATGGATTTAGCATTTCCAGTATCTCAACAATGAATTAAGTCTCTCTCTCTTTCTCAGTGTGTTGGTCCTGAATGGAATTCACAAATTAGTGTCGTCTGATGGAAATGTGCTAATTGCTGTTGTTAAGCTGCTGCAATAATTAGGTTATGATGGCAGACTGCTACACACGCACACACACGCACACTGCAGAGTAGCCCAAAGCCAACATCCTCTTCCCAGTATGGTGGAAATAAAAGGCTTGATTTAATTACTCATTTTATTATCCATCTGTGATTGCTATTTTCCAGACATAGAGTTATACACACAGCGCAACAGTTGATAACCGTTCCTCCTGGTGTGGTTGGGATATGTTTCTTAAATTACAGTACACTGTAATGTAGTAATGCTAAATAGTAAATTAGTATTTTTCTGGTCATTTCACTGGGGGAATATTTAAAATTGCAATAACAAACCACATAGGCAGGACAGTTGGAATATCAACTGGGATCTTTGTTTGTTATTTCAATACATTTATGAACTTTTGCAGCAAGTAGAGTGAGTATCCATATCTCTCCAAAACTCCAAAAAAGTAAAAAAGAAAGAAAAATCCTTATGTTGAAGAACATGTGGAAGCACATCCAACATGTTGCCCTTTTTTTAATTATGAACTTCTTTTAAAAAGGCTGGACTCTTGGTTATCTTGGTCTCCACTAAACACAACGTAACACCTCTGAGTGTTGTGGCTGTCTTGACGTTCTGCTTAGCAACCTGCTGTTTAATGGCTCTGAGGTTCAGCTGAGATTACTGGATTGCTAACCTCATCAAAGGCATCAACAACCCCCAGACTCTTTCACCTTGGAGACCCAACTCTCCTTTTCAGCAGTTTTTGTGACGTGTGTGTGTGCGTGTGTGCACGCATGTGTGCATGCCTGCCTGCAGCCAAGCTCAGCAAGCTACTATACATTAATGCAAAATTAATCCTCTCTCCATGCGCCCTTGTACGAGGTTGCTCTCCCATCGTGCCATAAACCTTCTCCTCACACAGGTGCAGTGCTCCTCTTCCTTTACCGTCATCATTATCTTCTCTGAAGCTGTAGAAACAATATACGAAGCTTATATAGCTTCCGGCTTCCCTCCAATAGTTACTGACAGCATGCATTATTGTGCCGTAATCGATGAGTAATTCTTCCTTATGCAGTCTTTATATTTATATTACATATTTATATCATCCATTATATTTATATTACATATTTATATCATCCATTATATTTATATTTTCACATTATTTATCAAAGCAAATATTTGCTTTCTCTGCAAGATAACATGCCTCTATGGCCACTAAACCTACATCAGTGTAGCAATCTGATGTGACGGAGAAAATACTCAGAAATAGTGGGGGTCCCATGATTTATTCAAAAGACATCTTCCTCTTGTTCAGTTGTTTATTAAATATGAATTGTTCATCTCGTGGCAGTTGGACATTTTTTGCATGGATTACAGTTCACAAATTATTTATGGTAAATGAAAACCCATTTCTAATTTAAAACAATGGTGGTATAACACCACCAGTCACTGCATTTCACTCCATCGGCCCCGCTGCTTGGACATATACCCATGAAAGGGGAAATATATATTTCAGTACTGGACTGTGTCATTTCAGATCCAATCAGTGTTTCATGTTGTAGCTGTTAACCCTGGGAGCGGTGCAAAGCAACGATAAAAACATGATTATAAATGTATACTTGATTATTAGCCATTACAAAAAATATTCTCATGATACGCACGCATGCATTAAAAGACAGATCCAAACAGCCTTCAGTCAAAATGTAAGGACTGAATCTTTCTCATGAAACTAAACAGGATTACAGACGACAGGCAGACAGACAAAAGACTGGGAAACAAAGGAACTGAGCAGGATCTGCAGATAACCCAGGGGAGAGGTGATGTGCTGAGAAGGGAGCGATGGGAAACGTGGGGATTAACAGCGGTCAGAGGTAATGAAACCCAGGTGAAATACATCAGGGCGGAGCAGGTGATCATAAAGTCATCAAAAACTCTGGGCTGGAAGGTGAAACTGCCTCTTTCACCCGTGGCTATCAATACATGTTTATTACCAGTGGCTTGGAAGGTTGGAGGAAGAGGGGCTTTTCGAAAAAAAGCTTTACCTGTGTCTGTGGCAAAAACAACAACATCAGACACATGAGGCAGAAACAGTAAAGTTTGTGCATCACCTATATCTCAAATCTAAACCCACGCCTGAAATCAAAGCCTCTCATCTCTACTTAAAATTGTGATAATGATTTTAATCATTTCCAATTATATCCAGTGTCTTTTAGGACCTCTCTAATTTCTTAATTTACTTGTTTTTCTTTGCTAAAACATCAAGGCGAAGGAAAGTGTTTACTGGATGTGGGCGTCTGAGCCTGCAGAATCTCATTGCAGTGTTCTGACACAGCCAAACACTGTTTTAGCATTCAGGACACAGAGGGAGAGACAGAGAGGGGGAGACAGAGAGAGACCTCGCAGCAGAGAGAGAGGGGGTGAGAGGCGAAGCAGCAGAGGAAGTCGAATGAGCCAAACAGGAACACAGAGGTTTTTGAGGCTGAATAAGAGACAGAGTCTTTTAGCATTCCAGCTCTGATGCCAAAACCTCCACTGAACCAAGGATGCCTTCTTCACCAGGGCTTCAATGGCAGCTCTGTCGTTTGCTTGTACGTCCTAAATCTATTCACACAGCAGGTGCATTGAGAGAAAGAGATTTTTATAGGTGACTGTTACAGGTGCTCAGGGTCTCTGGATTCATCCTTGTTTTGATTCCATTAGTTTAAGTATTTGAAAAGTCTACATTTTCCTTATAGTTTTCTGAAGTGTGCACAATTTGCCGTCCCAAAAAATTTGAGAGCATATTCATTTGTTGTTCTGCACTGAAAGCCAAGAGAGCCACGTGGTTTTGGTTTATCAAAGATCAGGTGTTGTTTTTGTACTGCGTCGCTCCTCTGTCAGCAGAGTATTCACTGATTTAAAGAGTGTTGCAGTAGTAGCATGTTGTCTTCTGATTTCAGTCTTCATGTTAATTACATGTTTCCGGGCAGGAGCCAGTGTCCACGGGCACCTGGCTCCGTTTGACCCAGTGTGATTGTGCGTTGTTTCATTTAAAAACAGGTCATAATCAGACGGATTAAAGCGTTTTCCTTGATTAGAGCTGCAGTATGATCATGGTGCTCGTGTGGTGGTGCTTTTAGTGCAGACACGGTGTACACTTCAGAAAGCCCTTGATAGACAGCTATCTGTTTTTAATTTAGCTTTAATGTCTGCTCTGACCTAGGAGAGTTGAAGTGGACCACATAGCCGTGGAACGTTCATAAGCCCATTTATCATCACTCTGTCTCTGCTGACCCGACAAGAAGTGGGTCCCTCCTCACTGTCTGACTCACCGTGCGCTGAGCGCCGGTCCCAATGTTCTCTTTAAACAATAACTTCTCTGACTCACCAACAGAAGAGATGAGTCTTTGCGCTAAACATTTTAACCCCTTCAGTGCATCATTGTTGTGGGAGGGGGCTGGAAACCAACCCCAGCTAACGCTAGGCGACCGACAGGGGTTCACCCTGATCAGGTCCAACGTTGAAAAATCCTATTTAAGATCAATCAGCGGCTTAACAACTGAGCCGTTTCACAATTTAGCTTGGCGTCATTTCTTTGTTTCTGTACTCATGAAATCATCTGCAACAGACATAATCCTCTTTTACAGGCAGTTGATTGGGCATGACCGCTCGGGATAAAACAAATTGGAAGTTTAGGGCTAATTCATTCCGGTTACTGAGCCGCTGATTGTCACCTTAGATGTAACCAGCTCAGCTCTCATTGAAATCACGGCGTCTTGTGAGCGTCTGCTGGCAGGGGCTCTGCTGTGACACTCGCTCATCTGTACGTCGAGGCTTATTTAGCCCGCTGTGAGTGAGAGCCCGCTGCTGGTATTAGATTCTGTCTCTGGCAAAGTGGGGATGATTAGATAAAATGTGTTTGGTGGAGTGGAGCACTTTTTCACTTTACAGTGGCGCTGGCTGTGAATGAATGGAGAGGAAGGGGCTCCACTTTCTGACAATAACCCAGACATGTCCGTCCAGAGGACGTTTTAATGCATTTGGGAACAGGTTTCGGTGTTTAGCAGGACATTGTGCATAATATTCTACTTGACATGCTGCTTTTGTGAAAAGCAATTGCTCCAAAATGCTAATGTATCATGTTCTGAGTGAGTCGAAGACAAAGCAGACAGATTAAGGGGAACAGGTCGCGAGGAACAGATACAATACTGGCCAATTCAACACAATAGCCCTCATTTCGAGGTCCCCTCCCTCTGCCTGCACTTCATCCTGTCATAGCTGAGCTCTGACGTCTTAAAAGGCAGTGCAGGAGCATAGAGGTGCTTGAAGAGAAAATTGCAGCAGCTCACAGCGGCTGGAGTGAAATACCATTTTGTCTCACTCAAGATGGATTCCACAGTGAGATTTCAGAGGACCAGTACGGAATCAAAATGGAGAAGCCAGAAGGGAAGGGAGGAGAGAAAAAAGGGAACGAGGCAGTGTGTGTGTGTGGACTGGACAGCTTCTGAGGAGATGTCTGTATTTTGTTTTTTTGCTGCAGTCATATGTATGTCTTTTTTCTTATTTACTGGTAAAATATGTTCCATCTTTCTCTGCCACCAAGATTAGTCAAAACATGCAAAGCCACCCCTCCCCCAACACCGCCCCCCCAAAAAAAATAATTTAAATGAATTGACCTGAAAGAAAAAAAAAAAACTTCTCTTTTAAAATGATTTTTTTTTGTTTTTGTTTTGCATCTGGCCTCCACAGTGTCTGTGATTTCCTCCCACCAGTCATCGCCCATACTGGAATGCATGCATGGCTATCAGCACACACACACACACACTGAGCACACACTGAGCACACAGTCACACGCTCGCTCTTTTCCACTTGCTGGTTGCCCATCTAACAGCCCTGTATGTAAACCAGTGAAACCCCTTCAGGACATCAAATCTGTAGAATCTGTTGTTGGCTCTATCTAGGTCAATGCTTACAATAGCAGTGGGGTTTCTCTCTCTCTCTCTCTCTCTCTCTCTCTCTCTCTATCTCCCCGTCTTTGTGCCCCCCCTCCCCCCACCCCCTATTTGCTTAGCCCCTCGAGGTTTATTTTTCTTTGCAAGTATAAACAAGAAAATTAATTCAAATATAAGCACATTAAGCCTACTTTGCTTCCTTCATACATATTATTCTCTAGTGGAAAATTAAAGCAAGTTGTGGTTTGATGTTAACATTAGTGTAATGTTATTTTCAGTTTATCTGTTATCAATATCTCAGTCAAACACTTTCTGTCAGGCAGCTCTGTCGTATAACGCCAGACTGCAGTCCAACAATCTATGCTCGGCAGGGGATGGTGTTACGTGACATAAGGGTGGAGGCGTCTGATTTGTTAACCCATACAGAAAGAAACCTTGGTCAATGCATTTTTCATAGCGTCTTGAAGACCTTCCTCACCGACAAAAACAAATTCACCAGCAAGCTGCAAATAGAAATATGTGGAATTTATCGTGTCAGAACCTCTTATGCTAATTTCTGGTTTTGTTTGACAGACCACCCACTTTTTTGTTTTACATGAATTCAAAAGAGCACGCCATACTGTACATGTTATAACTCTGGAACATCACAAGCAAAAACTCCACGGCTCCCCCTCCCTGTTCAAGTTAAATGAATTACCCAACACTAATCTGCTTTAGCAGCTCCCACACAGCCCCAGTTTTATGTCTACTTTTGGAGAAAATTGTGATATGACTGCCTTCTCATATGCGGTGCAATCAAAATCAAATATGCAGGATGATTCTTTTTTTTTTTTTGCTAATCCAGGCAGTGGATCTTTTTTCAAACAATAAAAAAACCTCAAACAGAAACACGACTGCAGCAGAGTTGGGGAAACTGTGGGTTTCTCTTCTTCTATATATTCTACAGATGTGATTAAATAGTAGTTATAGGGACAGTTTAAATGCTAGCCCTTCATAAAAAGCCTTTTTCTGTCCATTCATACTTAACAGTACAAAAATCATCTTCCATAGGAGATGAATTGCTAGAGCATATCACAGCTGAGCTCAATGCCGTTATTTGTTTTTTCATAAAGGTCTGCATTATAACACATTGGCAAGTTTGGTGTTATTTCAGTAATGTATCCCTCATTTACACTCTAATATTGTCATAAGCTTTTTTTTATCAGCAGGCAATTTACAATGATTAAAATCTGTTTATATGAAATAATGACGCATATTCAAATGTTTTTGTTCGCGCACATTATGCAGGACCAAATATAAGAAGTGGGAAATGCTGAGGAGTTAAGTTTTTATAAACTGAGCTGAGCTCCATGCAATAAACTGTTATCAGGTGAACATTATTTTTCTTTTGTGAACCCCGTCGACGTTACCTGTAGCCGTGACAGGGCTGTTTTCCTCGGGCCTTGAAGGCTTCTCTGAGCTGCCTCTATCTTAGCACTGCCCACCTCCTCCTGTAAATTGCTTTTTCGATCAGTTTTGACATCAATCTGCTCCCGTGGGAACGTGGCCATCCATGTGATGGCGGAGGGGAAGGTTTCATTCCTTATGGATGTTGACAGCCCCACTCAGCCTGGTTTGATCTGGAGAATTAACATAATATTACCGCACACACAGACCTGGCTGTGACAGCTAAGAAAGCATTGGCTTCCAGGTACCAGACATTGGCGCCACTGGGCTTTCTTCAACAGCATAGGTCATAGACAAGACGACCAAAGCTGTTAGAGGTCAAATTTTTGCAGATTGGATTTGATGTACTTTTATATATTTTGTATATATGTGTGAATACACAATCTGGAAGTTAAGGTAAAAACCCCAAAGTTACGTTTACTTTAAAGGATAAATTCTGAAGGTTGCATTTGCTGTGAGAAATTCACCAGCAACAGAGGAACATCTTTCAGTTGTCATGGAGTGAACAATACTTCTTTTTTTTTTTTTCTGAATAACAATAGCCCATCTGCTGTATCTCATGTGTTCCCTCTTGTCCTTCTTTTTTGCTTCAGGACAAAGATATCTCATCACATCCACAGGAGCCTTGTACATTCTGGACGTCCTACCTGAGGATGGGCTGAATAACTACCGCTGCACCACCCGCCACCGTTACACCGGCGAGACTCGTCAGAGCAACAGTGCACGTCTCATTGTGTCAGGTAAAGGGATGGCTATTCCTACAGAGTATACAGATTACAGCTTTAATGTTGTGGCTAATATCTAAAAAGAGCAAGGTCTTTATTTAGATTATTTCAAATTGCAAGATATTCAGGGAGTCTTCTGGGCCATGCTACAAATATATTTTAAACCCTTCATATTCACAGTCAGTTTAGAGTCTCCAATTCACCCATCCACAATTTGCAAGGACTGTGGGAGGGACCTGGAGTAACCCCACGCAGACTCAGGGAGAACATGACGTGGACGGATAAACACCGCCCACAGAACCTTCTCCGGTTTCTTTGTCATTATAAAATCCTGTCGTGGAACTATAGCAACACTGTGTCTTTCTCTCCTCTCTCCCTTGCATAACAAAATACAGTATATGGAACAGAATCTTGACCCTCAAAAATCAATATTGGATTACACTATCAAGCTCCTGGCAATGCTCACCACTAATTAACACTAAATTCTCTGCTCCTTCCAGACCCCACCAATGCTGAGCCAAGCATCTTGGATGGCTTTGACCACAGAGAGGTGATGATTAATCATCGGGTGGAGCTGCCCTGTAAGGCCTCAGGCTACCCTACGCCCAAGTACCGCTGGCTGAAGGACAACAGCCCTCTGGAGCCTGACAGCCGCTTCCGCCAGACCATCACGGGGCTGCTGATCGAGAGCACGCAGCCCAGCGATTCTGGGACCTATGTTTGTGAAGTGTGGAACAGTTATGGCAATGCGGAAGTCATGGGACGCCTTTATGTAAAGCGTGAGTATTTTGTAAAATTGATTGCTAACGTGTATTCAGAGCAGAACTCTGGGCTTACCTGGGGGAGGATTAGGGGCTTCGAGGCTCTCTGCAGCAGCCTAGGTTTGGTTTCTAACTTATGACTCTTTGCCATGTGTCAGCAAATTTTTGGGCTTGTGCCTACAAGCCCAAAAATATATCTTTAAAAAAAAAACAACTCCACAGCAGGGCTACAGCTAACAACACTTTCTCCCAATAACAATCCAGTCGATGGCAGCCTGCCATTTTTGTAATATGTCTCTGCAGAGTTTCATACTGAATCATAAAATGTTTTCCATTCTCATAACAACAGAAGAGCTCTCGAACTTTCTGCATTGTCTATGTCTGCGTGGGGCCTTATTCTCCGTAAAGTTTTTACCATCCACATCCACTTTCCCTTTTTCACGTTTCAACAAGCGTATTAAAGTTTCTATCATAGAAGACAAACAAAAACCACCCACAATTAACACACAACACATCAAGTGAATTCTCACCTTGTACAATAATTATATTGGAATTTAAGATGATATTTTTTTGTATGGTGATTAATCATTTACCTTTTTTAATCTTTAATCTAATCCCTTTTATCTTTATTTATACATGCTTGCTAAACTCAACCTGAACTGTATTTTCTATCGTTCCTTCTCTGTATGTTCTTCTCAGTCTTGTCTCAATAAATCAATGACTCACCTTAGATAACTGTCTCTTGTTTTGTGTCCTCAGAGCCTCTCAAGGCCGTGGTCAGCCCCCGCAAGGTGAAAGGGAGCGTGGGTAGCAAGGTGTCGCTGTCCTGTAGCGTGAGCGGCTCAGATGAATACGAGCTGTCATGGTACCGAAACGGCGAGATCATCTACCCCGGCAACAGCGTTCGTTTCACGGGGCTCAACCGGGAGAACCTCATCATGGAGGGCATGTCCAAGAGTGACGGCGGAGCTTACCAGTGCTTCGCCAGGAAAGGCAAGATGTCCGCCCAGGACTTTGTGCAAGTCATCCTAGAAGGTAAAAATGTGTGCATGTCTTTGGGGGGGGTGGGGCAGATGCTGAGCAAAAGCCCCAACATGGTAGCTTTCCTCTGCATAATCAATGAATTAGCAGACACAGGTTCAGGCTGTGAAGATCAATACTGGGTTTATGTGTTAATGGCATTCTGTTGTGACTCACTGCTGTAGGCTGCCATTAGTATGATTGTCCAGGACTTCACAAACACACACAAAAACACAAGCACTCTCACACTCTTGAATCCAATAGCTTACCTTGGCAGCGTTGCTCAGGCAACTGTCTCCTGTGGCCAGGGAGCTGTAAAAAGAAGATATTGATAATCTATAATCATGTGGCACAGACCTAGATTATCAGAGAGCAGCAGCAGGCAGACACAGACATATCAAAAGACAACCAGACTGCTTGTGAGGAAAGCTCCTGATTGCTGTTTGTACTTCAACGGATGTGTAGAGCTTCTGGCTCAGTGAGCAGAAAACAGTGAATTCACAATGCGTCCATCACTTCTGATGGATTGAGATGCCTTGGTCATTTCATTTCGATCACTTCTCAAAAAATAGTCAGAAATCGTGTAACTGCAGGATAGGTGATCTAAATATTCCTCCTGCTGATTCTCATCATTAAACATGTGGTCAATGTTTAACCATGGTTTCATTCACCACTGTGTTCCTGTCCTTTACCATGTCTCACCTTGTCCCTTACCACAGATGGCACTCCCAAGATCCTGTCATCCTTCAGCGAGAAGGTGGTGAACCTGAACGAGCCCGTCTTCCTGCTCTGCAACGTCAAGGGCACGCCGCCTCCTAGGTGCAGCTGGTCGCTGGACGACGACCCCGTCATCAAAGACAGCCACCACCACCTGGGCCACTACGAGACCCACGAGGGCCACGTGGTGAGCCAGCTCAATGTGACCCACACCCAGGTGCAGGACGGCGGGGTGTACCGGTGCACGTGCAGCAACTCGGCGGGGGGCGTGTACCACCAGGCTCGAATAAACGTAAGAGGTGCTTGTCAAATCAGCTCCTCCAAAAACAACAATACACATACCCGTCTGTCTCTGTGTGAGTGTTTGTGTCTGTGTGTCGCTGTCCAGCTGGTCGTCTCTAGGCATTTGTAGTGCATGAGTGCTGGTTGGTGTTTGGGTCCAAAACAGAAAATTGCGTGAATCTTTTTTTTTTTTTTTTTTGATTCAGTCGTTTGTTTGTTTGTTTGTTTTAAATCTTTGATCATATTTACACGTCCTATAAGCTCTTTCTCCGCTAATTGATTTGGTCTCAAAGTAATGTTCTTTTTATGGGATATTTACTTTTCCTCTGCTCGTTGTATAATTTTTAACATCACAGCTCCGTTTGCTTTTCTTTCGAAATTATAATTGCTTCTCTAACGTGCCAGTATTTTTAGGCCAGATTAATTATCCCACTTAACTGCACACAAGTGGATCTAGATATAGAGTAACAAAATAGGCTGGTTTGTAAATAGCCAGAAGAAAAATATATTTCTTCTACTCGCGTGACTCAATTTATCTGCGTGTTGCTGTGTGCGTGTGTGTGTCTGTGTGTATTTCTCACCGCAGTCAATTGAGTTCTTCACAATCAGATGTTAAAGTGAGTACTGTGATTCCAATCTCTGGGACACAGGATATATTATTGTTATATGGGTGGTCAGCAAGAGCCAGCATCTCAGCAGCAGTAATACTATGTCTTTTTTAAATCAGCTTTTCGTCAATAAACTGGTATTTCACCTCTTTATAGTGTAAAGCTTAAAACAAACAACTAAAGCAACCACAGCAATATTTTATATTTATGTATGTAGGTGAAAGATGCTATATGTGAAATCTTCAATCTTTTACTAGCAGCTGACTTCACCCATTTGCATTTTAAATATGCTTGTAAAATCAGTGGTTAAAGAGAAATAAAACCCAAAATTGCTCCCAATTTCACTGCACAAATCATCCCTGTCATTCAATGTCGACACCACAATCATTGAAATGTCCATGTGTCCGTATAGGTTCTTTTCTCATTCTCTGTCGCTCTTTAGGCCGCGCCAGCATTCGTCCCATGAAAAACATCACAGCGATTGCAGGGCGGGACGCCTTTATCCATTGCCGTGTCATTGGCTACCCTTACTACTCCATAAAGTGGTACAAAAACTCCGCGCTGCTCCCGTTCAACCACCGGCAGCGAGCCTTCGAGAACAACGGCACGCTGAAGCTGACCAACGTGCAGCAGGTGGACGCCGGCGAGTATAACTGCAAGGTGATGGTCCAACCCAACAAGATGGACTCCCAGAGCGTCCATCTCCGTGTACGAGGTGAGTCTCTCTAATTTAGGTGCTTTTTCAACCCTGGGAAGTTATTTATGTTTAACTTCCACGCATCTATCACAAATCCAAGAAATGTTTTGTTGGAAATTCACAGAGAGATGAAACAGAATTCCGCTTCAGTTGGAATCCCAGGCGATCTCTCGTTCTACCCCTTTACTACATATGCATGTCAGCATGGTCTCAGTGGAAAAGCCCATCTCTGGCTAGATAAATAAATGCACACACTCACAGAAAAACAGACAGGTATATAAATAGATCTCACTAGATGTAATCTACTTGATATTCCTCATTAATTTGGCTCAGTTTATGAAGGCGGTATCAGAGACAGTAAAGAGCTGAGTGATGATCACGGCCGAGATCTTACAACATGTAATAGATAACACTAAACTGGGCTTATCCATTATGCCCCATTTTCTTGCCTCCATACAGCATGTTAAGTTGTTGTCATTACATTATACTTCCCATGGAGCGAGGGAGGCAGAGGGCTGGAGAGAGTAGCAACGAAAAGGAGAGCGATGATATAATGCAACACTTCCCAGTGGTGCTATAGTGAGCGAGTGCATTTGTTAATTTACTCTGCTCATGCTTAAAATGCAGAAGTGTCTTCGGGGATCCCTGGAGTCCATTATCTCCACTTTGTTGTGAATTAAATAAGCTGCTAAAGTGCTGCTTATTTCACAGTTATTTGAACTCACTGGACACTCAAACACACAGATGACTGGTGTGATGGCTGGAGATTTCCCTGAGATGGGGAACAAGCAATTTGCATACATCCTATGTATGTGTATGTAGAAGACTGTGATTACATTATGCTGCCAAATTGACTTGCAACACCTGTTTTTTTTTCTGGGTAATGCTCTAATTAGGATTTTGGATGATTGGATAAAATGGTTGATTGATGTGATGGGGTGGTTGGCAGGTCTGTAAGGATTATGCAGGTGATTCAATGCTGTAGACGTACAATGAGTGTAATGTGGTGCGGTTCCCCTTGATAATTTAGATCTGGTGGAAGAAGTTTTTAGTCTCTTTGGAGTTTTGTGCGCCAGTGAGCTCTAGTTTTGGCTCCTGTCTGTGTGCGTTTCACTGAAAGGACAAAATGTTCCCATCTGAGAATGATGAGGAATTATTACAGACTGCTTTGCTATTCAGGTCTTTTATATTCCTTCAGTGACCTTGTTGAAGCAAGATAGTCAGAAGATTGTAGGATTACTACTGAAGAAAAAGTACACAGTGGCCAGAGAATCCTGGGAATTAGGATTGTCTTTTAAGGCTAACGTCAATCTTATTGTCACTCTTCTCCCCTTACCTCCTGCAGTCCCTCCGTACATTCAGCCATTTGAGTTCCAGCGTTTTACCATTGGACAGCGCGTCTTCATCCCCTGCGTGGTCATGTCAGGCGACCGGCCACTGGACATCACATGGCAGAAGGACGGACGGCCGATCCCTATCAGTCTGGGTGTGACTGTGGACAACATCGACTTCACCAGCTCACTGCGCATCTCCAACCTGACGCCTGACCACAACGGAAACTACACCTGCATCGCCCGCAACGAGGCTGCTGCTGTGGAGCACCAGAGTCAGCTCATAGTCAGAGGTGAGCAGAGACGGACCATTTATCCCATATAGTGGACTGTGGTGGCAATATGGGTACACATTGTCATCTTAACCAATCCATTAATCAAGTCATTTAAATAAAGTGTTCCTGTATAGTGTTCCTTCCTTTATTTTAGACAACCACAATTTCATGACCATCGACTGCTGCTTCTTTCTGTGCTTGTGTCTACACACAGTTCCTCCTCAGTTTGTGGTTCAGCCTGAGGATCAAGATGGGATCTATGGGAAAACTGTGACACTCAACTGCTCTGCTGAAGGTTACCCACCACCCACCATCGTATGGGAGCACTCCAAAGGTACATTATGCATAACACGCACTTCTGTGAACAGTCACAGTGGCCTAAGGCGTTGTGTTCTCGATTGTTTGTCTGCCCTTACATCTGGTGCATTGCTGTGAATGTGTTAAAACAAGAGTACCTTCAATTTCCTCAAATTTAGTACAAATATTCACTTGGATTTAAGGATAATCTGATTAGATTCAAGACTCACATATGAACTGGTAGCATTTTGGTGTTTGAAGGTTAAACATCAAGATCAGACAACCTTGTGTTGTTTCGTACACAATATATCTGAGGCCTGTACTACAAAACGGGATTTGCGGCTATCAGGGCAACCTCAGCTTTACAGTCCTACGGCGCTTTTCCACTTCGTACCAGGGTAATCACCACGCTAGCATATGCTGAACGGCTAACCTATGCTAACCTAAGCTGTAAGTACTGTTTTTGCAGGTTGCAAGGTTTATATTGGATCAACCAAAGTGGAATACACACCATGTTTGAATGCACACACACACACACACACACACACACACACAGAGCCATCTGCTCTAAAAACATGGGGCAAACAGGCAGGAAGGCAGCAGGTGAGTTCAGCCACTTGAGCTGGGCAGATGAAGAGGGGCCCCAGGTGTTTGCTCCATCATCCATATAACCAGCGATGAAAGCTTCACCAACAGAAGGACTAAAAGCAGTGAGGAGTGGTGCGTGAGCGTGTGTTTGTATGTGTGCGTGCTTGGCCATGATGAAAGGACTGAAAGAATCAGATCCTTTTTTTGCTCTTTGATGGGATTTGCGTGTATCAGTGTGGACTGCGCGTGTGTGCGTAGACAAGCAGGCCTTATGCCTGATTAGCACTGTCTGACACGTCAGTGTGGCAAGATCAGACAGGCCAGTGTGTGTGTCTGGGTGTGTGCACCCGGCCTCATAAACACTGACCCTGTCAGGACCAGTGCAACTTAATGAGGACCAATCCCCAGCCCCAATGAGGTAAAAAAAACAAATCCTGAGATCCTTAAGGATTGATGCAAAGACAAAATGAGGTTAGCGCAACAAACCTCTGCTGTGTCCGTATAGCTTGACAGTCGATCTACCTTTTTACCCATGCACCTTTACTGCGTTTCGTGTTTCTTGTTTCTGGAATATCAGTCAGATAGTCATTGTATCCCTCGTGGGTGGATTCGGAAGCTGTCCCTTAATTTGTTGTAAGACGGAGTTCAGTTTGTTCGGAGAATGGCTTTCCTTCATGCTTTTACTGCGGCTGAAGTAGCGAAGAGCCAGATGAGTGTCGCTGGGAGATATGGAACAGTAAGTAAAGGTCAACTGCTATCAGCATAATGACTAGCACTATTTGGATATGCAAAATCCATAATTCAAGGAGGACACAGCTCCCTCCCTCCCTGCCCCTCTCTCTCGGAGCCAGGGGAGCAGGAACAAAGTCACCACTTGACCCTTTGCTGGCCATGGCCACTTGACTGCATTTTAATTAAAAAGCAAAAACCCACAGCTCACTAAATGGGCTAATCTCTACACGCTAACTTTAACACAACCTAATGCAATGCGTGGCCCAGTTCACACGTGTTTAATACTACATGAGCGAGGTGGAATACTGTGTTTTCATTACGATGAGCGGCGACGACTCCGACGACCTCCGTCATAGAATTCCGTGTCTGTTACACATCCCGCAGACTATTTTATCAATTATCAAAGACCGACACTGTCATTTTCTATTATTAATAAAGATATTAATTAAACGTAGACAGAATATCTCATGGATGCCAAGTTCAATTATTTCTATGACACTTTTGTAATGACTTTGTCAGTCATACTAGATTTTTAATGATTAAGAATAAGCATCGCTGATCTTGTTTTTAATCTATGCCTTAAAGATGAGTCTGCCCTTGACTTTTTAGGCATTATCTTGACTTTCTGGAGACAGAACACAACGTGCGGATTACATCACACCAAAACAAAGTCTGCCTGTATCACCGAATGGAGATCTACTATGGTTTCCGTACAACAGCTCATTTCGGTCGTGACTGACCATCTCGCAGGCAGAGCCGAGCCCTGGAGGGCTCCCTGCCCACCTGCGTGTCATTCCCCCTGCACAGTTCTTCTGCCCTGAGCGTGTCTGTTCTGACTTCATCACCGTTTCCACAGGCTGGGGCCACTTCGCCCAGCTCAGCAGCTGGTTGGTGTTTTAAGGATTTAGGCTTGGTGTTAAGAAACATGTTTACAATCCTCCCTAAATCTGACAGGCTTTGTCACCAAATCTGTAAACACAGAGGCATGCCCCAATAAACACACACACACACACACATATTCTTTAGTGAAATTTACATAGTCTAAATGTAGACATACTTATTTGTGCATATTTTATGGACTGTCCAAAAGGTTGGATGGTGTATATACAATATTCTAAATGTAAAATGCTTCCACACCATGTCTCTGTCTTACCACAGGAGCGGGTGTCCCCCAGTTTCAGCCCATCCTCCTGAACAGTGGCTCTCGGATCCAGCTGCTGAGCAACGGGTCGCTGCTGATCAAACACGTGCTGGAGGACGACAACGGCTTCTACCTGTGTAAGGTCAGCAACGACGTGGGAGCTGATGTCAGCAAGTCCATGTACCTCACCGTCAAAAGTAAGAGACGCGTCGATAACAGCTGATGGGCTGGAATCAATGTGTATATTAATAGTGGTTGAGGACACTTATCTGCTGGGTGTTACAGAGAGCGTCGTTTAAGGTGGATAAGCAATTTGTTTGTTAAAGAAAATGAAAAAGAAGGGTGCTGCAGATCGGCAAAGGAGGCACAAACAGAGTCAGAGTTTAACAGACACTGGTTCTAATCCAAGCCCTTACTGGCCAAAGAAGCTGAGCAAAGCATTAAGGGGGTCATGATCCGACTCGCCATGAGGTAAATTTGAAGACAGAGTTTAATCAAAACATCATTAGATGAGAGGAAACAAAGCCTCAGTGCATCTGTTGAAGCGTCCACTCTCACGGCATCACTAAAGGACCACGGGTTATTGAGCATTTTTCCTAATGAGCACATCTGTATGCAGACAGCTGTTCCTGCCTGACTGTTCGTAAGCATGTGTGCTCATCCCACTGTCCCTAACCACAGGTGTCCTGCCTCCAGTCTGCATTAGCGTGGAGCTCCCCTGTAGACCACTGAGTGGCTCCTGGTTTTCCTGGTGCTCAGACACAAGTGGGGCTCCGCTATAGTGATCAAACTGGAGCACGAGGAGGCCCTCTGACGGGACATAGAAACATGTTTAAGTCTTTTTCTACATAAATCCTTGTGTGTTTTTTTAGCATTGCTATCAGCCAGCTTGTCAGGGATCCTCATTTGTTACTGTTATTAAGAGCTGCAGTGTACAAGGCTGAGAGCTGCCTCTGTGTGAGGCTGTCAGGGCTACAGCAGCACGCTCAGAGGCCATCACGCTCTCTCCATTTTCATAGGTCAGTTCACAGACTGTAGCACAGTTGCTATGCAGCGAGTTGACCTATGGCTGTACTAACCTTTTTTCCCCTCCATTTTCCAACAAGCAGAGAACAAACACTGCAGCTGCCGCCACAGACGACTCTGGCAGCGCGGAGAACTCCACAAATATCTCTTGTCCTGCAGTGAAAAATAAATCGGAGCTGCTTTTGTCCATGATATGCTCATGCTGAGACTGCCCGACTCCATTATATCAATATGAGTCTTTCAGAGTCAAAGAGATGGCCAACCATAAACAAGTTAAGTGAGATGATATAGAGCAGTAATCCAATCAGCCCGGAGCTATCATGCAGCCCCCAATCTCCTCCCCACGCGGTGTGGTTATGCGGCCTCTGTGGTGTTTAAGGGGAACGGTAGTATACATGTGCGTAGTTTGGATTCATTGGTCAGACAGAGACAGAGACAGAGAGAGAGATGACCCAGCCAAGGCACTCTGCCGTTGCTTCAGGCTTCAGTTTCATGTTCTCTTCAACTCTATCAAAGGGAATTTTGACAGCTTCGGTTGTGAATAATGTAAGCTCTCTTTGCATCGCTGGTAGTTTCATTAAGCATGATTTACAGCTTTTAATGTTTATATCAAAGACGTGTTCCTCCCCTCCAGATGAATTTGCATTTCTTTCTAGTAATTTTTAGGAATTCATGAATTATGACTGATGATACAAATCAACCACAGTACATGCATGTCTTTTCACTCAATAAATATTGTTAATTTCGAGACATAATTGTGCAAACAGACTTCAGGTATAATCGGTTGTCCATGAATGTGTATTGTTTCGTAATAATCCTGGCAGACCAGCACATGGCCTCCTCTTCTAACTGCTACGATGGTGTAAGATAAGATTTAAGATTTGTGTGGAGTTTTTTAGTTTTCTGATTCTTATTGTGCAGTTGTACGCAAATATTTACTCCTTGGTGGAATTCATCAATTCAGGGCTAATTGTTATTATCCACAATAATTACTTAGTCATTCACATCACAGGAAACAGCAGGTCTGTGATCATACTCTGCTGTCTGTCGCTGCTCTGCTCCCATTGGCTGCTCAGTCACTACATGCAGGCTCAGCTGCTTGTCACTCGTCAACAGATATAACATTTCATGCCCTTTAAACCCCAAACTGTAGTCGCACACTCAAGACGCTCTCTGTAAAAGTGTACTTACCCGCATGAGTGGTCTGAGAAAGGGAGGCCATTACCGTGATTGCACTGGCCAACACCGTCGAGCTCATTGCTCAGTGGTTGTGCATAAATACACACACAGTATGTTTCTTATCATATTTCTTTAGATTAGTATACTTTTATGTGTGTTTGCAGATAAATATCCATCTTTATCTGTGAATCTGTGCATCCTGCATTGTGTGTGTGTGTGTGTGTGTGTGTGTGTGTGTGTGTGTGTTATGTGTTGCTGGAAGTGCATTTCTGCCTCATTTAAATCCGTCAATACTTCAATTAGAAACGTTTGAAGCGGCTCGAGGGAAGAGCAGTCGGCATGTTCCTCTGCTTTATTTGCACTCTCTGCTTGTCCTTTTTTTCTCCTTGTATTTCCAGCAATGAGAACAAAGAATTAAAAGGCAAATAACACATTCTTTGCTTCATTTTGTCAGATAATGCTGCCAGCGTTATCTTGTTGAATGAATCAATCCAGGGACAGGTCAGGCCAAGACTGACCCGCTCATTGGAACCTTCGTCGCTTGCGTCTCAAAGGATGCATTTGTTGGCCACATTTAAAGGAGCCTTAGGAATAGTTATGGGATTCAGCCATTAAAGGAGGCGACTTTTGCTCATTTAACTGCAACTGATAAACTCTGTCAACAACAGATTGTAAACATAAACATTGAAACTCCCTCCATCGTCGTCTGTATGAAATCCAATCCAATCCAACTTTTTGTTCTTCCCCAGTCTTGAGTTGGTTTAGTTTGTGAGATTTTGCTCTGATCAATGAATCGACCTCTTAGACCCCTCCGCCACCAATGCAATAAGTTAAAAATGTAAGAGGAAGATGTAAGAGCGAAGCATCCACCACCCATACCTCCCTCTTTCCACACTGTCTTTGTGTCCCCCACCCCAGCCCACCCTCCACCCCTCCTCCGCTTCTTCTTTTTGTCCCTCGTCTGCACTCTTTCCGCTCACACATTTTCCTCCTCTCCCCGCCTGTGTTTTATTACCAGGCCCCTGTAATATCGCTGGATATTAAAAAATATACATCAACCGAGCAATTATGGGCTATCAAAAAGAATAGGTTTTAGCCCGAGGCCTCACTCGTGCTGCACGGTGGATGCATAGAGATTAGACGAGGAGGAATAGAGCGAGTAACCTCAGCTTGGTTACTGAAGCACGTCCAAGATCGGAGGAGATTGTGTAGAACATTGTAGATGCTGCAGTATGTGTCACATGCTTCATTCACACAAGTAGGTACACGCTATATACACACACACACACAAGGTCACATGCAGATTAACTCAAATTCAGTCTGATGCCTGTTTATTGCCTGTGTATACATACTAGAGAACATATTGTACACAAGAAGGGTTTTATATTGTCATACAGCTACACCCACACAACATTGTGCTCATGTCTAAAACATGCATGACAGTTCTTCTCTTCTCAGAGCCCTTCACACCACTGAGCTCCCATTTTTCTTTTCTTTTTTTCTTTCAATTAGCACTCGCAGGCTTCATCAATGTTAGCTTACACTGCCAAGGCCTCGGATTTAAATGGAGAAAATAGCCCCTGTTAAGCAGCAATAACATTTAGAGAAGGAGCTGAGGAGACTCTTTTAATAGGACTCACTTAAAATTCATAGTTGCTATGCAAAATAAATCAGCGATTTCCTGCGCGGGGGCAGTGGGAAAGGGGATGATGGTGTGGGGAGTGAGGGAGAGGGATGGGCTGGGAGTGAATAAGAAATGAGGTTTAAACGTCGGCAGTCCCAAGTCTGACACGTTTCATCGTGTAGGGGTGGGCAAGGGGCCGGGGAGGGGTGAGCGCACACACACACACACACGCACACACAAGCCAATGTGCAGACACACAAGCTCATGCGAGAAGCTCCCCCTTTTGATTTTTGTTGGCTGCTTTAAAAAGGGAAATGTGCTGTGAAGAAGAAAGAGACAGAAACATGCTGAAGGAGTCTGTGTGTTTGTTTGGGTTTATTTATGTGTTGTGTGTGGGGGGGGGTTAGAGGGCTATGTGTCTGTGCGTGCTCATTAACTCTCTTGATTTTAATTTGCAGTGTACAAATCAGTGCACGACTGATGCAGCCATCCCAGGTGACAGATAAACTGGAAGCAGCACAAAGACAGTGTTTATATACAAACACACACACACGGTGCCCAAAGTCGTCCTGACTTTGTGATGACCTTGTGACCAGAGCTGTTAGTATGACGTCTAAACGTGCCTTCACACTTACCTTGTCTGGTCGGGGCCTTCAGACGTGACGATGGGGGGGGGCCAGTGGCACCAGTTAAAGACAGAGAGAGTCCCAACGTGACGGCTTCTCCAAATTTGGGTGACGAATGCAGCAAGTCGAACATAACAGAAGAGTTCATTTTTGAATGGAAGCACTCAACTGAAATAGTTGTACACATTCCAACAACAACTGTGTTTTCAATCAGCTGAAGAAGTTTCTCGTCCACTGCTCTGTTGCTAGGCAACGGCTGCGAGGGCGGGTCCCTCTAAGCCCAAGGCCCCTGACTCGAGACACGGTTAAGACATAAACCTTGAGCGTCGAAGAACAACCTGTTTTGTTTGAACTCTCCAATACAGATTGACCCAAAAAAAAACAATGCAAATGTATACACGTGCAAAGTAATTCTATGTGTAAGCTGATGAAAGAACACGACAGACAGGGCGAGAGTCACACGCAGCTGCGGATAAACCACCTTTCACACAAGTGGAGTATAATATTAGTTATAATTCAAGTACTTGACTTTAATTGTCAGTAATTGGCTCGTGATTGTCCAACCTTCCCTCTGAGCACCAGGCTGCTTTATTCATTAAGCCAAAACAAATGATCTCAGTTATTGACAAATGTGGAGGAATACACTGTGTGTGTGTGTGTGTGTGTGTGTGTGTTATCTGGTGCGTGACTCTTTCTACAGTATCTTTATATCTGTTGGTATTTCTCCATATGTGTGTTGTCCTCTGTGCACTGGAATGGGAACGTGTCAGTGTGACAACAGCGTGGCCAGCGGACTCGTCTGCTGTGTATGAATAATCAAAGTGGTCTCTCTCTCTCTCTCTCTCTCTCATCATTAAATCATCACTGTCCTAGTGGGAGCCTGAGGACGGGGAGAGATGGAGGGAGAGATGAAGAGAGAGAGGGAGAGAGAGAGAGAAAAAGAGAGAGAGAGAGAGAGGGATCATAGTTAGCGCTGCAGGGGTACATGCTCTCCCTCTCTTCTCCGTCGTGTAGTGTGGCTGAGATGTGTCATGAGCACAAGTCTTCTCTGCTCTCTGCGCTCGCCCACTTAGCTCTCCCAGACACCGGCGCTCTCATGCACACACTTTCATACATATGCACTCCGACTAGAACACATCCACGCAGACACATTATTCAAGAGTATACAGACACACACATACACACACACTGCATCTCCTCCTGGTAAGAGGAGGCCTCCCTCCGCTGCTCCAGAAGTATCTGCCACATGTAGCTAGCTGTTTCTTTTTCAGACACACAGCAGATTCATTGCAAGTGTGCTTGAAACAGCCACTCCACAGAAAAATGTCCAACACTTTAAAGCTGCTCAGATCAATAATTTCATATAAATAATTCAACTCCTATGTGAACCGCCCGAGTCTGCAGTTAATCTCAGCCCCGTAGCTCTAGGGTCTGTCAGCTGATTGTTCCTCACTGCACCTGCAGACGCACAAGGGGAAAATCATAGGATTCTATTCTATTCTATTTAGAGATAAAACAAATGCTCCATAGATAAATAATTTCATTACTAGAGCAGCAATCAGGAAGAATTGCATTGGGTGTTCCACAGGTGAAAATAAGTGAGGCCCTGCCTGAAATAATATAAGCAGTTTGAATTGTATTTATTTATTTTTTTACATGGAGTGGATTTTCATAATCTTTAAATCTCACAAATTCAATTGTAGGATGTAAAAACTGGGAGCAAATAGTTTTACCTGCATTATAGCGTCTATAATGCTTATTAAAGCGATGTCCTCCACGTCCACGCCGATGCAGCATTAGCATTTTGATTCACTCTGCTCAGAACTGCTAGAGTTAATCCACTTTGGGAGCTTTTCACACTTTAAAGATCATTACACTGTGAGCAGCACCTGAACGTCTCGATGTGATAATCAGGAGCCGGATTCATGCAAGGAGAGAGAAAAGGACGTAATGAAGGAAAGTGTGAGTAAGAGAATGGTGAGAGTGTGAGTACAGACCGAGGAGCCTGGGTGAGAGACGTTCTCAACAACTCTCTCAACTCAACACACACACACACACACGCGCGCACAGGGGGCTAAATGTGTTGCTAATGAGCCTGGTGTGTGGTTACAGCAGAGAGCCAGACGGGCTCCACGCTCAGACCGATGGGAGTTCAGTCAGGAGTCACCACTTTCTTCTCCGTTTCCTCTGTCTCATCATCAGAAGGCAGCACGTTACTGCTCGCTGTCTTTATCAAAGCGGGCCTCTGTACCTGAAGGGCTCCGCTTCAATCTGGCAGCATCACAGGAGACGAGCGGTGTCAAACATGACGTTCAGCGCAGTCCCTGGAGTCTTGAAATACTTATCATAATTGTCAGAGAGAGAAAGATGAGGCATGTTTCTCAGTATAGGAGAAGTAAGAAAATGTATTAATGCTGTGTCAAAAATGTGATATGAATAACAGCGCTGTAGACCAAAAAAAAACCCAAAACCATTTATTTTTAAAGAACCAGCTCTTGAAAATGGGATTTTGATTCGTCTCTACGGAGCAGCGCGTGTGTATAAATGCCCTCACAACCCAATAATGGATAAAAGATCTATTTGAACTGATGTCATTGTCTATTCTCTTTCTTTCTCTCTATCTACCTCTTGCTATACTCTCCCGCCATCTTGGCCTCTCCGTCTCCTCCATCCAGTCCCAGCCATGATCACCTCCTACCCCAACACCACCCTGGCCACGCACGGCGAGGAGAAGAGGATGAGCTGCATCGCTCACGGAGAGAAGCCCATTATGGTGCGCTGGGAGAAAGAGGAACGCATCATCAACCCAGAGACCAGCCGATATGTGGTCACCGTCAAAGAAGTGGCTGACGAAGTCATTTCCACGCTGGTGGTGGGTGCTCAACTTTCCCCATAAATCAGACGCCACCGTTTTTTTTTTTTTTTTTTTTTTCTTCCTTCCGAGCCGTTTTAATCTATTCAGGCACATGGGGAGCAGAGAGGAAGAGTTCGGGAGGAAGGGCAGAGGATACTCTTGCTGAAATTCACATTCACAAGTAGATTCAAGTGGAGCATGAAATATTAAAGAGCTACCTTCCAGTTCAATTTAATGATTAAAACACAGCGTGAGCGAGTACATGTGTAATGCAGGATAAGGAATATGTGCCTTGAGATAATTGAGTAGTTAAGTGTCCCACATGGTTTAGGATGGAGGTTTCTCTCTCTCTCTCTCTCTCTCTCTCTCTCTCTCTCTCTCTCTCTCTCTGAAGAAGTTGAGCACATTCCTCCTCCTCCACTTTGACAAACTGCTGGCGATGAAATGTAATTTTAGATTTATGTCACACTGATAGCAGAACTCTGTGACCACCTGATCGCTGTGAATGTGATGCGTGTCTCCGTAGATCATGCCCACGGTTCGTGAGGACTCCGGCTTCTTCTCCTGTCATGCCATCAACTCGTTTGGCGAGGACCGCGGCATCATACAGCTGACAGTGCAAGGTGAGCCCCCCCCCCCCACATGTGAGGATAGTATATGTTATTAAAAAAAAATTAATGTGTTCAGAAAGTTGAAAAGATTTCGTCATTTGTTGTGTCATTCAATCTTTTGCTAATTTAATAGCCCCATGGTGTCATTGCTCTCTGCAGTCAAACCCAATCTCTCACTGGGGAAATCACAGACACAATGAAACCAATACATCTGTCTGGTCTGCCTGCCGTCCAGTTCTATTTCTGGACTCCCTACTCCACAGTTCCTCTCCCTCTCTCACTCTCGTCTTTGTTGCATCAGAGCCGCCCGACCCTCCAGAGGTGGAGATCCGGGAGGTTAAGGATCGAACCATCGCTCTGCGTTGGACCATGGGTTTTGACGGGAACAGCCCCATCACAGGATATGATATTGAATGCAAGAACAAATCAGGTAGACACGAGTTCACAGAACGCACGTTCAAACGACAGAGCCGACAGGAAAGGCAGAAACGTAGTTGTCCATCGGTGACACTTCCTCCAACTTCTTTCTCTCTTTCTTCCTCCCTCTGTTTCCTGCAGCCTCTTGGCTTTCAGCCCAGGTAACCAAAGACGTGTCACCGCAGCTCAACCAGGCCACGATCATCGACCTGCACCCTTCCTCCACTTACAACATCCGCATGGTTGCCAAGAACATAATCGGCAACAGTAACCCTAGCAACGAGCTCACCATAACTACTGACGAAGCAGGTCAGTTACTTGAACTTTGTCAAACTGCGGTGCGGATGAAAGACATTTTTACTGAAAAAGAAACTATTCTGTTTCTCAATCACACTCCTTTACAGTGTCGATTTAGCATCAGTGCGATGCAATTTATTTTAATACTCACAGTTTATTCTTTGACCCAATTTTGGAATGGAAGCACCCATTGCCTCCTGGCCCCCAAACTTTACCTTGATGATCCTACGGTAGTTTTAAACGGATGAGGGCAAACAGATCAGTTTCAGCCTAAATTCTACTGCTCCCCTCATTCAACCCAGCACATAGACACGGCCCATTTCAGAAGATTGATCGCTGGAATGTAGTCATGGACTTCAGATTAAGTCAAACACATATCATTTGTCACGTCTTTTTAAAGGTTTGCGTTGATGATGTTGCAAGTGTATTATTGTGGAGGTGGAGACTTCCCAGTGCATGAGGCCTTCCTAACTCCACAGCGCCATCTAGGGACAGTGAAGGAGATGAAATGCAGCACTGTAAATGTTGAGTGATGGGCTTCGTTCACAGCTCCTGACGGCCCACCACAAGATGTCATTCTGGACTCCACGTCCCCACAGAGCATCAAAGTCTCCTGGAAGGTACTAGCCACGTATATTTCAGGCCTATTTCATGATGTAGATGGGCAGGTTTTCACACGGGGTAGAACAGGATTTAAATTTTACAGCTCCAAATGCTGACAGATATTGCTGTTTATTTGATTTATTATTTTCAACATGTTTTGTCACCAATAACAATAGTAGCAGCCACATATGTGTAAGATGGTGTTTATTTTAACACAAATAATTGAAACTTATTCTGTGTTGGAGCTGAGTCGATCATCTGTCCATCCTCCCATTCCCCAGCCTCCACAGAAGCACCTGCAGAACGGCGTGATCCGCGGCTACCAGGTGGGCTACAGGGAGTACAGCCCGGGAGGCAGCCACCAGTTCACCATCATCAGCTTGGACACGACGGGGGACACCACGGAGAGCATCGTGCTGGACAACCTGAAGAAGTTCACCCAGTACAGCGTGGTGGTGCAGGCTGCGAACAGGGCGGGCACCGGGCCGTCGTCCCAGCAGGTGGTCACCAAAACTCTGGAGGACGGTAAGAGGCACATGTGGAATGATAGTGTATATGTGACACATCTATACAGACATATACAGTGAGCATGTGATAGATATACCTGTGGGCCAGTGTCTGTTTTTCTTGCTCTATGGTCTCACAGACATGGGGGCTTGTATTTTTGTGGAGAGGCTGCCATCTGCTGGACATGTCTTGAACTACATCACATGAACACCTGCTTCATATTATCTTGCATCAACCATATTTTGTGTCTCTAAAACAAGTTTATTCATAAGTTGTTTTTTTTAAAATTTAATAATGCAACTGAATTAATTAAATAACAAAGGTCCTAAGGACTCATTGAATGCTCTTAATTAGTAATGCAGTGAGCTAGAATTGTGAACGTTCCATGAGACGATGCTATTTCCCCCTCATGTCTATGGCAGTGCCTTCTCGGCCGCCTGAAAATGTCCTGGCAGTGGCCAAGTCTCCCGAAGTCATCTCACTGTCCTGGATGCCGCTGCCCAGAGAGGCTCTCAATGGAAACCTGCAGGGCTACAGAGTCATCTACTGGGCCAATCTGCCTGATGGAGGTATTCACGTCCACACACCCAATCACTGATATGAACTGGTGCTTATTTATGTCTTTGTGATCTTCAAATGCAATTTTTTTTTAATCACCGATAATATTACAGTGTCTCGAGTGATTTAATGATGAATGTACATAAATTGAGCCAGTTTTGGAATTGGATTGGTGTTTTTTCTAATACCAAAGGTATTGACTGCATGACAGAGGTGTATCCATGGGCCCTGTGTTTTTCACATGAATCATACTGTGCAGTGATTCAACCTGCAGTGGCGGGTCTCCATCAATAATTCACAATGCAATAAGGCAGGCCCCTTGCTTCAGCTCTGAGTGACAGACCATAAGAAGGATGGAGGCGAGGGGCACAGAAATCAGAGCAAAAGTGAAAAGCAGAAGCCT
Organism: Pseudorhombus dupliciocellatus; assembly: GCA_016785235.1. Lineage (NCBI taxonomy): Eukaryota > Metazoa > Chordata > Actinopteri > Pleuronectiformes > Paralichthyidae > Pseudorhombus > Pseudorhombus dupliciocellatus. Next base: position 3,593,061 of record JAFBJW010000075.1, read on the forward strand.
TTAATATCCATTTTATTGCACTGAAACATCATTATGCAGCAGATTGCTCACCATACATTATCTTTACTGTACAATTAGAAAGTTAGAGGTGTCAAATTCCAGCTATAATCACAGGGAAATGTTTTTTTTCATGTCATCGCGATGCTGAGTGAACTATGATTCATATTAGAGTTTGTAATTATGGCAGTAAGCTGCTCAAAACCACACACTGTGTATGATGTTTGTTGAATTTACACATCTCGTCTCTTGGATCAGAGCTGGGAGAGATCAGGAATGTGACGACCAATCAACCGTCTCTGGAACTGGACGGCTTGGAGAAGTACACCAACTACAGCATCCAGGTGTTAGCCTTCACCAACGCTGGAGACGGCGTCCGCAGCGAACAGATCTACGTCCGCACCAAAGAGGACGGTATGAGAGATGTGACCAGACACAGTGTCGTTTCACAGTCGAAGATTATGATAAACACTGGATGAAGTCTGTAGCTTCGTGGGAGGATAAAACCTATATTTCATAATCTTATCAAGAGTGAGCTCACGCCTCCACCAAGGCCAGACCAATGAACCCTCATTTAAAAGATATGGATTTTTATATGAATTAATACATTAATATTAATACACACTTTAAAATGTTGCGTTCAAGATCCATGAAGGAAGAACATAGACGAAAAAAACCTTTGAGATCAGCAGTAAAAAGTAATTCCTCCTCTACCCATAAAAAAAATCCTTCCATTATAGTTTGGCACACCACTCCAGTAGTTCTTTCGTAATCCAAACAAGCACACAAGGAAATGCAGATGGAAACATCTTCTTCTAAATGATTCTATTATGTGAGCCCTGCTGTGTTTCCTCTCCCTCAGTGCCCGGCCCTCCGGCGGGGGTGAAGGCCGCAGCCTCCAGCAGCTCGGTGGTGTTTGTTTCCTGGCTGCCTCCGCTCAAACTCAACGGCATCATCAGGAAATACATCGTCTTCTGCTCGAACCTGCATCCCATGGTATTAGCATTTGTATACCACAAGATACCACCTCCTTCAGGGACTTTGATCCTCGATAACTCTTAATCCACATAAACCACAGCTGATTTTCTGTTTTCGGCTGCATCTGTACACTCAGGACACAAAGCTGTGGCCCAGTGATACATTAATCTCTCCTCTCTCAAAACCTTACAGGTGATGAGTGAGTTCGAGGCGTCCCCAGATGTGTATTTCTACAGGATCCCGAACCTGGCTCGGAACAGACAGTACAGTATCTGGGTGGTGGCTGTGACGGCTGCCGGTCATGGCAACAACAGCGAGAAGATTACAGTGGAGCCTCTGGCAAAAGGTTTCACAGCTGGGACACCAACACCTGCACAGATATTTGAAATGATCGTTGTTTTCTCCACTTGATCATAAGGCAGATTTTTGTATTTTGTGTTTTACTTGGTTGGTGGAACGTGGAACGTGGTTGACTGACGCTTCATCCATTCAGAACTCTCATAAAGTCGATGTATTTGTGTGGATTTTAGCTCCAGCCAGGATTCTGACCTTCAATGGGACAGTGACGACTCCCTGGATGAAGGATATCGTCCTACCATGCAAGGCTGTCGGAGACCCTCCCCCTACCATCAAGTGGCTGAAGGGAAAGTGAGTGAAGGATATGATATAGCACTATCAGGGATACTCTGAATATACAGCATTTTCTTATCTGTAGAGATGCCTGAGCTGCTTTTTTTTTTCCTTTTTCTCCAGCACCAATGGGACTCCTACCCCTGTCCTGGTGGACGGCCGCCGCAGTGTCCATGGCAACGGCAGCTTCATCATCCGCACAGTGAAGGCAGAGGACTCTGGCAACTACAGCTGCGTGGCCAGCAACAACTGGGGGTCAGATGAGATCACACTTAATCTGCAGGTCCAAGGCAAGTGGTCGCAGCATAAAGAAGTCTTACTTCATGGAAGAGCAATAAAGTTATTATGTCTTGCAGAGGGTGGAATGTCGTTTTTAATTTAGTATAACTTCAGAGAAAGTCTATTTAATAGCAAACTATTAAACATGTTGTGCCAGTTGGCCTGGAGTGTAAAGGAGTTTCACATTGCCTCTTAAGACTGAGGGTTTTCAATCTGAGCTGGAGGGTTAAGGCAATTTAAAACAAATAGCATCTGTGTTTGTCCTCGTACCCACAGTCCCCCCTGACCAGCCTCGCCTCACTGTTACCAAGACGACCACCACATCAATTACATTGTCATGGATACCTGGGGACAATGGAGGGAGTTCGATCAGAGGTGAGTGGCACACACACACACAACATCTACCAAAAGTGAAGCCAAAGCATCTGACTCGCCCTCTACAGGCTGACTGTGGTACAGGTCATAAACCCGTCTCCTCAATTTGAGTGAAAACATGTTTCAGATGGATTCTGTCTCCAACAAGTTCTGAGATGATGATGTTTGAACCAGAAATTGACCAAACAACCGTTGAACAGATTCATTTGAGGCAGTGGACAGTGTCATGCGATGCCCACATGCACACATATGCTTTTCACATGTATGCATCTCCATACATTGTCCTTCATATAGAAACAATCCGCTCCCCTCAGCTGGCTGTTATAACCAATGTCACCTCCTCCTTCACTCTAACATCCCTGTACATGTTCCTGTTTCTCATTATCCGCCGGTGGGGTCGAACATCCTAAAAGCCAGATTAAAAAGCAGCGGGGAAGATTAGGTGTGTTTAAGTGGAAGATTAAAGTGCTCCATCTTAAAGGAAGCACAATCACAGTCAGACTATTTGTGGTGATTTATCATTGCTTCCAATCACGGCCAAGGCTGCGCTCTTTAGAGTTGTAGTCACTATAAAAGCTGTCCACGATGGCTTGTCTGTGATATTTGTTTGTCTTCCCTGCTCACAGCATCATCCATCAGCAATACACACACACACACACACACGCATACAGCGCAGTATGGGGTTTACTATTTTTAGCCAGGCTTGCAGCAAGCTCTCACCCGAACACTTTGTCCAGATAACCATAATTAGATAAGATTGTAATTTATATCCATCACTTACGTTTCCACTGTTCAGCTATGAAGTTTAATGAAAGTCAGGGTCTGAATAGTGACATTTCGGACTTCCCTCCACTCATGTGCTCTCCTCTCCCCAGGCTACATCCTGCAGTATTCAGAAGACAACAGCGAGCAGTGGGGCAGTTTTCCCATCAGCCCCAGTGAGCGCTCGTACCGTCTGGAAAACCTCAAGTGTGGCACCTGGTACAAATTCACCCTGACGGCCCAGAATGCCGTGGGACCAGGGCGCATCAGTGAGATCATCGAGGCAAAGACCCATGGGAAAGGTAGGAAGTGGCGCAGTATTAGAGAACACAATCCCAGTGCAGTGCGGCTATGACGGCTCATCATAAACTAAATTACAGATTGTGTCTATAAACTCCAGATGTAGAATAAATTCAAAATCCAAAAACGTGTCATGTCTGTATCACGTGCCTCAGAACCCCAGTTTGCCAAAGAGCACGAACTCTTCACCAGCATCAACTCCACCAGGGCCAGGCTCAACCTGGTCGGCTGGAACAACGGCGGCTGCCCGATCACCTCCTTCATACTGGAGTACCGAGCGGTGGACTCGCCAACCTGGACCACGGCCCAGCGCACGTCGCTGACCAAGAGCTACATCCTGTACGACTTGCAAGAGGCGACCTGGTACGAGCTGCAGATGAAGGTCACCAACAGCGCCGGCTCGTCAGAGAAGAGGATCACCTTTGCTACTCTCAATGGCGACGGGAGTAAGTTTGGAGGAAATTCTTTCTGCACGCATGTCAAAGACCTTGTGTGAGGACCAGAATGGCATAGTCAGATCTCTCTCTCAAGGTGTAGTTACACAGGGCCACAGCAGAGGGCCAAGGGTGCAGGATTTACTCAAACACCTGGATAAAAGTACAAAGGAATAAAAACTGGAATTCAGCGACCACAGTTTTTATGAAAACAAAAATAGTCTTAGCAGCTTTGTTGCCGCAGGAGGCGGAGTTTAATACACATGAAGCTTCCAGAGGTTTTCAGCAGTTGTGCTGACAGTACATTACGAGCTTTGAGATTATTGAAATCACACCGTGCTGTAAGCCTTTCAACAAATTGACAGGTATACTGACAACTGAGGAAACTGGGACTTGAGGTTCTCCGCGGGCCACGATGCTGCTTTATTTGCCACAGGCTGCAGAGTGTGTCAATCACACACAAAGGAAACATATAAGCCGTAGAGGAGGGGAGGAGGCTGTGAGAGCTCTGCACTCCAGACTATTCATTAATTTCCTTTGAAGGGTTTTTGCTGAGACGTGTAAGCTGCCTGTCAGGTTGTCAGTGCGTGTGTGTGTGTATGATACACTCAGTTAGATACTGGTTCCATCGCCCAGGAGACTAACGGCATATATTCAGTCTCCTATAAACCCACTGCCCCGACGGGCTTCTCTACTCTACTGACCGAGGAAATGAAATTACATTTTAATGTTGAATGTAATGAAAAGGCAGGCATGAGGGGACTTCCACAAATTCCAGAACAGTTAAAGAGTCTCATTCTGCTGACAGTGTGAGAATCAATAAAAGCCGGGTTCATTTTTTTTCCACTGAGCTTCTGGGAGCCATCTCTGTGGTGTTTGCAAGTTTTCGGGTCAGGTGAAATGGAAACTGAGATCAGAGATGGATATTTAATGACTTAATAATGACTTACAGACCATGAATCCCCCTAAAACTTTGCTCTTTGTAAGAGTCGTGTTAATGAATAAAAACATATTTAAGACAAAGACTTAGTTTTAGTAATGGCTTTTTTTGTTGTTCTGAAAAATGGATGCTTAATTACATTAACAATATCAATTCAAATTATATATAACTGTAGATGTAGGTAATAGAGAAGAAAATAAGGCTTTAATTAGGAGATGTGTTTGTCCAAATGTGTTTACAAAAGTCAGAGTTGCTTTTTACATAGTTATTATAGGACCCAGCATGCAGAAAATGTATATTAAAAGTTTAACTGCAGTTCAAGTAGTTTTTTTTTTTAATTTCTATAATCTTTGACCTCTTGTATGCACGAAGTACATGAACAATACATTTACACTGTGTCTCCTCCGTAGGCACCATCCCTCCCTTGCTGAAAACAGGAGATCCCATCTCAGACAACATGTCAGGCAGCGGCGGCTTGAAGATGGTGGTGACCATCACCTCTATCCTGGTGGTGGCCGTGCTGGTCTTCATCATGCTCATGGTGCTAAAGAGGAGACGAAGGGAGCAGAGGCTCAAAAGACTCAGAGGTGAGTTTTAGGTCGTGGTCTATAAACGCATCCAGCATGTGAATGGGTTTAGCGCTACATAGACAAGGCACGCAGGCACGCAGACAAATAAACCGCACTGTGGTTAAACTTTTGTAATTTAGAAGAGTCAGTGCTCGTATCTCCAGGTCAAACTCTTCCACTCTTCTCACTTCCAACACTCCTGACAAACTGTCGCTGCCTGTTTCTAAGAGCAGTGGAATTTACAGTGTTTCCACCGCTGCAGCTTATCAACTGGGACAGAACTACTGTGGTATTAACGACCTCTTTGCTGACTTCACAGATGCCAAGAGCCTGGCAGAAATGCTGATGAGGTATGTATGCTTAATTTTAATTTATGCGCGTCCCTTTAAGCAGCGGACATAAATCACAATGTAGCCTGGAGTCGCAGTAGCATCAGTAAAAAATCAAATATATTGCACGCAGGATACGCCGTGCCTCCTGCCTCCTTACAGCTCCTTATCAACCTAAATGGAACTGAATTAGCATTTCTGCGATACAATGGAGGAAAAAGATGAAAACTAATGAATCATTCCTCATGAATCTTCTCAGCAAAAACACGCGGACGCCAGACACAGTGAACAAGCAGCAGCAGACGCTAAGAATGCACATCGACATCCCCAGAGCCCAGCTCCTGATCGAGGAGAGGGACACCATGGAGACAATCGGTGAGACTCTCCAAACAAGACCCCATTCATCACGGATTCACGCTCCTGACCTCTTCCCTTTGTCTTACGTCATTTTTCTTCTGTCTGCTGTTTGCCTCATAGATGACAGGTCCACTGTGTTGTTGACGGACAATGACTTTGGGGAGACCAATAAGCAGAAATCCTCCACGGTGACCCACACGGTCCACTACCAGTCACTGTCCCAGGCCACCGGGCCGCTGGTGGACGTGTCCGATGCCAGGCCTGGAACCAGTGAGTCCCACCACCGTCAGTGCTCAACATTTTCTTTCTTTCAATACTAATTGTGCAACTGTATTGGTGTTACTAACGGCAATGTTAATTGTGTGTTGTTTGGTTGTCCTGTCATATGATGGTTTATGAAAAAAAAAATTGTCTCAGCAGCATAAATCAAACACAATAGGAGCGAAGAACAGGACATGGGCTTGAATTGCATGCAGTTATTGTGCTTTGTTTGACCTAAACCACAGTCTGTAGTCATACACTCTGTGAGATCACAAAGACCCAGCAGACGCGCTGCAGAGCCAACTCTCAGCCTCCAGTGTTTGAGCTCCACTGAAGCAGAACTGATGAAGAGTAGCGATCTCCCAGCTGCCTCTTAAAACGTCCTCACCTGATTGTGCACACACACACACACACACTTTGTTTCAGATTGACAAGAAGCTTGTATGTTGATAAAATGATAAAAGCTTCATGCTTTTAAACAAAATCATAACATATAAAATATCAGAAAATATCATCAAATATCACCAGAAAACTTGATTCCATTCATTGATTCTACTTTTTAGATGTGATGTGTTTTATCACATGAACCACACCATACACGATGAAGGCTGGTCAATGAATTCTGCCTCCTCCACGTCAGTGGATGGGTTGTGGACAGAGAAAGTTCTTCTCATCACACTGATGTTTGTTGAAGTGTTATTTTCTTCCAGTTAGTTTGGTTTTAATTAGTTGTTTGGTGCAGTAAAACCAAGGTGAAACACACACGGACACACACAAACACTAACACAGACCTCACACTCATCACAGTCACACACACAAGCAGACAGTCATGTGATTGGCTCATTTAACCTGGCCAGTGGGGCATGAACTCCATTTGCTGACTCAGTCCCTTTTTCCCTGCTGCTGTTGGACAAACACCTCCATCATTTCATCCCTCCATTCTCGCTGATGGAATTACTGTCTGACCTACTACAATTACCTGCACTATTCTTCTCTGCACAGCCCCAACCCACAGCGTTTTCTAAAGGCTCTTTCTCTGCCGCAGCCCAGTGGTGCATACAGCAGCAGCCCGTCTGGGTCCAGGCTGAATATAATACTATCTGTGTGTCTGATAGAGACGGTGGGAGCTTAAGATTGATGATAATGTTGCTGTACGGGCCTGTGAGATTGTTTTGTTCAGGGCTCACACAGGGTTGTGCAGCAACACAGCAGGAAAACACACATAACCCTTACTTCTTCTACAAATCATGTCGATGCAGTTCTGTTGTTAAGGAAATTCTAAAAATTTGGTCCGTGCTTGGACCCAGCTACTGGAGGCTAATTTTCCTTATGGGCTTAAATTTCTTTATTGGTTTCCATGTTAAACAAGGAGCGCAAAAAAAAAAAATCTTTTGAGTTATTTAATAAATAGACAGTTATTTCCATTTTCTATCAAAAACTGGGCCAACTCACTTGATTGATAGATTATTGTGACCAACGACAACAAGAAGACGAAACCAAAACAGAGTGGTTCCATATAGAGTGGCATAATGAGTGACGTATAGAGTGGTATATAAAGTGATATATAGAGTGGCTTAGAGTTGTCATTACAGACAAATGTGTAATATTGTGTCATCAAATACCAGATGCGCAGTCACTCTCTCTGTATGCTTATTAATGAGGTATTGATTTGCTGTTTGATTCAGGCACTCATGTCTATTTAATCAGAAGCTTTTGAGTCAAATGAGTTCAGATCCCAGATTAAGGGGGATAATGCCAAATATTTAATATAGAAGCTATGACTATAAAAAAAAATCATCAGCGTCAAATTGTGTTTGTTGTCAGATCAAAGCTAATTGTTCCAGTCAAGCTAAAGAGCTGTGTAATTGTTGTGTCCGATGGATTTGAATCACATCGATTGAATTAAAAATAGACTGAGTGTTTATTTCACTGTGCCCCCGCTCTGCTCTTTAGATCCCACTGCCAGACGCACTGCCAAAGCCGGTCCTGCCGCAGCACGGAGCCGCTACGCCAGCCAATGGACCCTCAACCGTCCGCACCCCACCAGCTCCTCGCACACCCTGACCACGGACTGGAGACTCCCCACGCCACACGCCACCGGCTCTGTGGACAAGGAGAGCGACAGCTACAGCGTCAGCCCCTCACAGGACACAGGTAAAGCCGAGCAGGGAGGAGGGAGGCCATTTGAGGGGTGTGACAGCATGAGTCTAATGACATGATGTTTCTGGCTGAGTGTGAAATCACACTAAATCTAGTACCGCAGTCTTTACGCCCATGTCTCATCCTCAGATCGTGCACGGAGCAGCATGGTATCAACAGAGAGCGCATCCTCCACCTATGAGGAGCTGGCCAGGGCCTACGAGCACGCCAAGATGGAGGAGCAGCTCCGCCACGCCAAGTTCACCATTACCGAGTGCTTCATCTCTGACACCTCATCCGAGCAGATGACAGCAGGGACCAACGACTACACCGACAGCCTGACCTCCAGCACGCCGTCCGAGTCGGGCATCTGCCGCTTTACCGCTTCACCGCCCAAACCTCAGGATGTCAGCCGCGTCATGAACATGGCCGCGCCCAAGGCACACAGACCTGGTGAGGCAGTGGCGATTACACAAAAACACAAAAGCACACCTGCAAACAAAACTTCCCTCCACACAAATTACAAAAAGCACTATTTATTTTCCGGAGTACCTGGATTCACAGCTACTTTTTGAAATGGACACAATATTATTACTTGAAAAAGTGACAGTAAAACTGTTTTACACTCACATGTGAACGTCACCTGTTGAAGGACGAACAGGTGTGAGGTAGATGGTGAGCAGCACAGCTGAGCACAGTTAGCTCATCACTCCCCTGGTTGAATGTGGCAGAGGGAGCTGGACACAGGTGAGACTGCTCCAACCACACGACGGTTTCTTTGTTTAAATCCCTGCCTGGTGTTCTTGTTAAAATAGAAGTCAAAGATAGACATGCTTCCTTGATCGGGTGTGTGTCACTCCAAAAGAGGCATGAGGTTTTGTTATGTGGCAAAAAGAAATCAACCCACACTGAGGCTCCTCTGTTGTAAATTCTACATTGTGCCAGTCTCCCTCACATTTCCTGCTTTTGTGTTTTGCCACCTAGAAGTGAGAGCAAGATGTTTTAGCGAAGTGACTCAAGAAAATGCTTCAAATGTGCGAGAATTTCTGTCGTGTCATTAATTCCCCCCTGCCCAACGAGTCGTCGTGCACACTGTGAGGCTGAGCGTCTGTGCGACTCTAAAATGGCAGGTGTAATAAATCAGGCTCAGCAGTATGCAGGCTTCAGTCAGACATTTCCCAGCTCCAGGTAACTAGTCAACCTTTTTTGACCTATTACCCCTTTAACAAACTTTTGAATCATCACTTTGGTCTAGACCTAGTTTAGTTGCCGCATACAGTGCTGTCTCATTACACGGTGTATGGTACACTGGACTTTTGGGAGGCTGTTTTCTCTGAGAGTAGCTTCTTGTTTTTCTCTTGACTGCCAGAACAAGCCCATCACACATCATGAACAAAGATTATAAGATGCACCTCCTGCACTAGCACCCCGGGGAGGCCTTTTATTGGAAGAAAACCGAAAAGTTTTCTTTTATTTGGGCTGCATGACGGCTCGGTCTCATGCATTCCATCTGCAGTGTGAGGAGGCCTGCGGCGCCGCCGTGCTCTCCCCTTTCAGGTTGTAGTCTTACCTTACATGACCCTCGGCTCGCCCGGGCAGACCTGCAGATCAGTTACAAGCTCTGGCAGAACACTCTGACTCGCTGCTGACCACACGCAGGCATTTCAAAACCCAGAATCCTTCCCTCCCTGGCACTTGTTCACACCACATCAGCGCGTGTGCTGTGGCGGGTCTGATAACAACACCGATAATTAGCCCGGTTGGAGGTGTCCTTTCTTGAAATGCCCCAGAAATGTGGGTCTGCGTCCCAGGATGCTCCGTTCGATCAGAAAAGGTCAGAGACCATCAGATCGCTTCTTATATTTCGGGCCTCATTATGTCTGGACCGTGTGGGCACAGGACAGACTCGTATGACCCGTCCACCGGGGAGAGAGGGCAACTAAAGGCCATCTGTCAACCTGATCTGAAGCGAATGTCACTCAGGACAAAACAGCACTTTACCGCTTCAGTGGAGGCTGCTCAGTGTAACACCAGCCTCTGAGCCGGTCGGGCTTTGCTGAGGGCTGGACTCTGGTGTCAGTTACTGTCAGCTGGGTCTGTACGGTCTGTATCACAGTTTCATGGCCAATAATAAATCACTAGTAGTCACTTACTAAAGAGGCGGCAGATGCACTGAATTCATTCTCCAACATATATTTGCCAAATGTTTGAATTCTGAATAAGGGTTATTACAGTGTTAATCCCCTCAGGCTCAGACCCAGTGTGGGTCAGTTTGACTGACAGGTGGTGACTGACCCAGCTTTAACCCCACCTCTGTCTCTGTTTCACCTGACTGACCTGAACTGACCTTACTCACCTCACAAGGTCAAAGGCAATTATTACATTTAAATAGACAGACATTTTCAAAGTTAGAGTAACGTTGGGTTAGGGTTGGATAAGTCATAATTATGATTACATCTCCAGGAAAGTGATTTCAGTCAATAAGATGTCCTCGGAGTGTTGGTATTCTGCTCCCAGTACTGGATGTACAATTTTCCAACCACATTTCAACACTTAAATCTATATTTAATTCAATTAACACTCTGAGCCATTCAGGCTGTGACAGCATGTACAGAGGGAGCTGGAAAAAGTTTTAAGCGATGAATCCTGCACCAGTAAAGACTGTTGATCTCTGGTTCTCTTTGAGCGCGCGGACGAGACGCTTCAGTGGCCAGTAACAAAAACAGGCCAGATCTGGCAACCCAACCCCGCTCTAATAAATATGTAACCCAAGCAGTAATAGAGAAACAACAAAAACCATAAACTCTCTGAAGCACATCAAAGTGCCTCCTCCTCATGTCTAACACCTCAGACAATTACCGAAGGATCGAGGCCATACCTTTGAATCATAGTTTATCAGTAAGGCTTCTGAATCTGACCTGGTTTGTTTTGCCCGCGGGCACTATCAACTATCAGCTGCTCTCTTTCAAAGTAAGACTCCCGCTTCCTGTCCTCTACATTCAGCACAAAGAACTTTTAATTAGGAAAACCTGAGCAGGACTTTATGAGGTGTATACACAGAACTTCCTGTTGGCAGAGATGAGGGTAAGAAAATATAACTCTCATCAGGCCCGGGAAGAATAGCAAAGGTAACCTCGTAACGTTCAGCTTCCTATTACATTATGTTCTGCACATTTTTGCTGACACCCGCTATAAAATGAAATAGATTCACTCTTAGAGGAGATTATTACATTACGATGACGGCGATGTCAGTCCTGATCCCAGAGGGGCCGGAGGTGAGCAAATGTGAGAGCATGTGCACACAGTGGAGACCTTAGAGAACTGTCACTGTCTCTAGGGAGAAGCAGAAACGTCCACATCAACCCCGTGCTCTCCCCTTCGCAATGAATCCCTGTTAAATAAATAATATAAATAAATCAAATTGCAGTGCTCACTTTAGAGTAGAGTCCCAAAAAACTGAATGAATATTATCTGTGAGTGTGGGCCTTGCAGCACAAAACAGATCATTTCATTCTGACCAATTGAATCTCGAATCTATTGAATTGAAGCTTTTTCCAGGATTTCCAACCCAAGTGTCACCCAAAGACCAAATGTGCTCAGATACGAGGAGCCCTGCTGGTTACTCCCCCAGGATCCACCTCTTTGTATTATTGAGTTCCCTCCCAATTCAACTTAAACGACCAATTCATCTAAAGATCCTCAAAACGTATTTTTACAAACTGACAAAAGTCTCCTGTGTGTCCCTCTCAGGGGGAGAGCTGGTCCATTTGCCGCCTTATCTTCGTATGGACTTCCTGTTGAACCGCGGCGTGCCGCTGGCAGCCCGTGGCGGAGGAGTGAGCAGCAGCAGTGGCAGCAGCAGCAGTGGAGGAGGAGGAGGAGGAGGAGGTGGAGGTGGAGGTGGTGGAGGAGCGGGAGCAAGCGGAGCTGGTGTTGGTGCTACAGGGGAAACGAGAGTCGGGGCTGGAGGAGCAGGAGGAGTAGGAGGGGCAATGGGCCAGACCTGCCTGGAGCCCCAGAGGAGCCGCACCCTGAAGAGGCCACCTCCCATGGAGCCCACCCCCATGGAAGTGCCCTCGCCCAGGGAGGTGCAGCAGTGGCAACCAGGAACTGCCTCCACCCTCCCCCACAGGGATGTCCGGGAGAGGGGAGAGGCCCGGGGTGAGGTCCGGGCGGACGTCCCCTCCTCAGGAGACCTTGCCCAAGCACAGGCTGCCAAGCTCAGCACCTCCCAGGAGTCACTGCTGGACTCCAGAGGACACCTGAAACAGAGCAACAACCCCTATGCCAAGTCTTACACTCTGGTATAACACTGGGACGCACAGCGGACTAAACTTCAGACACATCGGAGGCGGAAGGACACGAGACAGGCACAGGACAAACAGTTTTCCACAACAGAAATTGTTGTATATAGAGCCCTTTCTGACATGCGTCTGAAGTGGATGCTTTTCTTGTGTGTCTTTCTTTCTTTCGCTCTTTACTTTCTTCCCTCTGTCGCTCTTCTCTGTTGCTTTCAACACTTTTCTTCATTCTCTCACACCTCGCGCCTCTTCTGACAAATTTTCTCTCACAGGTTTTATTTTCTACTTGAGTATTCTTTTATTCTAAAGTGACAACATATGAGGATTGCCAAAATGATTTATTTAAAATTTGAGAAAGAGAAAAAATACTATTGAATTTATATCAAGGACAATTATAGTCATTATTATTATTACTATTATTATTATATAAAAAAGAAAATATCTAAAAAACAAGAAGGGAAACAGGAGGAGGATTGTAGAAGAACATTGCTTTCTTAATTTATTTTTATTTTATTGTGCCAGTGTGATGAAATCTGTGACTGGGTAACTGAGGGGGTTTTAGCACTACGAGGAGCCTATAGGAGGAGGAGGGAGAGAAGAGCGATGTCGGACACGAGCGCCAATGCTGACCAATCGTAATGTTTTTCAACCTTTCTGATGACTGCATGGCGACTGATCAAATGACAATTATTAGGAATGGCTGGAAATCCAAAAAAAAAAAAAAAAAAGAGAATTTTTGTCACACTATGAAATTATACAATGTGAATATATATAAAGAGATCACTTTTATTTGTGGATATTACGGGGAAAATGATTTGGTTAATAAAGTCCTTAGTCATGTTTGCACACATCTGACTTTGCTTCATGTGTCGAGACAAATGTCTCTTCCTCTTCTTGACTGTTCTCTCTTTCTCGTTCCCACTGTCTTCTACCTCTTTGTTGTCCTGTTTTCTAGCGGTTCTATAATGGTGGTCCAAGGGCTGTCGTAGGGAAGTGACCTACTGGTGGTTTACTTTATAAACAAAGTGCACGCTGTGCATCCACATGGATAAAGGATCCAGCAAAGGTTCACCTCACACACATTTATACCTGACAACCAAACCTCAAAGCTTTTGGCAGAAATTTGGCGGCATGGGGCCACCTGGGAAGTTTCCTGACGATGGTGTCGCTGCAGTGTCCCGAATGTTGCCAATCAGAGAATTTCACTTGGTTCTCATAAGATTGCCGTAGAGTCGCAAATTGATCTGAGGAACCACTACGGAAACACAATAATTGATTGTCCAGGGCTGTGAAGGTCCCCCCCCCCAATTCCAAAGGTCTGTGGTCAAAGGGTCAAACCACCGAAAGGGCAACTGTGGCAATCCGATATATTTATGACCCATGACGCCACAACTTAATTTAACACTAAAGAAAAAGTAAACCTAAGAGTTATGATATTGTGTAATTTGTGGGAGAGTTAAAGAGCCAGATAGGGTAAGGGTTAAGTAACTTGCCAAGTCTGGGAAAATACTCCTGACGATGATACGTGTGTTGGGGTTGGGGTTTCTCTGGATTCTCCACTAGACGCACTTAGGTGAAGAGACTCAGGCATTTATCAGGAGGGAAGAAGGAATCAATGCATGACTGCATTGTGGGAAACTGTTTTGGAGCCGAGGCACTTAAAGTCAGGCAGTTTTCCTGCCATTTTCTGCAATCTCCAATCTCTGTGGACACACTGCGCTAAACTGGGAAGAACTAAATCATATGGATGGGGGAATAGATGTAATTTCTTTTCACAAACTTTACTAATCCGGACGGCAAAGATGGAATTTGGTAGAGGTTTGCACCAGCACAGTTGTATGTGATCAACAGATGGCGCTGTGCAGTCACTGAATTGAGCCCATTTGCTGCAGCCTGTGAGACAGTGGAAGGAGAAGGTTCAGCACCAAAACTGTTTGTGACAACCTGGACAGAGACATCAGGGACAACTTCAGTTGTCTGTGCCAGTGTGTGTGTGTGGCATCGGCATTAGCGCCGCACCCTGAACACAGTGAATTATTCATGTCAGCACTGACACCGGGACCCTGGATCAGGATTACACTGTCACACTGATCGCTGCGGCACGGGAGAACGCGAATGAGACAGCGAGCAGGGGGAGGTGCTGTTAGTTTAATTCAGGATCTGTGGATTGACTCCCAGTACAACCACTCTCTGTGCCCCCACAGGCCCCCTCCAGTAGAGCATGCATCGGCATTATATTATTACGGCCTTGTTTTGTTATTAGTGTGGGAGACATCCTGTCTTAACGTCTCTGGTGTGAGATCCCAACAATATACAAGGAGACTGTAAAGTTAAAGCTTCGTTGAGGCGGTACTGTTAAAGCCCATTAGCAATAATGGTAAACCAAAAGTTTCCCACGATAACGTTACATAATACGAAAGTACAATCAACAAACGTTCCCTACCCATCTGCACATGAGGTCTCAGGGTATACTCTCCCAGTGTTCTCTGCTTAGAAAATAAGGCACAGGCGTGCACAACACCTTCTGTCGACTTTTCCAAGTTTGGGATATCTGCCCTGTTTGAAAGAGTCTAAACACAGACAGCAGGTAACAATCCATCCATTGTTGATTGTATGGAAATTCAATTCTCACTGAGGACATCGATTGAAAAACTTCATTTGCATTGTAGCTGTGACACAACATTTGCAATTCACTAGTCTGTTAGATTGAGACGAACGGGTTCATTTGATTTATTTTGGGTACTAGACGGATCCAACACAGCCAACTAGCATCTATCCCACAGATTGTATACAAAGACTGGCAATATGGCTCCGCTATTTCCCTGGATCCAAAACAATTGTCAGGGCTATGTTCGGTTTAATCTATTATTTTTTAGGTCATGTTTTATGTTGTAGCCTCTGCTCCCTCTGCTCCCTGTAAGTTAGGCTTTATGTTGTAGTGTCTGCACCCTACTGTGTTTTTTCTTATTGGCTTGTCACTTCCACCTGCTCCTTCTGGTCCACCTGTGTCTTCTTTGTAATTAGTCAGTGCTTCCTTTCCTCATGTTCTATGTTCCGTGCACAGTAAGTTCCAGTATTTTATTTACTTTTTGTATTTTTTGGTAAGCCTTGTGGCGTTATTGATAAAGGACTCTTTTTGGAGGTTCTGCATTTCGGTCCTCCCTTTTTCAAAGGGAGTCAAAATGTGGGGTTTCAAACTCCGCCATCTTCTGTATGTGAAGCCACAGAATTATGAGTCAGCTGTCATTTCATCCGATCTACTCCAGCAAATAAATACTTACGTCCAAATGTACTGGGATTTAGGACCTTTACTGCAGCCAACCGCCAGGCTGTGACTGAAACAGTTTGAGATAAATATCCACAAGGTACATTTTGGCGTACCCATTATTTAGCCTTTAACCATGTGTTTCTTTAAACTCCAGCTGCTCTTCACGTCAATGGACCTGTGGGTTCAAATCCTCTTGATGACGTCCTTGTGTAAGATGGTGAAGATTTTACTTAGGATCTTTTCTTTTAACCGTCCACCGAGGACGCCAGAACGTAACGTGCACTGTCAGACCGGCACCCTCCCATCTGGGTTTCATAATGAGGTGCCTGAAGACTTGGCAGGAGACAGGAGGGCAATTTAGAGAGCATGAAACGGAAAGAGATTCCCCCTGAGTTTGCACTTCACATCCTCACTCCTCTCCCCGTGCCCTCACAAGCCCTCGTCTCCTCTGCTTCCTTCACGTTGTGCTTCACTATAGGTTTATCTCTCTTTTGGACTCATTATTTCTCTTCTCTGCTCTGTTTCGACCTTCCCTCTTCTCACCCGGCCTCGGAGCAGCTCGCCCGTCCTTGTCCTCGGTGAAGGACTCGAGGAGCACAGGCTGTTTCTGGCAACAAAATTATTGTCTGTGTTGCTTTTGTGAGACGGGGCAACCTGACATTTCACAGCAGCAAACTGATCAGCACAACACTTCAGCTACGTCTCCCACGGATGCATACCGGAGTTAAGTAACCCTAGAAAACACATCTTCCACTCTGTGTGAGTTCTCTGCTGTTCTCAAGCATTTTCAATGTTTTGTTTGTTCCTCTTAAGTAGCACGGATAATTCATTTTAATTCATTTGAAAAAGCTGCAGTCACAAATCAGATAAATTCAAAGAAATTAAAACCAATTACAGAACTGAAAGGGTAGGTTGTCATGTTAGATATGAGGGAATTTTCCCCTCCTGTGGCCTGAGTTAATGACAATTAATAAATGATGGAGTCAAATGTCAATGTTGAATTAATTGGTTATAGATAATGGGATAGAGGACACGAGTTAGTTGCATGTGTTATATCACAGATTGATATCGTAGCGTGATATATTATCTCTTGATCTTTAACAAAGCGCAGCCAGCATCAGGAACTGCTCCATTCGTTTTCCTTAGTATCTGCATGCTTTCCTCCCGTCACTAATCAGAGCTGAGCTCCCGCTGCAGGACGCTGGTATCACACTGTCACAGGACCTGTGGTTATTTCCAGATTTTCCAGCAGGACTGAAACAGACAAACCAGATTACAGCCAATCTGTGCAGTATTGCTTCATGTTACATCATTGTCATCATTCAGCAGTGATGGATTACAGGAGACACGTGTTGTCTGCTCAGTGATCAGCTTCTGTGCTCAGTGTGACAGACCAAGTCTAAACTGTGTGTGTGTAACAACCACCAAAAATAAATCATCGTCCTAATATTACATCATTGTTAGCAACAGTAGAAGCAATATATCGCTCTTCAACTATCTATTGTTTATTTTGTTGTGATTTTTTTTTTTTGCATTTGGACTTTTTGTTTTACCTTTGAGGAGCTTTCTGTTGTGGGGATTGTTTATATTGCATACTCCGGTTGCATTTGGAGTTAATGAGTTTTGTGCTTTAGTTCTCCTCCTCGCTCTTTCTTCTTGAGCTTCCAGCTACAAGGAACCTGGAACCTGGAAGAAACAGCAGCTGTTTTAGTTTAAATGTCTTTCTTTCTTTCTTTTGTGTGTGCGTGTACGTGTGTGTGCGTGTGTGTGTGTGTGTGTGTGCGTGTGTGTGTGTGTGTGTGTGTGTGTGTGTGTGTGTGTTCCAGTCTTTGTGTTTCCTGCTCTTGTGATTGGCAACTGGCAGCACCTGGTCTGCATTGTGTCTCAACGATCTCTTTGTCTATAAAGTCTCTGCTCCTCACGCGGCCCTCTGGGCTCTTTGAGGTGATGCGGACCCTGAGTCTGTGCTTTTCAGTTCCAGTGGCCGAAATGTTTTGTTGACCGTCACGTGACAACCTTTGCTCAACTTATTTGATCATTTGATCAGTGAGTTCATCTTTGTTCAGCGTTCACAGAAAACATGAAGGGAGTTTTTCCTGCAGGCCTTGGACCAGCAAGGCCACTAACTCAAAGACGTGAGAGGAGCTGACAGGCCCTGACAGACTGTCACATATATGCATCATTATACAGCACACGATCATTCTGTGTGAGGCGACTGTGACTCAGGAGATAAAGAGCGGTGTCCACTAAACAGAGGGTTCACTGGCTGCTCCTTCACTTGCATTCCAGAGTCCTTCAGCCAGATACCAGAGCCTGGATGATGTTTGATAGAAAAAGCATCTGGCTAATGGATAACATGTAAATACAGCCCATGTCTCGCTCTATAGTCCTCTTCTGCTCATAACACTATGAGATATGTTTCAATCAAAATGAAGGAAGAGGAAGAAAAGCAGGTGAAATAGTTTCTGAGGCTGCTTCACAATCCCAGGGTTAACAGAGCTGCAGACCTGCCAGCGGCTGTAACGTTTCTAGGACAGTGTTTAAACATGAAGATGAGAAAATGTTCCACTAAGCACAAGAAGACATGGGAAGATATGTTTTTGGACAACGTGATCCCTCAAAGGTTTCCTGGACATTATCACTTTTCTCCAAGTTGGACGTATCACACATTCACCCTGCAGCGTACACGGCTGCCATCACACCATTTTAGCATCGTCCTCAGAATCTGACAGGGGACGTTAAGTCATTTTGTTCAGTGAAACAACAGAGGAGGCTGCAGAGACTTCACATCTGCATCCTTACAGACGGGCGTCAGCTGCTCCTCAGGCTCAAGAGGAAGAAAAGGCCATACAAACGTTATCATTCAATCCCTATTTGCCATGGCAGTATAAAGCAATTAGCAAGGAGATTACTCTGGCCCAGTAATCCTTCTGTACACACAGCTTTAATCATTTGACTAATAAATGATAAACGTATGAGCACTGTGCACAGTGTTGGTTTACGGGGCTGTTTGCTCGGGAACACTGCAAACAGCCTGTGGGGGGGTTTCAGGACTTCCTGGTGTGTGTGTGTGTGTGGATTGGAGGTCTCAAAAAGCTAACAGCAAACCAACCGTCACTGGTGAAAGGGATAAATATGAGAGGGTTCAGACTGTGTTGAGTTATACTTTGATACAACTATGAAGGCAAGAAAACGTTGACTAACGAACTCCGATAGTTAATGCAAGAGACTGACATGAAGCTGAATAAAAAGGTGTTTTCATGAGAAAACATTAAAATCATGTACCTGCTTTGTTTTCAGTTTGTTCTCAGGATTAACTTCTGATTGAATCCACTCATATCTGCAGCAGGTGGAAAAAAAACAGAGTGAACATGTGGACACGAACAGATGTTCTGTGTTGATGAGCTCAAATTATTTTTCAAAAGCTTCTGCATTTGCCGCGTGATCAGCTGGAGCACGATCGAAAGTCTTTTCCAGTCACGTGCACACACCCTTATGGTTGACAGTGAATTCCCTCACACACACACACACACACACACACACACACACACACAGCTTCATATCCATGTTGCTGTTAGTGTGTCAGACTCCTAATAACTAATGTAAGTTTAATGAATCAAAGCCGGTGAGATCATCCATCCCCACACGTACAGGCAATAACGCACAGCTCTAACCAACCAATCACACGAGACAAGAAGGCGAGGATGAATTACTGTGAATCCTGTAAATACACTGATTTTATCGAGATGTGTTCAAGCGCACATATAAGCAGACGCGTGCAGCAGCGTGAGAGCCAATCACAGAAACGTCGCTTTTCATAAGAACATGGATGATGAATTATTAACAGTAACCACATCCTGTGAAATTGATTATAGAGGCTGCCCAGATACAGGCAAAGAAAACCAGTAATATACAGATTTGTATATGTTTTTTTTTTTTTTTTAGAGGAATATGCCAAAGATAATTTGATGGAGTAGTTTCTATTCTACACCCAGAGTATACGCTCACAGAGCCCCTCAAAATATCTCCAGAGTGGATGAACTCTGCTGGATTCACCGACACGACATGAAAGGCTGATGTTCTGCTGTGCACAGCACAAAGAAACGTGTCTGGAGATCGAGGTACTGTAATCTGTGTCCAACCCCTCAGAGAGAAATAGAGAAATACACCTCCCAGACAAAATCCTCTGGGGTCAGATCGAGCGCCCAGAGGTGATGCGGCACTTCACTGTCACTTTGTTGTCAGAAGATCTTCACGTTAACATTCAAATTGAATTCATATAGCACACAAACCCAGGTCTTCAGGGGGCTGTTATTCTCTGTGGGCCTTATGACTTGGAAAGATCTGTTTTAGCCTCTGGGTTGAAAATAGAACAAGAAAGCAAAACAAACAGGCAGCTTCAGTGGAGCTTCAGTAGAGGTTACTGAAGTATTTCTTTTTAGACAATACCACAATGACACAAAATCACAGGATGCACATTTTTGACTGTTGTTAATAGAAGACCAAGAAGTTCTTCATCAATAAATAGTTTCTCCAAGTTTGTCTTTAAAAGCACCACAGCCTCCTTCAGTGGTGCTGGTTGCAGTTTTCTGTTTGAAACTGTACAGCTGAGCTGCAGTCATGGAGTCAGTCTACAGAACCATGCAGCTGCACAAAGCGCTGCTCACCTGTGTGTTTAGAGTTCAGTGAAGCTCCACTCAAACCAATTGTTGTTGTGATTGCAGCAACACCATGTAAACCAATGCGTCCATAATTTACATCTGGGAGGGTTTTTTTTTTTTGTTTGTTTTTAGCAGAAATGTCATGGATGCTCAAAATGCTCTTGATCCGTGTGTTTTGCACCGTAAACCATCTGTCTGTGGACATCAGGGTGCACTTGTCTTGACAATTTAATCCTCCCAGGCTTACAGGGCTGATCTGCAGCGAGGATCAATTCCCCGGGGTGCAGAGGACTTCACTGACCTTCTTATAATACAGTTCATTCAGTGAGCCTCTCTGCTGCGGAGGCTTCATCCCGCTCATGTGAGACTCCTTCTTAACCCCTGACAGTTTAACTCCTGACATGGCCGACACCCTGCAGTGTCGCTTTAAGTACAAAAACACCTTTTCCGAATCGGGTTGCAGTCATGTAGGATACGTGTGCGTCTGTCGAGCTGCTTCGGTCTTTAGGAGCAGAGATCTTGTGTAGCGTGAAGGCCCAAACCTTCTTTGTTATCAGGAAGCTCACGCTGCAAATGAGATGAAATAATGGAGCCGTAATGCCAGGTGTGTTGATTTGAAACAGTGTGGTGCTGCCTGCTCGCTGACCACAGCAAATCAAATAATGAATAACGTGAACAGTGACATTTAATGAGTCGCTCTCCAGCGCGGTTTGTTTGGCCCTTCAGCTGAAGCAAATGGTAGCTCTCCTGGAGTGTGTGCGCACGTGTTTCCTCATGCAGACTAATGAGGAGGACCACATGATGTGTCTGAGCAGTAAACTGGATAATGACGGCAGCTCTGTGCTGCTGTGATCCGCCGTAAAACGGACGCAGCCTCGTTTGTGACAGCTGCTGAACACGGGGCTGAAGGAAAGCGACTCAAGCTTCATTGGGAAAAAAAACAACAACAAAGAGAAATTAGCCTTTTTGAAATGATGACACATGACCCTTTAGTCTCAGACTGAAATATACAGTGTTCACGTGGGTGTGTGCTGTCGGGTTGTTCTTCTGAAAACCCTGAAGCGAAGAACAGCTCAGTGGGAATCAGTCAGTTAGCCTGGCTCCTCATGGAGAAGGTCATCAAGCTGAGAAGGGAATAGATGCGTCCCAAAGAGCTTGCTGTTCATAGCTTGTTATAACACACACACACACACACACACACACTGAGCACTTTAACAGGAACACCACCCTCACGGTGGGCACTGGATTCCACCTCCATGTCACCTTAACTGCCGGTCTGCTGTTCAAGCAGTGACCTAAAGTCATTTGGTGACAGGTACGTCCATAGTGATCAACTGGTTGAGTTTACCTAGAATTTGACACTGACTGGTTGGTGTTTAGTAGCTGAGTGTGAGGCTGACATGAGCGTGTCAGTCAACAATGGCATGAGAAATTGTATTTAATGTGTGCTTCCCCTCTCATGCTAGAAATGGTTAGCCTGTTTAGAGGCGGAGGCATGGTCGCGAGACACGAGGAGGGCACCATGGAGGACGTTTCTCTCCCTATAGCTGACTGTGGCGGTAAAGACAGACTGGTTAAGATTTGATATACAGCAGCCACGTCGGACGCGTAGCTGGAGGTGTTTTTATAATAATATTTGCCATTTACATGAACCACGCCAGGTTTCACACACAGTCTTTATTTATTCAACGTATATATTGATTCACAGCTTGATATTACCATGCGGGTAAGAAAATGCCTCTGGGTAAAATGCTCTGTTCATGATGGAAAGCTCCGAGTTTTCTAAAAACAACCTTCAGCCTATCAACAGCGTTTAATCCATCAGGTCACACAGATACAGGTGGTTTTAGAAAACGTAGCAAAACAGAGAGATGGTGCAGGTCGAGAGCTATGAGACTGGGAGAAGTACAAAACATATTCTAACACAAACACCAGCTATAGACTGTATTATGTAAGGAACACATGTGAGGACAGAATCCAGTTCTCTATACCTTTGTTACTTATTTATTGACACAGCAGTCAAATAATAAATAATACTAATTATTAGAATAGGAAATTGAAAAGTTCACAGACGTGTCATATGATTAACAGGCTATTGCATTCTCTAGCCCCCCCGACCCCCCGACCCCATCACGACCCCTGGACTTCCAAAAGGTATGAATTTGTTTACATGCAAATGTCACACCATCTTCACTGTGCTGCTCCTCCCACCCGCCGTCTCCACACACAGTGGCCAAGCGGCGTGGCGCTCACTAGGACTTCTCGACGCGCTTCTTCTTTTGGAACTTCCTGAACTGGGACTGGATGGCGACCGCAGCCTTCTCAGTTTCAGGGTTTTCCATGTCAATGTCAAAGTCCTCTGGGACGTCCGTCTTGGACGCATCTGCAAAACAAAAGGAGAAGATGAATGTGGGGCACAGCAATGGACCGAGAGGTTTCTGAGGGACGTCAAGGAAAATGCAGCATGGGACTGAATTTGTTCCATTTTAAAAAATTCAAAAAATGCTGAATCCTACATGACCACGGCAATAAAACTGTTCTCTGAATTTGAGTTGAAAAACACAGTAGATTGTCGTCTTGTGTGATTATGGAGCAAATCTCCTGGGGAGGTCGGGGCCTGAGCTTTTGACCAGGTCAGAAGCCAAAGCATGAATTGATCTGCTTCCCTTTAATCCTCCAAGGAGCTCAGCCAACTGCATGAGTGTAATCCCAGGGAAAACTCGCCAGACAATAAGAGAAGAAGGGGTTTTATCTCCTGGTCAATGAAGTCATGATGACTAAAACATTTTTTATGCTGAGCTGACAAATGTGCAAACATTTAGATATATACAGAGTGTGAATGGCCCATTAATTATCAGCTAGTAGGGTTCTACCTGTTATCGTCCATTTATTTCAACATATGACCTTTAGGTTACTCGTTGGATTTTATTCTAACATTCAAATCTTTATCATCATTTGTAAATGATTTCTGTTCAATATGTCTACTTTTAGATATAAAACTAGAACAGTTGCATTGATTAGCCGTAGAAAAAGCAAAGAGGAGCAATTCAATTAAGAAACTGAACCATCAATTACGTCCTGAATGATTTTCTCTTCGCATCGATTAACGTGTCGTCTGGTTTGTGCTGTGCAGTAAGAGGGAGCATTTACCCAAATGGTTTTAATGTCATCGACAGATTCAACAGCCCGGCGTTCACAAAGGCCCGAAGATAAAACTGGTTCGGACGACAACTGAAGTGAGACTGAGCTGTGAACTGTTTGGACCTTTGGGTTTTCACAGGCGCTAATTGTGTCTCCACAAGGTCCAGTGTTGGTGCTTTTCCATTTCTCAGCCTTTTAACGCCCCTGCTGAGGATCGATCTGAGAGAGAAGCAAGCCAGACAGTGACAGAGGGGGCAGGCGGTGGTAGTGTTGGAGGGGTACCCACAGCAGGTCACTCATGTATTCACCATCCAGCCAATCCCCTGGGTCTCTCGGTACTGAGCTTGAGTACCTCGCTCACTGCTAACAGCTACTGAGCTGAGCCCTCTGCAGTCCACACACTCATCATCTCTGTGAGTGGATGTGATGTGCAAAGTGAAACAGCGGTCAATACCATGAATGCCATTTCATCGCTCTGATCAATATTTATTCATTACCTGTGAATGAATGAACATTTCATATTAGAATATTTGTAAAAATGAATCGGTGTGATAACCAAAGGCTGGAGGGCTTTAGAAGTGGGGGCCATAACATCCTGTCACTGCTGGCCTGCAGTTGAAAGTCATTTTGTGAAAGAAAAGAAGAAAACGTCAGCAACCCCT
The DNA here is from genome assembly GCA_016785235.1 of Pseudorhombus dupliciocellatus. Lineage (NCBI taxonomy): Eukaryota > Metazoa > Chordata > Actinopteri > Pleuronectiformes > Paralichthyidae > Pseudorhombus > Pseudorhombus dupliciocellatus. The sequence goes on from JAFBJW010000075.1 coordinate 3,617,444, forward strand.
GAGGCCCTGGAACACCTGAGGTTGAGCAAAGCGTGAGAGAGAGGCCCAGCAATCAATATTCAAATCCACATCAAGGACGGGTTTCATATCGATCGGTTGTGTGTGCCATAGTTTTTCAGAGTGTACTCTTGCTTTGGGGAGGAAGCGTCTGTGTAACCTACTCCAACATGGTTGTGCGTTCAGAACAGAGCAGAAAATGTGGGATGTTCAAAGACCAGCAGAGCAGTTTTAGCTCTTTCCTTCAGCCCTGAATGTTTCTGAAACACAGATATGAGGTGCGTGTCCAAGTATATGTGGCGGAAAAAGACGGATTCATTGCGGCTCTAATTGAGTACAGTAGAGCTAATTAAAATGGGAGCAGAAATGGGTCATCTTCACTTCCAGAACCTGTCTCAGGCTAATTATAAAAGGATGACTTTCATCTGAAAGGTGAAATTACGCCTGTGCCTGTTTGGAACGATGGGGGGGGGGGGGGGGGGGTCCCGAGGGGTGGGGGGGGGGGGGGGGGGGGGGGGGGGGGGGGGGGATGCTGCCGGCGTCACAGTTTCCACGCTGGAAGCTGAACATTTTCCTCTGTAACGTCCTGTGTGAATAAGCAGATGACAACATCCTCCCCCGCTCCTGCAGCATGGGAGGATGTGTGTACAGTGTGAAGTTTAACTGTAGTAGGCCTGCGATGCCCCAGCTGTTGGACTGACAGGGACAGTCTGTGATGGACCCAGGAGGTCAGTGAACATATGGTCCAAATACACAACATCTGGACTCCAACCATGTCAACAAATGTTACAGAAGACGACTAAAGGGCTTTGGAGGGGCTAACCAATATGTGATGGCTTTTACCCAAGGGTACATATACTAAGGTATCGCCTTGGGTATTTCTATATTTGGATCTTTTCTACTGCACTGCACTACTGTTGTGTTTTTGTCAGTGTGCGTTGTTTGTTGGCAAAAAAAAAGCTAATGGACAGATTACTACAAAACCTTGTGAGAGGATGAAGGGGTCAGGGAAGCACATGGGAATCAGGTCCATGATTCTTTTAACCTTTTCTGTAACATAGTGAGATGATTATCTCTGCTTGATGGAAAAATATATCTGGCGTATCAACTTTCTGTGTTGTTTGTGAACCCTTTTGAAATTAAGTCATCTCCTTGTGCCAAAGAGGTGCGGGTTTATCTGCGCTTGGAAGCAAGCTGGTGCAGATCCAAACTCTCCTTGTTTTTAACTTGCTGTCTTTGTCTGATTGGCTGAATTGCCTCCTTATTAAGAGTTTCTGTGCTCCTGACCCTGCTCTGTCTGTCGTAGCTTTTTGCTCCTTTTACTTTCTGTTGTTTGTTGAGTCAAATTGCTCGCATCATGCCTGTCTTGCTCTGTTGTTTGAAATGTGAATGAACGCCGCCATGTCTTTAATAGTTCTTGTTATGCCTGAATTCAGTTAAATATAAACTGATACATCATTAACTCAATTAAAACAAGTCGTGTTATACAAAGGGCTCCAAAGCTACAAAGCTAATCTACTCATTGTTCTCTCAGATGCTTGTTCTCTTTTCGGGTCAATAAAACTCAACATGTCCTGTTCTTTTTTCCAAAATAAAAGCTTGGATTGGGTGCATGGAAAACCTGTGAACCATTGCACTGCTTCTTTTGGAGGAGCAGCGCTGATTTAATTCATTTGTGAAATTTTGCTATTGTGACTTTGTAAAGAAAACAGGGAGAGTTCTGACGTGGCATCCAAACAAAGACCAATAGGGAAACAGTCTGAATCGGTTTCGTTATTTATTTTATCGATAAACAAGGAACTTAATAAACAAAGCAGTGGTGGTCTGCCTGACGGTCTCCACTGCGGTTTGTCTTTTATGTCTTGAGCCGTGCACTATGCAGGAAAGCAGAGCAATTCTGATTCAATTGCATCCACTTGATAAGCATTCAGTCTTGTGCTCTTATCTTTCCAATAAACCCTTCCGTCCCACGGCCGCCACGTCGTCCGTCTCTGCTGCTATCGGGTAAACAGCCTCGGCTGCATCACTGAGGTGCGTCCCTGTCCACATGCACCTGGTCCGAAATGAGTTCCAATCAACGTCTCTGTGTCCGCCCTTGAGCGCGTGAGAGGTTGTTTCTAAAGCCTGTGCTCTGCTGTGAGCTACCGAGAGTGGGCGAGAGTCAATAACGGCACTGCTCCCTCCTCGCCCACTCAAAACACTCTCTCTCTCTCTCGGTGCATGCTGGGAGATTGTGGGCTGTGAGTGTGTGGAGCGTGGAGTTTCTTTTCGTCTTTATTTCATAGTTTAAATGTTTATTTCTTTGATTCACACGGGTTAAAGTTAAAGAGGTACACTATAGTTTATATCAGGTGTGGTTTGTGGGCTATCTGTCTTTTATTTTCGTCTCTTTCTCTCCCCGGCACTTTGCCGGTAGCGTGGCAGCCGCCATGTCTGGCGGGGGATTTAAAAATCTAACCCGCAAACACGGCGTTAAGATCGCTGCCACGGTCCCCTGCAGCGTTGAGGACATTGGCCTCGCTGTGGGGGAGAAAGTCGGGCACAGCAGCGTGTTATCGGCCGCTCGGATGAACAGCGCCGTGGTCGTGTTCGTGGATCGAGTGGAAAAAGCTAACTCGATCATCGAGACGGGAATCACCGTGAACGGGGCTTTTGTGCAGGTGCTGCCTCTTTCCCAACCCGCCACCAAGGTAGTCCTGTCCAATGTCCCTCCTTTCATCTCCGATGAGTTTCTCACCAGAGAGCTGTCCAGACACGGCAAGGTGGCGTCTCCGATCAGGAAGCTGCTGTCTGGATGTAAGTCTCCGTTGCTGAAGCACGTAGTGTCTCACCGCAGACAGCTCTATATGATACTGAACAACAGGAACGAGGAGCTCAACCTCCGCTTCCATGTTCGCGTAGATGATTCTGATTACGTGATCTTCGCCGCCTCAGCGGTGATGAAATGTTTCGGTTGTGGAGAGGAGGGACACACGGTGAAATCCTGTCCAAAGCGGAGCGACCCGGCTCCGGACGGCCCGGGAACAGCCGCTCCCGCGGCTCCGCCAGTACCGCAGCGGCGGGGACCCGCTGCCCGGCCTGCGGTGCCCGCAGCAGCGGGCCCCCCGCCCGGGGAGCCTGTCCCCGCGGTGCCGGCCGCTCGGACCGAGCTATATGATACTGAACAACAGGAACGAGGAGCTCAACCTCCGCTTCCATGTTCGCGTAGATGATTCTGATTACGTGATCTTCGCCACCTCAGCGGTGATGAAATGTTTCGGTTGTGGAGAGGAGGGACACACGGTTAAATCCTGTCCAAAGCGGAGCGACCCGGCTCCGGACCGCCCGGGAACATCCGCGGGCCGCTCCCGCGGCTCCGCCAGTACTGCAGCGGCGGGGACCCGCTGCCCGGCCTGCGGTGCCCGCAGCAGCGGGCCCCCCGCCCGGGGAGCCTGTCCCCGCGGTGCGAGCGACCGATCGCTGCTCCGCGGCGCTCCGCCGCTGTGACCGACCAGACACACGAGGTGAGTTCAGTTAATACACCGGGTGTGGGTGAAGGGGGTGTTTTGGTTAAAGGGAGTAATGTGGGGAAAGAAGGTGATATGGGGGAAGTAAAGGAAAAGGAGGCAGGAGGTGATGGGGAGGGAAACAGCAGGGAGGGTGAGGTGTGTGTTCAGCAGGTGGAGGAGAGTGCAAGGAGCAGGAAAGGGTGGGTGGAGAATGTGAAACAGATGACAAAAGCATTTCAGTTAATAACAATAAATCATGGGGTGAACAGGTGGAGGAAGCAGAGATGGAGGAAGAAGAATTTAAAATAGTAAAATCAAAACAAACAATAAAACGCAGGAGATCGTCAAGAAACTTAACTCACAAAATAGAAGAAAAAAATCAGTGATGACAGTGAAGAGTGTGTGTCGGACAGTAGTGATATCCCGTCTTTTAGCAGTTCACAAAAGAAAAAAATGTTAACATCAGAAAAATTAAAATTGTTCCTTCACCAAACAAAAAATCAACATGGTGTTAAGGTGGAGGAACATTTTCCAGACTTAGGTCTTTTTATCGCCTCGGCCAGACTCCACATGAGCCAGAGGGAGGAGTCTGGCCTCACAGATCAAGAGGTTTTTAGACTTAAAAAACTAGTGCTCAAAGCAAAGCGACAACTGAGCAGTGATGGAAAAGGCAGCAATGTGTGTTTTATTTAACTTAATATCTTTGACCGTAGTTTTAAACATCATTATTGACATGGATGTTTTTAAACTAGGGGTCTTAAATGTTAATGGTGCAAGAGAACAGAGGAAGAGACATTTTATATATGAAACGGCAAATAATAAAAAAATAGATGTCCTGTTTTTACAAGAAACGCACAGTGATTTTAGTAATGAGTCTGACTGGAGGAGAGAGTGGAAAGGGGAAGTCATTTTAAGCCACAATACTCCTTTAAGTGGAGGAGTGGGCTTCCTCTTCTCCAAAGCGTTCAGCCCAAACTCACTGGAGGTCAAACATTTTATCCCAGGGAGGTGTCTTTTAGTAAAAACTCGGTTCGGCCATTTCAATGCTGTTTTTATTAATATTTATGCTCCAACAACTGGTACAGAGAGGAAGTTGTTTTTTAATAAAGTTAATGATATCGTCGGCGGTTGCGCCACGGAGGATTTTATATTCTTGGGTGGGGATTTTAACTGCACCGAAGACGATATTTTAGATCGCAACCATACAGAGCCTCATGCAGCCTCACAGCACGCCTTAAAGCAGCTGGTCCACTCCCACGGCCTGGTGGATGTATGGAGAAGGATGCACCCAGACTGCAGACAATACACCTGGTCCCACCTCAGAGAGAGCAGGGTCTCCTTAGTCAGGCTAGATCGTATTTATTGTTTTAAACATCATTTCAATGTTTTTAAAAATTGTACAATAATACCTTCCGTTTTCTCTGATCACTCGCTTGTTTTATCTAGTGTTTTTATCAGGAATGTTTTACCCAGAAGTGCATATTGGCATTTTAATTCTGATTCTGAACATTAGATAGGACATTAGAACATTAGATAGGACATTCAGGGAAGTTTTTATTTATTTTTGGAATCATTTTAGACAGAGGAAGGGCGATTTAAGCTGTCTTAGGCAGTGGTGGGACTATGGGAAGATTCAAATAAGATTACTGTGTCAGCAGCACACCCTCAACGTCACCCGAGACATCACCAGATCTATGAAAGACCTAGAGAACGATATAGTGGAACTAGAACACTTAAGCAAGTCCACAGGAAACCGAGGCCATATTGAGAGCCTCAAAGTAAAAAAACTGGCATTAGCCAACCTGCTGGATAGTAAAGTTCAGGGCACTCTAGTCAGGTCCCGGGTCCAAAACATCAAAGAGATGGATGCTCCCACTAATTTCTTCTTCAGCCTGGAGAAAAAGAACGGACAGAGGAAAGTAATCCACGCACTGCTCTCAGACACAGGGCAGGAGCTAACAGAACCAAGCCAGGTACAAAGCCGAGCTGTGGGTTTTTATAAATTACTGTACAACAGTGAACTGGAGGCAGTGCTGGGCACTGCCAGAGGGGTTCGGCAACGGACTACCTCAAGTCCAGGAAGGGGCCAACTCGCAGCTCGAGGCCCCCATCCAGATCCAGGAGCTACAGACCGCCCTGCAGGGAATGCAGGGACGGCGGGCTCCTGGCATTGACGGCCTCACCCCGGAGTTTTACAAGGCTTTCTGGGAGGTTTTAGCACCTGATATGATGCAGGTTTTTAATGAGTGCCTGGCCGCTGGTTCCCTGCCAGTGTCCTGCAGGAGAGCCGTCCTCACGCTGCTCCCAAAAAAAGGAAACCTGCAGGACATCCGAAACTGGCGCCCTGTGTCCTTGCTCTGTGTGGATTACAAACATCTGTCCAAAGTATTGGCCTCCAGGCTGGGAAGGGTTATGGAGCAAATCATCCACCGGGACCAAACCTATTGTGTCCCCGGCAGGTCCATGGTGGACAATGTCCACCTAATTCGAGATGTTTTGGATGTCTCTAGTTCATTGGGATTAAACACTGGTCTGATTTCCCTAGACCAGGAAAAGGCTTTTGACCGCGTTGAACACAGCTTCTTGTGGCAAGTGATGGAGAAGTTCGGGTTCAGCGCTGGTTTCATAGCTAAGGTCAAGGTGCTGTACAACAATGTTGAGAGTGTGCTGAAGTTCAACGGCAGTCTGAGTGCTCCTTTTAGGGT